>WHYT01016937.1:106496-136186 GCA_009806455.1 Tetrax tetrax
GATAGGATAGGATAGGATAGGATAGGATAGGATAGGATAGGATAGGATAGGATAGGATAGGATAGGATAGGATGGGATGGCATGGGATGGCATGGGATGGGATGGCATGGCATGGCATGGCATGGCATGGCATGGCATGGCATGGACTGACTCAGTGGCTGTTGCCAGTGACAAACTCTCCCAATGGATCGCCTGGAAGAGAGGCCATGGCTCCACTGCCCCGAGCACTCCCCAGAGCCCCCGGTCCAGCCCTGTCTGGAACCCCAACCCGGTTTGCCCCCATTGCGCTGCTGCAAGATGGGCAAAGGCCATTGCACAACGCGCTCTGCGAGGGCTGGGCAAAGCTGAGACTCACTGTCATAATTAATGGATCAGAAACTGGGACCAAGCCATGAGCTGGGGGGGTGGCCCTGGCTGGTAGGAGCGGAGCTGGGGTGCAGCAGCAGTGGGGTCTCTCCCCACAGAACACCTCACAAACACAGGCAGAGGCAGAGGCAGCAGTGGTGTGACCTCCCCCCTGCGCGCTGGCACAGGGCAAACCAGGCTTCAGACACAGCTCTGGAAATCAAATGTGCTCACAGCCCCTGAAAATCTGTCATTATCTGCAGCCCAGGATTTTTTTCCTGGTGGTGTTTACACAGCAGACAAGGTCAGCAGTGTCTGCTCTGGAGGAGCCTGTGGCAGCTCTGGCCTCAGGACAGGAGCTTTTTCTATTCCGGTTCCCTATCTGGTGACTATTCCTGCTTTGCACGTGACTCGGCTTTGCCTGGAGCCAGATAAGCAGATAGCTGGCAAAGCCATCCCAGAAATCTGAGCGACGCTGTCATCTTCCGAAATAATTTGAGGGGTGCCCAGAAACGCGGTGGCCTTTGAAATCCGCACAGCGCGCACATTGCTGGAGTGGTAGGGCTCCCAGGAGCTGCACGGCGAGGCAGCCGCTCGGGAACGGGCCACGCGGAGCTGAGGATGCCTGTGCTGCTGGTGGGCGAGGGTGGGCTGGGAAGCATCTTGCTGGTGGAGATGACGGGAGGCAGAGGCACAGAGCGGGGAGCCATCGCTGCAGCAGCGCTGGGGAGGAGAAGCAGCCGGTGGTGTTTATCCAGGCCAGGCAGGGATCTGCTGCTGCTCGGGATAAGGGATGGGGAGCCGATGGCAGGCGGTAAACGGGGAAGGATTAGATACCCCCTGCCTGGAGAGGGGCTGGAGGTGGCATCTGGGTGCCACAGCCAAGGGTGTCCCCAGTGATAAGAGCGGAGTGGGAGCCACGCGGGGCGGGTTGGGGCAGATCAGGGGCTGGCGGGCACCGCCCTGCCCTGCCCTGGGGCTGTGCAGAACAGCGTAAAGGCGGGCAACGCATGCCTGCGCCCGTGAGGAAAGAGGGAATTGGGAGCGTGTTGTGTCTTAAGCATTAATGCTAATGCAATCTTCGCAATCATTCAGTCAAGAGTAATTGCTTACAGAGGAATAATTTGCAGGGCTCATAAATAACTGCGGTTAGACTGCAAATTTAGCATATCAAAAGTAAGCGGTAGGTGTCTGACACGCTCAGGTTTATCTGCTTTGTGGATGAATCCTGAACGTATAATAAATTTTGTGTATTCAGCATAAAAGCACCTGGGGGTTTTCTCTTAGACTGTGAATCCAGATAAATTAGCAGTGACAGATGTACCCAGTGTTTGAGGCAGCGCTGCCACAGCACCGCTAGCTCCTGCATCCCACCATCTCAGCCCAGACTGCTCTGCTCTCCTGGCAGGCTCTGTGCCTGCTCCCCAGGTTGCAAACCCCACTTGGCATCCAACATGAGGCATGGCGATGGTGAAAACCACAGGGAATGGGTGGCTGGTAAGCGGCTCGGGCAGTCATCGAGCGGTAGAGGAGGGACCAGTCCTGAAAGGGGCCAGCGTGTTTCGCTGCAGCCTTCTAACACACGCTTCCAGCTCTTAGATGAAGAGCAGCGTGTGGGAAACGAGGTCAGAGTGATTCCTGTAAAGTGAAATCAGATGCTGAGGAGCCGGCAGAGCAAAGGAGGAGTACCACCATTAGAGGGGAAGAGGGAGCCAATCTTCAAAAAGCTGAGAAACCACCTCTTGTGCAAGCATTTTGCTTTGTGCAAACAGATTTTTCTAACCTGGCCTAAACCAGTCAGGCAGGGGCTGGGGGGAGAAGTGGCACTGCCACCCGTGTGCTGTCACATCACCGCCTGGCACGGCGGTCACCAGAGCTCCTGCTCTGCTCCGGGCTGGGGTGCTTACCACCCACGGCAGCTCTGCTCCCCTCTTCTGCTTGGGCAAGGCCCCTCTCAATGGATCCTCTGCCTTGGTGGGACGACTGTGTCACCCTCCCAAGTAGCTGTCTTGAGAGCTGGCAATTGAGAAAACACGCCATAATTTAGAGTTTTCTCATTCCATGCTGTTTGTGTAGCACTCAGATCATGTGGAAGCTTGCTCATCAGCAGGGCACAGCAAAATCCCTTTGGTAACTGTGTTTGTGCAGTGTCCTCCGAGGGCTCCGTGTGTGACAGCGCGGGACGGCCGCGCTTGGCCCCAATCCCCAGGCTGACACCCCGGCCGTCTGCCCTGGAGTGGCTGGAGCTGCTGCTGGTGTCCATCAGGGCCACAGCCCACCGGGACGAAGGCATCTGGGAAAAAAAATATTTTTGCCAACCTTTGAAAAGGCTCCTGACGGATTCCAGCCTTGCTGCTCTCAGCAGCAGGTACAGGCACAGGACTGAGGATTGCCCAGCGCCATGCTCCCGTGAAACCGTGTTAATTTATGGGATTCTGAGGTTTTAGGGGCAGTTGCAGACGTCGCCTCCCAGTTTCTGGTGGTGTGTGAACTTTTCCCTTCCTAGGCAGAGCCTGACAAGCACCCATGCCGTGGGGCAGCACCACCCCATCCTGCTCCCCAGGCCCCTCAGGGCCCAGGGATGCGGGGCAGGGCAGGCAGGGCTGTGTCAGAGCTCGGAAAGGCACCAGGATCTCGCTGGAGAAGGGCTGGGATGTCTGACAGCACGCAAGCGCCCGGGGAATGGGCTCCAACCTGCCTCTGCCAGAGGTTTCTGGGAAGCGCTGCCCTCCCGGTGGATTTGGTGGTGCCCACCTAGGAACCACCCCACGACTGTTTAGTTGTTTTGTTTTGTTTTGTTTTGTTTTCTCTCATCCCGTTTGGATATTTCTGTTTCCATCGGTATGGATGCTGGATATTTCGGTTTCCATCACTAGATGGTGCAGGAGACAGGCGCAGCGCCCGATGAAGCTGGGATGGGCTGAGCTTGGCTGGGATGGGCTTGGCTGGGCTGGAGCTCGGCCTGCTCCCATCCCCTGCACCCCAGGCACCCCATGTGCCCCATCTGCCCCTCTACACCCCATGCACCCCCATTTACCACTCTTGCCCTGTGCATCCCACCCGCTCCTCTGCACCCCGCCGGACGCTGGGAAACGCCAACACCTGGGAGCTGGGAGTCTCCATCCCGAGGACGGATCAGACCCCTCCCGGCAGGGCCACGGGTGGCTGGTGCTGCCTGGGAACGGGAGCAGGGACGGGGCGGGCTGCTGGGGTCCCCTCCAGCCTGCTTCTGCAAGGATGGGGCTCAGCATCCCAGGGTGACCCCCAGCCCCGCCGTTCCATGGTGCCAGCAGCTTGTGTCAGCTCGAAGTCACCTGGCTCCGGGAGGACGGACACCCACCACTCACCTCCCAGCACCCCTTGGGTTAGGAAGTGAAGAACTAAGGTGTTGCTTTAAGAAAAAGAAAAAAAAAAAAAGAAAAATTGTTTTCATTAATAAAACTAAAAGCCTGGAGCGTGCTCGAGCAGCATCTTTGCGCAGCAAGAGAGCGACCCCGCGCACGTGAACTGGCCGCAGCCCAGGCCCTCCCTGCCAGCTCTCCCTGCATGAAGGAACTGCGTTAGGATGACATAAAAATTCAAAATATTTCAATGTCCCAGAGAGAGAAGCAGCTCTGGGGCTGGGGGAGCTCTGTGGGTGTCTCCCGGCAGCCTGTGCTTTCCCAGGGAGAAACCGAGGCAAAAGAACTTGCCGATAACTGCCCTTCCAGTCAGGAGCAGTTACTTTGTTTTAGAATACACGTGGGGAAGATTTTTTTCCCCTGAAGTAATTAAAATAGCCTCTTTCACACATGAGAAAGGGAGGAGAGGGAACTTTGCCAGAGAGCCTCTTTCCCTCTGCCTCTCCTCCTACGGCTCGAGGACTTTTCCCCAAATACAAATGGACCAGCTGAGATTTTTTTTTTTGTGGTTCCTGGGGCAGCCACCCAGTAACAAAAGCAAAGTTAAACAACTCCAAACAAAAGCAGCAGCAGAAAGGGGGTGTGGCGGTGGAAATAACGCCCGGCTAAGTAGGAAACTTTAATGATGATACATGGAAAAATTTAAACAATTAGAACTTGCATGAGTTTGGCCCCGCTCCCACCTCATTTAGTGAATAAATGGGGCCCTTCAGCGTGTTTGATCTCACGCGTGGTTTTTTCCAAAGCAGTGAGGGGTTGGGCAGGTTGGATGGCGGCTGCCACGGGGACAGCGGGGGTCCCAGGGGGATGCCCAGGCGCCCTGCGTCCCCCTCCTCAGCCTCCCAGCCGGGGGCGCCCCGCGGAGCTCGTGCCCAGGGCAGAGGGGCTGGGGTCCCGGTGGCTCCAACACAAACAGATCCGGCACACGCCCGCATTTGAGGGGAATGGAAAATCACCAGCTGGGGAGTCAGGCATGTTAATTATTTGGATATGTGCACTAATTAGCCATGGAGTTACACAGACCCCAACTATATGAAAATTGTTCGTCCCACATGCAGAGCCTCTGAGGTTTTGTCTTTTTAAATATTTTAAATGAATATAAGCAGCAATTTCCATATATGAACACTTTCCAAATAAAACCTTTGGGGTTAAATATCTGTTGGAGGCACTGAACTCATTACTCCCGATTCCCCACATCCCAGCAAATCAAACACCAACCATTAAACCAGACCCCTCAAGATTTAGCTACATGAGCAAACACCCCTCGATGGCAGAGCTGCAAACTTTGGGCAAGCCTGCCCTCTCCCTCCTGCTCCCGCGCTCCCTCCACCCAACGCCTTTCAGGGTCAGCAGGAGGAGGGGGGAGAGGTTTTTTTTTGGGAGCAGGTTTGCCCCCGCTGCCCTCAGGCAGGGGCAGGCACAGTAAAGCTCTGGACCACGGCAGGATGAGCTGGGTCAGGGCAGCGGATTCACGTATCGGGCAGAGGCGCGATGGCTCTCCCCATCTCCGCGCCGATGGGACGCAGGGGCCCAGGAAGGTCTCAGGAGTTAAAAATACCAACCAAGCCCCTCAAAACACAGGCCAAACCTCAAACAAGGCTCTCGCAGCACAAAGCCATGGAAAGGACAGCTCTCTATCTCCAAGCCAGTTTTTAAAGTTTATCCACGTCCTCCTTGTCCGGATGCCAAGGGACCCCCATGCACACGGCCACTGCCCCAGGACAGAGCAAGGGCCAAGCTCAGTAACACGAGGCACAAAACAGCACGATTTTATTTTGCATTTCATACAAATGGCTCCCTCCCCACGCTTTACAGAGTCAGATAGCATCACCCAGGGATGCGGGAGGCTCGCTCACAGCTCCCACAAACCCCGTAACGCAAATGATGGGGCCTGAAGCTGGCCATCAACGTGCCTCAGGATGGGGCAGCGTGAGGTGGCTCTGGCTTTCAGCTCCGTGGGGGGAATCGAATGAGTTAATTACTCCTTAGAAAGAGCATCACAAGATAACCGCGTGGAAAGATTGATTTCTGGGAACGTGGTTTCAAATGACAAGAAAAGCCCCGCGCCCAGCACCAGGGACCAGAGCTCGGCCCAGCAGCGCGCGAGGTTACTGGAGGAATTCTGTGGTTCTGTGAATTCAGAAGAAATGCTTCTGACCACGGCAGAGTAACGAGCTCCAAGCAGAAGGCTGCAAACCAGGGCAGGATCGCTGCCCACCTGACTATTGATGGTCTCCTCATGATTTACAGTCATCCCCAGTATTTCCCTCCAGCTGGCCCAACCTACCGCGTGCGGCCATGCAAATACAAGAAAAACGAGGCTCAGCGCTGTGATAGAAGTTTCCACATATTTCTTATACTTTGATAATTAAAAACCCCAATGGCAGGAGGAGGAGGATGTTCTGCTGCTGGCAGGAATGCGCATGGCCAGCATCCCTCTGGCTGCGAGCGGTACCCAGCCAGGATGCAGGCTTGTGCCGTGTTTCACTCCAAAATCCTTACTCCCTCCGGGGTGCAGCATCTGTAGAAGGAAAGTGCACGCCCAGCCCCAGCCTGGATAACGCTCCGACCCTCCTCCAGTCCCAGAATTCAGACCCCTCTCTAGGGAGCCAGAAGGGGAAGGAGTGCTTTGGGCATCGCCCCATCTCTTATTTTCCTTTTCTATGGCAGGGAAGCGAGCACAGACTTTTCATTTTCTCCCGTGTCCTCCCTCTCTCAAGAGAGGAGGATGATGGAGGCTGTTGCAAAGCAGCAGTAACCTCGTGGTACCAAACACACAGTGACATCCCACAGCTGGGTGACTCAACTCTCTCCTGCAAACACTGAAAAAACCCACTTCTCCAACCAAGCAACATCCCAAGATCCTCAACAACTTTTCCTTATAAAATAAAGCAGACGACAGCTGAAAGCGCAGCGTTGGGATACAGGTGTGAATCCCAACGCCTTGGGACACGGGCGTGAATCCAAACCCACCACCCCTGGGCTCACCACCACGCCAGTTCCTCCCTAAGTGCCTGGAGGGGTTTTATCACCGCCTCCCCGCTGCGGGGCAGGCCCAGGCAGCAGCAGGCTGGGGATCTAGGAATAAAGGACTACAAAAATACAGAAAAAAAAAAATAAAATGGGGAAGAAGCAGAGTGGCCAAAGCAAGGACAGCAGTGGGGCAGAAGCGTGGTGGGTGGGAATAGCTAACGTGGGCTCCATCCTGCCTCAGTGTCCTTTGAGGGTGATGAGATGGCAGAACAACTGAATTTGGAGTGAAAGGAGGAAGAAAGAAAAGCCTCAGCGCATGGTCAGTATGGAGATCTCTTGGGGAACTCAGATCAGTCCGTGTCAGCCTCAAACTGCCGTGCCCTGATCCAGGGAATTTCACAGCAGTTACTGTTTTCAGAGACTGCCCTTCCTCGGCGCGTCTGCTGGGATGGGGCTGAGCTGGGGACCTGGACCCACCGGTAGCCAGGCCCCTCACGGGGTCAGGTTTTAATCACCAGGGCAGCCGGAGCACAGGAGATTAAGGTCAGGATACAGGAGTCAGCTTCTTCTGGTAAAGTGCCTTATTTTCTTTGAGCTTTTAAAACATCTTCCTTGCTCTTTCAGAAGAGGGAGGAGGGAAAAAAAAAAAAAAAAAAAAAAAAGCATACTGGTTTTATATGAAACAGAGCAGAGAATTAATCAATATTTACACAGATCTTGGATAAGGTCACAGCACAGACTAATAACCCAGTGCAGCAACCCGAAAAGCAGAGTGTCAAAAAGAAGGGAAAAGCCTGTTGGTACGCTTTCAACACCATTCCCGGGAGATCCCAAGTGTAAACGGTTTTATCTAGGAAAAGGCATTTTAACTTGGGCTTTGGTAATCGGGGTTGATTACAGCCACGGCGCGCAGCCGGCGGGGAGGACGTGGGTGGGCGCGCGGCTGCCCAGCCTCTCCAGAGCCCAGCCTGGGTTTAGACAAGTTCAACTTTAGCGTTTGGATAAACAGCCACCACGTCATAGCCCTCGGGGGGCTTAACCCTCTCCTTGGCGTGCGTCTCACAGTACAGCTGCTCTTCGATGAAGAAATAGCCCCTCTGCTTCAGGTTGAGGCCGCAGTCGTCGCACATGAAGCACTCGGGGTGGTAGAGCTTGTCCCGAGCTTTGACGATCGTGCCCCTGGGTGAGAGATGGGGAGAGCTGGGATGAGACGGGGAAACATCGGCACGAACAGCTTTTCCTGCTGCCCTGAGTAAAATGGAGTAGCTGAAGGAAAGCGGCACGTAGGGGTGCGTAAGGGAGTCATCCCATCCCAGCATCTCATCCCACCCAATGCTGCTACCCCACTCCACCATCTTTCCGCGGGAAGGGATGCTCCGTTCCCATCCGTCCGCGCTCCCCCCACGGTACCGCTCCGCAGCTCGATGCAAAGCAGAGCCTCAAAGATCTACGCTCAGCCCCGATCTGGAGGTCGGGAGCCAGCATCCTCCAAGCGCTGCTGGCAGGGCAGGGGCTGCGCAGGCACCACGGCTTTTGGAGCGGAGCCCCTCAGCTCACAGCACCAGCAAGGACACGGTTACTGGCACTTGCAGAGCCATCTCCCAGCCAGCAAATCTGGCTCGGGCAGAACATAAATTACAACAGAACATAAATTACAACAAGATGAGGCAGGAAAATGTCTATATTCTCTGAAATCAGACCCAACAGTCATCCACTGGGGAGTAACTTTTCAAACAAACCAACCAGCCTCTTCTACTTGACCCTCGAAACGTTTCTCCCTCTGTAAGGCAGTGAAAGCATGCCAGTGCTATTCAAAGGCCAGGCAGTTACTATGATAAGCAGAAACCATCCCATGAGTCATCTCCATTTTGCTGCAAGATTCCCTTAAAACGGGCAACCCAAAGCCTATTCCTCAATTCCAGGTTTATGTAACGGTTAGCAAAAACCAGAAATGGATTCAACGTGCTCTGCTATAAATTCCAGCCGGCATGTCTGGTAGGACCCGACCCGGCCGTGCCCCGGCGTTACCGTCCCCACCGCGCCGGAGGCTGCGGCGAGCCGTGACACTCACACGATCCCGTTCCCGCAGCGGGTGCACTCGGGGAGCATCTGCAGCCCGGACATGGCGCCGCCGAGCTTTGACACCGGGGACTTGATGTTTCGGGGGTTGCTCAGTCTGTCCAGTTTTTCACCTGCCAAGAGTTTTAAACAGACACAGATTGAAAACTTGTCCTCACAGGGCTTATTTCTTTTTCCCCCCTTCTTTTTTTCCTGAAGGAGTCAGATGAGTCTCTGCTGTCACAACAGAACCCACAGCTTGCTTGTAAGGAAGTAAAAAGCAAATAGCAAGACCAACAATCTCACAAGTCACAGAGCATTCAGGTGTGCGGGCGACCACAGGACACCGCGCTGACGCTCTGCTCATCGTAACAAAGCTCGGACGGTGGCAGAAGCCCTTGGCTCATCAGCAGATCATCTCTCCATGTACCACGAGAGCAGCAGCTCAGTACGTACGCCTTGTCAAAAGGCAAAGCAGCCTTAAGCTAGTGATGAGAGATTCATTTAGCTGCAACACTATTTAGTGAGTTAAGATAAAACAGCAAACACCTCAGAAAAACTCTAGAAAGAAGAAGATCTACCACACCAACACTTCAGGTGCACTGGTAGATCCACCTTCAGTCAAGGAGATAAAGATGAAAGCCTTTTGGAGAATCATGCAAAATTCAAACGATAATAGAATTACATGCATTTTACTTTCTAGAAGACTCATTTAATCTCAAATAATATAAAATAAAATATTGTGATAGAAGACAAGGTCTTCTGGGGCACCAAGCCTCCTTTCACAGAGGTCCGATGACAGGAAAGGAAGCAATGAAATTTTTGCGCGTACGACCAACGTCAGGGCCAGGTTTCCAGTGTTGCAGACCCTTCCCTACAGATCACCTCTCATCTGCCCTCAGGCTTCGGAGAATACAAACACGCCCCTTGCCAAGAACTGGGACGCTTAAAAGCTTCCAGTATTCACTGCATGGCTCTTCACGGCTCACAACTCACTGGTCTTTCGGGGATTTATTGATCTGTGGTTCCTCTGTGATGGCCTAAGGTTATGGAAAGGAACAGCTTGTGAAAAAGGAGAACGTATTTTACTCCATCAGCTGACACACTTTGGAAAAGAAGCAGGAACTGTTGGATGAACAAGCCATTCTTCAGCTTCCCACGCTCCCTGAGCTTCCAGGCTATGCCGGCCCCACGGTCAGGTTTAAACGTGTGCTTCAAGCCCACGATGCCCAGGTGGTCTCAGCAGGGCCCAGGCACTTCCTGACCCAGGTGTCTGTACGCCAGCTTTGGAATCTTCCACTTGGATCTTGCTCCAAAGTGCCCTCACGGCTCCAGGAACGTCTCTGCCCTTCCTAAGGTGAATTGTTAGGGTCTGGAACCGGTGCATCATCGCCGGTGGTCGCTCACCAAACCTCCACTTTCCCAAGATATAACAGAGCAGTTGGAGATGCCGGGAGCCTTGGTACGTGCGAGTCTGCCTGCCCAGGAGTGGACTTGCTGGGAAGAAACCCAAACAACTGCTCAAGCTGTGGGCTTCCCCCAGCGTGAGACACGGCCTGCTCGGACCAGACACGCTCCTCTGCCAACACGGAACGGTTAAGCTGCTGCTGTCTCTCAGACAGAGCGCTTGGATACGCTGCATGAAAAAGAGAGGGAGGGGGGAAAAAAAAAGAAAAAAAGAAAAAAGATTTTACAGCAAAATGAGTCTTGCAGAGAGGGCTGCTTCCCATCTTCCCAAACGACGGATCATTTCCTTCCATTCACCAGCCCACAGTCTCAGCGTAATTTATGGTCCTCAGCGAGGCCGCGGGATGCTTTAACTCCACAGTCCTAACCATCGCTGTCCGCGTTCGCAGCTGCAGCTCATCTGTCCCGTGCCAAGGGGACTTACAGAGATGACTGCTGTGATTCCTCCAGCAGATCTCCAGCACGAAGGGGCCGGCGACACCCAGCTCCTCAGGAGACGAGATCGTGACTTTAAAAGGACAACGCACAGCAGGCTCGGGCAAAACTGCGTAATTTTAGGCTTAAGGAAAAAGGAGCAGGGTGGCAGCTGTAAAACAAGCCAGCAGGAACACTCATGGGGATTTAAACTGTGCTGAAACATCGCAGAGCTGCGCGCCAGGAGAGATGCTTTTCACTTCATTTCTCATCCCTTATGAAATAAACACCGATAGCATCCGAACGACGGAGGCGCGAGCGAGACCGTGCCCGCAGCCCCAGCGCATCCCCTCCGCCCGCTGCACCGTGCAGCTGAGAGGGAAAGGGTGGGTGGGCAGCAGAGCCCCCCGCCGCGCCGGCCGGGACCCCAGCCTCCAAACACTGTGCTGCATTAGCAACTGCCGAGATGCTGCGGGGTGAGCAGAGGTCCAGGACTGGCTGGGACAGTCCCAGGGTCTGGGGGCTGCCCTGGCACCTCTTTGTTCCCGCCTTCTTCCTAACGAGGAGATGCTGGGGTGCGGCAGAGAGACGCTGGGGTGCGGCAGACGCCTCGCTGGGAACCCGCCCACGCTTGCTCTCGGTGAGGGACCTGAAGGTGCATCTGGAACTTGGACTCAACACCGGTTCCCTGCCAGCCTCAGGGGGGCTGTAACATTTACATCCAGTCCTTCCAAGGCTGATCCCATCTCATGCTTTGCGGACATGCCTTAAGTACCACTGAGAAAACGAAAAGTGGTGGAAACTCTTGATGCTCAGAAGTTATACATGATCATGCTTCTTGTGAAGCAAGGAGCAATTTCCTTCCAGTCAAAGAATATCGCTCTCCATCATTTTATATCCCAGGAACTGAAGTGCAACAGCCTGACTCGCTACCTCTCGCAGCTCCATAATGAGATTTGCAGTAGTTGGTATTTTCCCATGCAACCTAAGTTCCTGGATTCACATGATTGGAGTGTGAGGCTCTTGGAAGGAAGCAGAAAGAAGAGTCCTGCCCTCATGATGGTAGTGCAAAGCCTGCAAGTTTGAATGTGAAAGCCCCAATGGACTTCAGGTTGAAAGGCAAATAAAAAGAAGCCGAAATGTATGGTTTGGGGATTTTGTTATTTAATGCTCAGATCTGGCTCCTGCCCACATCAATAACACAGGCAGGAAGCTGAGAGAGACCTGAGAAGGGAGCCAAGAACTCCTGATCTCTATCCCTTCATTGCTGGGAACTGTCCCGCATCCTTGCGCCAACGCCATTTACTCAGAGGCCTACATTCTCCACCCAACTGTGTTGGACCGCTACATTTCACAAACCTCCTCAGGCCAACAGCTGCCACAGCCTTGGCCGTGGGGAGGTGGAGGGGACTCGAGGGGACATGCTGTGGGTGCCAACCTCCTTACCGTTCTCACCAGCCTCCAACATGCCCTGCAAGTACCGGAAAGATCCGGACTGCTTTGGCTCCGAAACGGGCCTCTCATAATCCTGAAGCATCTTGTAGACGTCCGACTCCACGTCAATCCCATTTCTGTTCCGTGGGAGAGGCTTCAAGGGGTCGAGGCTGTTTAAAAAAAAAAAAAAAAAAAAAAAAAAAAAAAAAAAGCAAGAAAGGCTCAGGTCAAACATAAACAGCTCATCAGGGAGGTACTGAAACCTCCACGTTCCCACAGGTTCCATTAAACGCCTCTTTGTTCCCATGGTTTCTCTCCCTGGAGGCACGCCTGTCCCAGGAACAGCCACCCCTGTTCGGCTCTAATTGAGCAACGCAGCCAGGGCTGGCCCAGGTACCTTCAGGAAAGAGGGCAGCTGCTTACCAGCACTGTAAATTGCTCTGCCACACAGGGAATTTATTAAAAAAACAGGTAAAGCAATGCATTTCCTTAATTATGCAGGGCCAGGGGATGCACCCACCCTTCGTACCCCTGTTAGAGCATCCGGTGCGGGGAGGCGCAGGCGTGACAGCAAACCTCCTTACCAGCCACAAATGTCTCATTTGAGGTTAGCGTTTCTGCAGGCGACTGCTTTAAAAAGCCATTTACCAGACACAGCCCGCGGCTTAGACGAGAAAAACACCCCACGGGGCTGCACCGCGCCGAGGATGGGACACGGGAGCAGCCCCAAAACTTCCCCTCCCGACCACGCGCCGACCTGCAGCATCCAGACCTGAGGCTGCTCCGCGCCTGTGCGCGGCGTGATCGGGGTAGGACAGACAGCAAACAGGAATTTCAACCACTATTCCAGTTCATTCAAATCATCCAAACATGGAAAGCATGGTTTGGAATTAAACATATTTTGGGTACGTGTTTAAGCATCCTGCCGAGTAAAGACGAATTCAAGAGCTGTTGTGCTTTGCTGAGGCAAAGGGAAGGGGCTCCTCTTCCTTTGTAAGGAGAAGGTCATCGAGGTCATCATAAAGCTAATAAAAATAGCACCAGCCCTGACCCCATCAGATCATTTAACACACTTTAGCCATCATCTGACTCATTTTCTCCACCAGCTTTATACTCATGCCCATCTAAAAAAAAAAAAAAAAGCAAGCAAGCAAGCTAGCTCACTTGCAAACAAACAAATTAAAGAAAACCCAAAGAGAATTCACTTTCCAAGGAAAGCCAAAGCTCCGTTTTCTGGGACCCGCCAGCCTCTGACACCCCAACCTCTCGGGACGAGAGGCAGAACGGCACTGCCGGGGCAGCCAGGGACCCATCCCCACGACTCCCAGCCAGCCCGAACCCTCCCCGAGCGCCCTGCTCCAGCCCTTCCCTACGTCAGCTCCCACATTTCCCACAAAACAGGGCAGGTTTTGACCAGCCTGGCCTGATCAAGCACGAATTCAAAGGGAACGCACTTCTGACCCAGTTCTGCTCAAACACCCAGATAATCTCCCAGCTTTTGGCTCCCACACAGATCACATCAGATTTTGTTCTCTATTTTTTTGTGCGGTTCTGCTCTTTCCAACCTCATTAACTTCCCTGGAGCAGCACAGGGAATCAGCTGGCTCGCAGCACCACTGAAACATGAATTCGTGCAGGCACAGAGCTGCCGAGCTGAAAAAAGCCAACCCTCTTTTTGCTCTTTGTATTTGATGCAGACGTTACTTCCTTGCAGAATGCTTTGCCAGGCTGGAGGAGCAAAAATCAGCACAGCGTAAGCCACGCGAGAGCATCGTTGCCCGCAGCCTGGCCTGTCTCACAGTCTGAGTTACCCACCCAAACCATTCTTGGCTATGCAAAAGCTTTTTCTTTCCTACAAGCGTTATTTATTTCCCAGCCTCCCGGACAGCTGCGTCGAGCAGATCTCACATTTATAAACACCCCAGGTTGACTGGAGTTCATTTTCTCCGTGGATACCTCCAGCTCCCAGGCCAAGTGTTTGCTCCGCGGTCTGTGGAAGTGCGAGCCCCACTCCAAGGAGGGCGATCTCCTTCCATCCTACCTTGAATAGGTACTTTGAAAAACCAGGATGCTAACATCCGTGCCACTCCCTGGCACTAATCCCAGCCTGGGGACCAGATCTGATGTTGCTCACCCACCTACCCCCAACGGCGACAGAAAGATCTTGTGTGGATCTGGAAAACCAGCACCTTCATCCATCTCCGAGATAAATGGTTGAACGTTGCTGAGCATCACAACAAGCTTGAACTTGGCATCTCCAAACCTCCTTTTAAATTATTTTTTAATTTTTTTTTTTTTTTTCCCCCCTCCCAGCTGCACTCGACTAATGGAGAAGGAGCTGAACCCAACATCTCTGGAGCTCCGCTAGCACCACAGCCCCAATGTGCAGCCCCAAAACCGAGCGGTGGGACCCCGAGCGTGAGGAAAGCTCTCACCCTACCTCTGGGCAGGAGCGATGTGGAGCCCGCTCAGCTGGCCAGGCAGCGCCGACTCGGAGCCGCTGTTCGCGTGGAGCCGGGTGGGGTGGTGATGCTGCACGTTCGGCATCTGCTTGTTGTCCGTGGGGCTGCCCCCAGCCCCGGGGGGCATCGGCCTCCCGCTCTGGGCAGGCCCGTTGTCCTGGAAGAGAAGAAAAAGCAGAAAAAAAAAAAAAAAAAAAATCTGTCAGATTTATAGTTCTTAGTATGATACACATGGAGAGGCTGCGCTGGGACGTGCGGTTTGCAGTAATAATATTTTACGTGTACCATGGAAAACAGATATGCAGCAGGAAAAGGAAAACGCAGACCTGAGCTGCAGTTAAATCTTGCTGAATCTACGCTTGCTTTGGTCCCCGACCAAACGAACCTGCCTGCTTCTCCGCGGTGAGCTGCTGCCAAGTATCCCGCACGCACTTATTCTCCCCTAAAAGCATATTTGTTATTTCCGCCACAGAAAGGCTGCGAGCCTGCTTCTCCGCGTTACATCACTGGAGAGCGCCGAGCGCTGCCCTGACTTCGGGGCGCTCGCTCAGATTTCCACTGGCCAAACAGGACGAAACCCCAGCCGCAGCCCCTCACGCGGGTCGGGCAGGACCCCGAGCCCCGGGGCCAGCCCTGGTATTTTCACTTTCCTGCAGCTTGTGTTCATTTTGGGAGTTTTTTTCCCCGAAATAAGACATTTACAGTGTGAGAAATGCACTGGTCAAGGGTTTGGCTTAACATTAATATTTTAATTTGCTTTTTAAATCCCAAAGCAAACTATGGAAATCTTTTTGTCGTACAACCTCCAGTCAGGCACGCAGATCCCATTAAAACGCAAGTTTTCTGTATTATTTTACCTACATCAAACGTTACCTAGGTGTTTTTCCAAGGCTTTGTGAGCCAGCCCTGCGCACACCCATAAATCCAACAGTACCTCCCGCTAATCTCGCCACAAGCCGCTTGAGCCAGGCTTTACCCACTAACACTCCTTCCCCGGAGAAAGGCTAATTCCAGCCGTTGGGAAGAGCGGCAGAAAGCCGGGCACGGCCTCAGGACACGCACCGGCTGCTGTTATTTCCAGCCACGCGAGCCAGACACATGGCCGAACTGATGGAAGGAATCGGTGCTGGGGTCAGAGGCTGTAATCTGCTTAATCTGGATTGATCTGTTTAATTTGGATTAATCTGTTGAGGGGCAGGTCCCCAGCGATGCGGCCTTGCACCAGCTTTTCAGAGTGACGCCGATGCAAAACCAGGCAGAAAAAGAAAACACAGTCCTGTGAACAAATAACAGCGCATCGTGCGGGGCTCTAATACAAAGCTTACGTTTGATTAAAATAATCCAATAAATACTAATTGGGAACAAATGTCTGTCACTGGTGCGTAGCAGAAAACACTGTTGCTCCCAAGCCTTGTAAAAACGAACAGCTAAGAGAAATAAAAACCAGATCCTGCCAGAAAAAAGATGTTGAAAGTCCAATCCTTCAGCAGTTCCTAGGGCAAAACTCCCATTGATAAAAACCGGGCTTAATTAAGAACTGCAAAACAGGGCCTTTGAGTTTGTTTTTTTTTTTTTCTGCCACCAACTGAAAAACTGCAGACCGCCCCGAGCCCTCCTGGCACCGCTCCTCGCGCACCGTGCGTGCACACACACGTGGGGAAAGCTGCTTCCAACACAACAACCTCAAATTATCTATTAAAAAAGGAAGTTCGCTGCCAGGAATAATATAATTTTAACTATTCCTCAACTTATATTCTTTAAAAAAAATTACAACCAGGCTACGGGTTTCCAATTCCCAGATTTACATTACGATTTCAAGGGAAATAAAGAAAACACTTTCAACTGTGAGAGGAAAAGAAGGATCATAAACATTTCAGGGAAAAAAGCAATGGCCCAGGCTGCCTGGCAGGCCATTGCAAGCTAGAGTTATGCTTTTAAAAAGCCATTATCGTTAACGATCTGTGCGTCGGGGCCCAGATGGGCATTTGGTCAGAGGGTCCTCCGTTCCCCTCTCCTCCGTACGGGGACATCCAGACCCTTTGCCAGGGGGCACGAGGCTGGCGGCTGTTTCTGGAACAAAAACCCTCCTCCACCAAAGCACCTAGAGACCATCATCTCCACGGACTCGCTTTAATCTGAGGTAGCTTGTGAAGCGTTGTAGGATGTCGGTGGTGGCAGCTCACCCTTGCGTCTGCTTGGCTGCGTTACAAAGCCACGGGTGACCCTGCAGCATCCATTGGGATCCGCTCCCGCTACCCTGACACTGGCGGAGCAAGACCACGGAGATGAAGCAATGGACTTCCCTCAGCCTTTTCCACCAAGTTCTTTGATGGCTTCGTGTTGGGGGCAGCAGAAATTCAGACAGGAAGCGTTTACCCCTGCAAGAGCACACCAGTCTTTGCCTTTCTTGTCACTCTGAGTTTCTGTGCTACACAACTTTCCCGTTGCACCAAAAGCTGCTCGTGGGACTGAGCTCGGTCCCCTTTTTCTCATCTCAAAGGCCGTTTCAGCATTTTTCCCATGAGAACCTCTGCAAAGCTTTGCATTGTGCAAAACATTCATGCGTTCATTCTCAGAAACCGAGAACCAGATGGATTTCTTTAGAGTTCTCAAATTCAAGATCAGAAACAAGTCTCCCCCTTCGGGACCTAATTTGCTTTTCTCCACTGGTGTTTTTTCCTGCTTTTTATGGCCTCTCTTAATTTAAGAGAGTTTACAAACCCTTCCTAGAAGCCGGCCTGCGAAGTTTCACCAAGGAGAACTCTTTCAGCCTACAAAACAGAAACTCACAATCTGTTTTCTCACCCTTGCCTTCTAGGACCATCGATTCGGAAGCGCAACCCACCTCCTGACACACAGCGCCTGGAGCTCGCGGAGCCCAGGCCTCCCCACTCCTGCCAAACACAACTCACGCAGCCGTCCCGCAGCAGACAAACACGAGGCCGAGCTAGAAAGGAGCTGGTTGACGTCCCAGTCCCAGGGACAAAGTGGGTTTATGGGGTGGTTTTGCGTGCGGCTGCCGTACCAATGCCACACGACGCACGGCAAGCACACAACCTTCTCTGGTCCCCACCTTGCTGGAGGCCCCCAACTTGTCCCTTCCTACTGGGGGAAGGAACAAGGAAAGGAAATGGGATTATTTGGAGGAAAACAAGCCACCGCAAACAAAAAAAGACAACCTGCAGCAAGCACCTGCCTCAGCCACCCCTTGCATGGCCTCATCAAACCACCTCCTCCAGACGCATTTATCAGCGCTGCACAAACGAAGCCCGTGTCCTACCACACACAGGTGAGGGCTGCCCTTACATACGGATTTACATCCTGAGGAGCCATTTCCAGCAGAAGGAAAACGCGGCACGGCCTACGGCAGCGATTCTCTTAGCCGGCGGCACAGGAAGCCGGGGCAGTCGCGTGTACGTGGTGGTGGTAAGTGGCAGCGAGCGGCGCCTCGCCCCGAGCTGCTGTAAGGATGAGAAGTGCCCACCAGGCACTTTGGGTTGGCTGTTGTGCCCCAAATACTGCACCTCTTTCCACCCACCTTCGAACACCAACAGCCAGGTGCTGCCACCTTTGCTTGTGCCGAGTGGTGCCTCACTCTACGCAGAGTCGCAAGCAGGTTCCTGCGTGCCAGCATTTATTAAAAGGGGAGAAAACCAGAAATTTAACTGGTTTTTGGATGCCTGGCTCCTGTCCTTACCACACAGCGCAGCACACAGAGCATGAGAGGAACAATTTTCCTTTTATATTTAAGGGAAATATGCTGAATGACAGGTTGCTTGGATTTAAATCCTGGGAATTCCTCAAAGAGTCAGAAACAGAAAGCTTTTTTCCTTCCTTCTTCTACAAGCACTTATTCAATTTCTAGCAAGTCCCTCTGCTCCCTGCCTGCTTATTAGCAAATCTCGTTTCCCTGTATTTCATTTAGCTACGGCACGGTGCCCGGACCCAGCCAGCGCGGCGACGAGCACCATCAGCAAAGCGCCGAGGCTCAAATGCTTTTCACAGGACATCTCGTTTCCAATTTCAGGAAACGCGTCGGGGAGCGTTAAAAGCAGCAAGTTGAAGATTTCGGCAGAAACACGAGCATCCCCCGTGGCTTTGCCAGGCGGAGCTCGGGCGCGCTCCGGGTGATGGATGTGAAGACAGGCTTTGCCCGCTCACTGCCCTCGTGCAGCGGAGACACGTCCACCCCTCCGCGTTCTGGTCAGACCTGTAATAAGACAGAAGGCTCAAAAATTAAAGAGTTAAGTCAAGTTAATCACTGCTGAAATAGGTATTCCCGTAAGGAGGAAAACATGCGGTGAACCAGGAATTTTTGAAAGGTTTGAAAATCAGTCTCAGCCTCTTTTGGAGAGAGTTTATTATTTGGAAACCACCTTTTGCAGAGTCAACAAAAAGCATAAGTCTCATCAGATTTTTAAAGTACATCAAGGTGAGCGTGCAGTTTCAGCTTCCTCTTAACAGGAATAACATCAGGATCCGAGCTGGGAAGAGTTTAACCCGGGGATTTAAACATAAGCCTGTCTCTCGGCAAGCAGAAGCCCCCCGCGCTTGCCGCCTCGGCCGCTCTGGTACCGGCTGCCCCCAGCCGCGCTCCTCAGGGCTCTATTGTGAGTTAACTGCTCTCCGCGCTCACGGAACATGCTGCCTCCAAAATTACACCGCCGAGCCCCAAGCCCACCCTGAAGGGCACCTGTGCGGTGGTGGGAGATGTGCGGGGACAGGACGAGGAAAAGCCCTGGCTCCCGCTGGCCAGACGCCGGGCTGCAGTGGGGATCGCCAGTGAGGCGTTCGTGTCGCTGAGCGCAGGGGAGCCGGTCCCGCTCTCGGTTATAAACATGGGCTGCTTCAGACTTAAACAGAGCTGAAGGTCATTAACGGCTTGGCCCCACCGAAAGCAGTTTTCTGTTTCATGTACTTCAGGTCCACTCTCTTCCTAAAGCCAGAACACCACCAGTCAGCATCAGCTAGACGTTTGCTGGATTAGGGATGCGAGCGTTGCCGTTTGTGCTCCTGGAGGTCAAAGCATCCCTCAGCCAAGGGGTCACCTCGAAGGGACATTTTTTGTGACCACGCTTGGTCACTTGTGTCCCTCTTCCTGCAGCAGCAGGTCAGGCCGCAGCGCTCCGGCTCCTCACCGGTGTTTGACTTTCCCCTCCCTGGCTCGGAGCTGCGGTAATTGAGCCCAGCTGCGCTCTGCAGAGCCGGCCAGCATTTCCCTGACTGTCTTCAAAAGACACGGCTGAAGGATGCGGCACTGGCCTTGGCCCCTCAGCTGCCTATCGTGGGAAAGAAGGGGGCAAGACCACTCTTCTGCAGAACTGGGATAACATTTGTGTGTCACCATTATCATCACGAGGAGACCATCAGAGCACCTGCAGCTCCTGCAAGGCTGAGCAGCAGCTGGGGACCCATCCCCACCGCGCCCCGACAGCCTGGGGATGGGCACCCCGGCTTCTGCGATGGGCACCTGGCACTGCCACTGCCCAGGGCTCAACGGGAGCAGGGCAGACCTGGCAGCAGGAGAAAGGGGTAGGACACAGACTGGGTTTTTTTTAAAGCAAAGGTGCGATTTCTGCCCGTGGCTGCCTTCCCCTATGACCCAAGGGGGACAGTTGGATTTCAATGACCTGATTCCGGCTTCTGGCGCAGGGCTTTTTGTGGGTGGAATTTTACTGCCTTCAGTGCTGCAAGTCCTCTTTTGCAGAAATGCAACAAGCTATTAAGCCTGAAGACATATCCCAGCCCATCCCAACACCACGACATATCCTCGCACATCCCGACAGCCTCCAGACTGAAATCCAACCTCTGCACAGAATAAAACCATAATCCAGCCATCTGCCCCTCTCCTCTCCCAGCTTCCCAACAGCTTTGTCTCTGATAAACTGGTTCAAAAGTCCCAGAAAGGGAAATCCGAGCCACTCCCCCACAGAGGGGCCGTGGGACGGATGGTACTGCTTCCATTCCAATGCAAATAACAGATTCACGCTGCAGCCGGGGTCTGCAGCAGCGGGATCGATTCTCCAGCCCTCTGCCTCAAAGGAAGTCCTGGGGCGAACCCTTATGTCAAAGGCTGCCCCTCAAAGCTGGGGGAGAAGGATAAATTTAAAAAGCTACACACATTTTAACACCTATTTCCCTAGGAGCACAGTGCAGATGTCCCATCAAGATGCTGGTTTTACAGACTAAGCAGATTCAATCTAACTTGCTCTAGCAAGTAGGAGCCCACATTTAGTTCACCTCAGAAGATTAACAGATAAGAAAAAAAAAGTTGAGTGTAGCTTGCTGAAGCTGGACGAACAGTGTGTGGGTTATTTTATGAGACAGATTTCAAATACTGTGCCAAGTTCCTCTTCCAGCCTGTACCATGGTCTGAAGAAAAACTCATCCATCATGTCCTTCTTCCTAGGCTCCTTTCACAGTCATCTGCTAAACACCAAATTCTTTTTTCAGATCTCTATAAATAAGAGCCCAAACCCTTACAATCAGATGGTCTTTTAGTTAAAAGGCCGCAGCCCACGTTCACGTGGAACATGACTCAACCTGGAGCCTGGCCGAGCCCCGGCCCGCCCGCGTCCCCGGGACAGTTCGTACCCGGAGCAGGCAGGGCTGTCAGCACACAGCGGCTGGGATCTCGGGACTGGGGCTCAAAACGAGCCCCATGGCCTTGTGCCAGGTTGCGGACACGCTGAAAAACACCCGTGGGTCATGTCTCAGGTGCAGCCCCTGCAAGCATCACTCAGGTTGGCTCAGTTTCGTGGTCTTTGTGGCATTTCCAACCACAAGCCCCACCGCTGGCTCCGGCAAACGGCTTCATCCCCTGGGAGAAGCCGCAGCCCTCGTCCGACTCAAAGAGCTCAGGAGGGACTTGAGCCGCAATGCCATGACTTTATCCCTTAAGCTCCCCAGCGACCTCTCAAAAATCCAAAGCCATGGAAAAAAAAGCTACCCAAGGCCGGCAGGAATGATTAAAATGTGTTTCCATTTATCCCGCCCGCTCCAGTGCGGAGGGCATGTTTTTAATATCACGGGCACAAGGAGGTGTTTAACAAGCAGACAGGGGAGGGCTTTGTACAAGTGTTTGGGGTTTATTAACGCGTTCATAAAAACGCAGGATAGCCGGGGATGGGATGCGGGAGGGCACAGGATATGTTGCCTCGCCTGCGTTTTCAAGTCACCTTCGGGCAAAGCCCTGCAGACCAAGCCCTTCTGCACAGGCCACGCAAATACGCGTGGGGATGGGAGCAGCTACGGCGCTGTGGTAACAGGACAAACGTGTGTGCAGGCTGAGGGGAGGGGTGAGTACCGCCAGCTCTCACGGTCCCAGGACAACCTCAGCCAGAGTTTCACACGTCAACAGAACTAACGTTCATGAAAAGCAATTTTTGAAGAAATTAGATTAGGTGAAGAAGTCTAAAAATAAAGGAATTTCTGTGTATCCTATAAGGAGTATTTAACTTTCACCCGTACAGGAAAACCTAATGATCATTAATAGAAGACGAACACCAGTGAAAACTCACGGTATTTTTGCAATACAACAACCCTGGACAACAAAGGTTGAAGAGCCTTGACATCTCCTCCTCTCTCTGGCAGCAGCAGTGCCCTCCTGCCAGCTGACTATCCAGCCTCAGCTAAGCTCGATGATGGGATAAACCCTAGAAAGAATTTTCTTTCTGTTTCCAAACATTCTGGGTGACCTTTCCAGTCCAGGAGCAGCCAGCCTCAGCGCAGGAGAGTGTTGCTCCATGCAGGCATCGGGATGATGCTCTGTCTGTGCATGGGCTGCTGCATGTGTCCAATCAACATCCCACTGACAGAAAACAATGTCTACTACAGAGAAAAAAAAAAACAAAAAAACACAACACAAATCAAAAAACACCATCTTTCACATACCAGGATTATTGAGGCTCACTTAAAGACACTGATTTATGTAAGAGATATGCAGACCTCCATATAAAAGGTCACAGCTCAGCACATTGCAGTGGTACTGAGAGAACTCCTTTGCTTTCAAATGATTCAATACTACATAACGGGAAAAAATAAACACAAGTGCACACCAACTTGTGTGCAACCTCTTCACCCAGTGAATTAGACCAGCAGATTTTGGTGGGGTACAAACCCCCAATGATATTTGGGTGTGAAACACTGCCCGGGTATCTGCAGCTCAAGGCTGACGCCGCTCACAGCATCCGTCAGGATCCAGCGCGTTTCTGCTGTTAAACCAGCCCTCAGACAACACGCTGGGAGTTCCCGTGGGACGGGAAGCTGGGCTTGTGCCAGGGCATTACCTCATGCTTTGTTTTCCCAAAAGTACGAGGCAGACGTTTCCCCCATCCTTGTGCCCCGAGAGCAGCGGCTGATGCCCACGCGAGGGCTCGCTGGACGGTGGAGCCAAGGATCCCAGCAGGAGCTTTCCCAGGAGCAGCCACGGCCCATCCACTATGGTAGACACAAGTTTGCCCCAGTTCCTCCTCTTCATCCCATTCTGGTTGGCATTTTCACATGGCAAGTTGCAGGCCTTGCACCTGATTTTAGTCAGAGCAAGCTAACACCAATCTCTACAAGCTGAGAATTTTGTGTCAAGCACAAAATAACACTTTATAGGTAAAGAAAACCCTTAAATGATGAGCAGAAACAGCCTTCCCATCCCTGCTCCAGAAAGACCAGCTCTTCTCCACCGCTCAGAGCTCACCCTCAGTGGGACGGTCGTGCTTGGAAAGCCGCTGCTCACGGGGCGCAGCGTGAGAGAGGATCAGGAGCACCGACTGCCATCCCCATTCCTCCCCCCAAGAACGACACGGCTGCCACCCTGCCAGCTGGGTGGCACTGGGATGCCATTCCCGCGGGGACAGCGCTGACGACCGCCTGCGGGAAGTGCCTCTCCCTCCCCGGGCAGCCGGAGGAAACCCAGCCTTTCACCCCACATAGCTGATTTTAGCCAAGTGTCCAGGTTTGGGAGGGCCTGCATCCTATTCCAGCTCCGGCTACGCGCTGCCAATTTAATTTCTGCTGAATTATTCTCACACCCAGACACTTGATCTACTGTCAATTAGCACAGACAAGGCTCTGCCCCGCAGCCCAGAGCCCACGCTTCCAGCTCCCCCGGGCCAGAAAGCTGCCAATTCTGGCAGTATGGGAAGGGTCAAGAAAACAAACATCCTCTCCTTTTATTAGCACCACATGGCGGTATTTGGACTGGCGAGCTCAGGCTCTCCCTGTCTGCCGGTGCTCACAGGGACGCCAGCACTGGGCAAAAGCCAGTGGCAAAGCGAGACTGGAGATGCCAATACATCAGCAGCGATGCCACGTTCGCGCAATGGGAATCCTGACCTCACGCGACGGCTGGAGAGCGCAGACCCGCCCCACAGCATCGCCACGCGTCCCGCTGTCACCCGCAACCAGGTTGGACAAGTCTGACCGTCACCGAATCTGCATCCTTCTCTACAGACCCTTGCTACAAGGACAGGCTTGTAGAGCATAACCAACTGATAAGAAAAGTCTGCTTTTTTTTTTTTTTTTAAAGCATTATTTCACAAAGGTGACTCACTAGCATCCTGTTCCGTGCCATTTCTACTAATTGCGAACTCTCCACTTCCAGCTTCTTCAGTTGTGAGGGCAGCTATTCCCTGCAGTCACGGCATTCATCAAAGGTTTAATACGGAGGATGGATTACATTCTTGGTCTCTGAGTAGGGGTTTTTCCACAAAGCTCAACTGATAACCGCAACAGATTGAGAGAGGAGAGCTCCCCAGCTAGTCATACCTTCCAACTTCTCCTGCACAAGAGACAACTGCCAGCCTTGCTGCCTTCAAGACAAAGATTGCACCTAAACAAACTAAAATGTAATTAGAAGAAATTGCACAGATTGAGGCTTTCCTAGAAGTCGCACAGATTTCAGCATTCTGCTTATGCGCACGTGTTTTGGGGCCTCTAGCGAGAATTACTGCAGTCACAAGTAAAAAGACTTTCAAGACATCTTTCCCCAGGACGACGGAAAAGTCGACAGGGTAAAACCCGGAGGAAGGAAAGACATGTGCTCCACATTACTGGAAAGGCCACTTGGGGTAAAACTCTCAAAACCCTTCTCAAGGACAACCCCAAACCTATTTTTGTGATTTGAGGGCAGAATTCCAGCAGAACTTCCCCCCCTCGTGTTTCAAAGCAGACCATTTTTCTTCCCCAGATGCGAGGAAGTGCACCTAAAAGGCTGCACATTTTGAGCCAAGCCATTACTTTACAACCACGCTCAAGGCACGGTGGGTTTCTCCTCTCTGGGAGAGCAGAAAAGCCATTAAGCAAGACAACGCAGAGATACAGCCACTGAAAAGAGGGCAAGGGCAGGAACCCGCTGTCCGTACCCACGTATTTCTGTTTGTACCCCTCTCGTCCCTTGCCACAAACACGTCTGCTCCACCCACCAGCACTCCCCAGATGCAGGCATTTTCAGTGTAGATCTGGATTCAGGAAAATCCATCCCTACCCCCTCATTATATTCTATGTAACTGTCTAATTTTTTAAAAGGATCCACATGTAACATATATTAATAGTCAGATTCAAATCCAATCTGCAATAAACCTCAGAAATGTTGTATCTGGCAGCGGAACCGCTGCACATTTGGTCCTTATTTAATATTATTCATAGGGTTTGGGGCACATCAAAGTCTATTAAGAAAAAATATCTGTCACAAAAGATTGCTGTAATTGATTAATGAAGCAAACATGGCCAGAACTCAAAGCCCGAGCACACAGATCACCCTGCTCCGTCAGTCAGCGCAGGAAACACGGACAGACCCGCAAGTTGCTCGTGTACGATACCGGGTTTTTGCCGGTGCTTGCTGTTCTGCAGCCACTCATCTCTCTGCCTGGTGTCCCCAGGTAGGAATGCAAAAATATTTGCAAATTCCACTCATCTCTCACAAGGCTGCAATGGCCAAGAGCCACAGGCATGACGATGTGGGTTGGCTCTTCGTAGGGTTTGGAGAGTCCTCGTCATTCAGTGACGTCTCTGCTGCCAGTGCCATCTCCTCAAAGGGAAATGAGGCCAACGTCACTCCTCACAGCACCATCCCACCCTCTCCACTCTTGTGGGTCTTAATTCCATCTGCACTGAGCCGAGGGAGGGCCGCGGGGGTACCCTGGGACCCTTGTCAGGATGCTCAGAGCCGCCTTGAGAAACGAGAGACAGAGCTACGCCAACAGCATCCATACGCGGGCACTTTGCAAGCGCTGGAGAAAAGGCTCTTGTGAAAGAGCAGGTAACACAAACTGCTCTGGGGAGAAGGAAACCATAAGAGCAATATGGCCAACCTGCAACAGTGAAGTGCTTGGGTCTCAGCAGGCTTTGCTCCCGCCATCCCCGACCTCCTGGGAAAGCCTGCAGCATGCACGTCAGCTCAGGGTCCATCCAAGGAGGAGCAAGGCAGCAGGAGCTCCCCTTTGCCCTGTCCCCTCCACATTCCTCAGATAACTCCACAGCACACATCATGGACCAGCACACCCAAAAACCCAACGGTCAGGTAACCCAGAGCAGAAACAGAGAAACAAGACACTGCTCCTCTTTCCTCTGAGGAGCCAAGGGAGAACACGAGTCACCTGTGACCTGGCTACCAAGCTGCTAGTCAAGAGATGGGTAGGAAGGATGGAGATCTGTTTGGCCCCGTCTGCCTCCCAGTAGTGGGCTGCTGCTGGAGACAGCGCTGCCCTCGCCCCAGCTCTCAGACCGCGGGGTGGGAAGGCAGGATGCTAGTGGGAGGGTCTGGGGAAAAGAGGGGGAGATAGAGGGAAGAAGTGAGCTGTGAAAGAGAGAGAAGGAAAAGAAGAGAGTGAGATGTGGGGGTAAAGTAGGCCATTAAAAAAAAAATTATCATCCACCACCACGTGAAGTGAATCAGTGCCATGGGATTAGGAGGGCGCGGTGGATTTTGGAAGCAGCTGGGCCGAGGCAGGTGCAAACAGACCCCGGGCATGCTACGCTCCGGGATGGGCAGCATCAGGCAGCACCCTTCAGAGGGGCTCCCAAGAGCCCCACCAAAAATAACAACACCAACCATGGCTCCCGGGAGGTCTGGTGCTGGGTGCTGCCCAGCCTCCTTGCACCAGCAGCGACCCGACTCAACAAAGCCTGACTTGGGTGGAGTGCAGCTACAGAGCTGGGCTTAAGCCAGATCAGCTCCAGGATCTGGTTCACCACAGGCTTCGCCCACCCAAGGAACACACGGCAAGACCTGCACGGAAAAGTCCAACAAACACGACACCTTAAAACCACTCACAGGAACTCCTTAACCTCTGGAAGGGCCACAGGCAGAGCAGAGGGCTTTCCAGATGTCAGATACAGACCTCCTCACCCCAGAAAAGCAAGCTGGAAGCTGCTGCTGCCCTACCTGTGGCTCCGGCTCTATGTTGATCCGGTACGCTTGAGCCTTGCCATCTTCCAGAACGGGGGGTGACCAGGGCCTCCCTTCGGACCTGCAATGGGAAATTAAGTAAACTCAACTTGAATTGCTTTTTTAAAGAAAACTCCAAACCAGAAGAAACACATACAAAAAAAAAAACAAAACCAAAACAAACAGAAAAACCCACCACACGCAAAAAAAAAAAAATCAGGCTTAAAAAAACCCAAACAAAATAACCACATATATAGTATATAGGCCTGCCAAGGAAGGAATATATAAATCCTCAGAAATAGTACAGTGGTAAATAGAGAAGATGCAGTTCCATGCTATTAAAACCATGAAGCTCAAAACTGTTCTTGAACTACCAGCTCCAACTTGGCATGGAATTCAAGATACAAACCTACATCAGTTCAAGAAGTCAGAAGACAGAGTTGGGGTGAGTCTTGTTTCGCACACTCCTGGCTTTGCCCCTTTATTCTGGCCCTGAATCCTGAAATGTATGCTGATTATGTGTGTGTATATATATATGCACACACATGTATGTATATGCATTCCCTGGTAGGTCTATAGATCAGACCACAGCAGGAATTATATAAGTCACGCAAACGCCTCTCAGGGAGACGGCTTACACAACCCCGTATGAATCATCTCGACCCTTTCAACAGGTGCCAGACAGAAAGAGCCCTAGAAGTACAGTTTCTGTTCACAAGTGCATCTTCAGTGCTGCCAAGCCAGAGCAGAACGCTGCCGCTCTCCCCAGATTTGCCCTGTGCCTGATCATTTTTTCCCCCGCAGAGGCACCCGAGGGCCCGGTGGGGATGCGATGAGGCAGGCGGGTGGGCAAGGTCCAGCAGGCACATACGCAGGCTTTTCTGGATGCTAAGCGGTTGAGTTGAGAGATGGAAACTGCACAAAGTATAAGATAAGGTTTTTGTACGCAGAGTACTCCGTTTATCATCACCATCTCCATATGCACCACTCAATGAAAACTGCTCTTGCTCCAACAGGCACGGATCGCTCCCGTGGCCGAGCATCCCTCCTCGGACTGCGGCCCCTGCTGCATACCACACTCAGCTTCGGTTTAATCATCTGCAGAGGCCAAGTTCAAAAACGCGGAGCATGGTTTTAACCCAGGAATCCTTGAGGTCAATGTTTACCTCTGGTATTTCACATCTGAACCAGCCGGCACACAAACCTGCCTTCACAAATTCAAAGTCTGATCCCAAAACCTATCGGAAGAAAAGCCTCCAATGCCTGTAAAGCACTCCGGATCCATCCCCTGAGGATTTCAGCTTTTTTTTTTGTTCCAAACCACCACTCAGTACTACCATCACAGCTTTTTAACAGGGAATAACATACTTCCTCTCATAGCTAGAGAAATTGATCTTGTTCCAATAAGTTTACTTAATTATTTGATCTTATGCTGGGACAATTCACTTGAAGCTGGTCTGGCCAACTGTTTTTTGGTGGGAGAAAGGAAGCCAGCCTTCCCAGGAACAGCGGCATTCCTAGCAAACCCGGCTTGCTTTCTGCCACAATCCAGCGCTGTGTATACTGCTTCCACACTGAGAATTCCATCTGGAGGCCCAGAACAATGAAAACGCCTAATTACATTAGCGGAGATCACAATTAGAATTTCCCGTGCTTTTTCCCCAACGCTGCATCGGCCCGATGCGTGCTCGCACTGCCGCCGGGAAGGGGCGGTCAGGACGCTCCCCTTCGCTCAGCTCCAGAGTCCACGTGCCAAACACTGCTTAAAGCATCCCTGAAGACTTCAGTCTGCCAGTAAATAAGAACCAGGATTCAGAACGGGATTCTGATTGCAGAAGATAAGATGAATAATGGGAAATTCAAGGCCAGATTGGACGGGGCTGTGAGCGACCTGGTCTGGTGGAAGGTGTCCCTGCCCAGGGCCGGGGGTTGGAACTGGATGGTCTTTAGGGTCTCTTCCCACCCAAACCATTCTACAATAAATTTGCTTTGCATTAAGCATTCGGTCACCAGTACTGCCAGCACCTTCTCTTTTGCATCCCAGTTCCCCAAACCCCGAAATGAACAAAGATCACACCTGCTGTCCCACAAAGCAGCCAAACTTGTGTTTTCCAAAAATCATCATAGGCATCTTCACACCTAATGAAAGACACAGCCAGACCAGTTTGCACACAGGAGCCCGTTTGTAGCTGGTGCTCTTAATGATTAAGCCCAAGGCTTCACCATCAGCTCTTGAGAGCGACCAAAAGTTCTCAGTACGGGCAAGGCAGCCTCGCACGGCTTCCAGCGATGGCCTGGGCACAGCCGGACTCACCTCAGCCACCGCTCCCAGGCAAACTGCTCTGAAATTCAGCTGATATGGCAAAATTTAGGTTCTATTTGGCATTTTTAAAGGCAAAGAGAAGTAGACCAGGAGAAATACCAGTCTCAAAGAGAAATGCAAATTGCATGTTTCACAAGCTTTTATACTTACAGAAGGAGACACCCTCTTTTCCATGGGAACAGAGGAATATGAAGCAATCCAAAATAATTAAGAGGTGACTGCCCAAGAGTGAGATGCCATGGGCAGCTCCTGCAGAAAGGCTGATGCTCTGAGCTCACCCCCCACCCCAAATCCCAGCTGCAAGAACATCCCCATGCCCATGTCCCCGCAGGACCAGCGGTGGTGGGGTCCCCTGCAGCCCCTCCAGGACAGGGGAGCCCAGCAAACCCCCGAGCAGCGAGAACTTGGGGGGGGGGGGGGGGGGGGGCGCG
>WHYT01016937.1:155084-188428 GCA_009806455.1 Tetrax tetrax
AAGAGAAAAAAAAAAAAAAAAAAAAAAAAAAAAAAAAAAAAAAAAGGTGGCTAGCACACCTGGCTTTTTACATGGCCACATGAGAACGGTGCCCCAAGCACACCCTTCTGGATTTGGATTTAGCTCTCCTTATCTTTAGTATTAAAAGAATTCAACACTCAGCTCCACCTCCAGCCCCAGCCTCCCTAGGGCAGCGCTCAGCATCAGCCGCTCCCAGTCACTTGGGCAGCCGGATCTTCACCCCTTGTCATTTAAGATCCATCGGCCCACAGAGGGGAGTGACCTGCTTTCAGGAAAAACAGATCATTCCTGGATTTCACGGGCATATTGGAAACAGCTGCAAGGGACAGGCTCGGCACCACCAGCCACACCTGCGCAAACGCAGGGGGCTAAGGGCTAAATCCGGTCCTGGTGAGCGAGCCAAGCCCCATTTCACAGCAGGACTGTGTCATTGTTATTTTCCCTGCCGCCAAATCCATATTTTTTGCAAGTTTATCCCTTGACAATACTGTCATACACCACTTTCAGGGACTCCCTTCAGTTTTCCTTCCTGCCGCACGCTGCCTCCCACTCAGCTCAGCGCCTGTCACCCAACCGTTTCATTATTTCCCTTCTAGCAGTGACACTTTGGCTTCAGGTCCCACAAACACAACGTTGAGGAACTCTGCCTTCGCTGAACTCGGAGCCACGCCACTTTGGAGAAGGAGCTGCACCCTCCTGGGTCCTCCCAGCAGACAGCAAAGCATCGCTCACCGGGGCTCCCGGGGCCGCGACACATCTCTGTGCTCTTGCAGCTGGTGAGAGGTCTGGGGAGAAACAGTTTCCTGCAGTAGCTTAGCAAAAAGTAGACAAAGCCAACCTATATGACTGAATAATTGTTTCTCCAACCTCTTCATGGACAAATTCGTGTTTTCTAAGTAGGCAGCCAGCCTTGTACCCAGAACTGAACGTGGGCGCCTTTCAAATGCCTCAAATCCCAAACTACAACCTATGAATTCCCAACAAAACCAGTCCAGGTAGGATGCTTCCAGAGCTGTACAGCCCCAAAAGCAAGGGGTCCTCAGCCCCCCCGGAGCACAGAAGCGGGGTGCGGCCCAGCACACCCGCAGCGCGCCAGCATCTTGGGCTCACAGCTGGATGGAGGAGCCCCAGAGTCTGGTCCCGCCTCCCGGCAGAGTTTCTGCTTTTCAAACTAGATTTGTCATTTAATGGCATTTTAATATAAAACAAATAAAATAAAGTTTTTAAAAAGCCCTTTGAAGGAAGCAGAAGTCAGCCAAAAGCCTCAACAATTAGGCTACAGCAAGATGCTCCCTCCCTCCTGCAGCGACCCAGCCTGGGCAAGGGGGCTGGAAAGAACAGATTAATTAAACTGTTTAACCAGACAATTACAGAATAGAAAAGTGACTATGGCACCACACCAGGCACGCTCCGTGCTCTGCCAAGAGGCAGGGCTGCAGGGACCCACCACTAAGCAAAGCCCTGGCTCCCCCAGGAGCCCCCCAGCAGCCCCTTCCTGCACCCCCATGCCTGGGAGCAAGGGCAGAAGACAATTTTCCCCCATTTTAACGTTTTCAGTTATTATTTCCAGAGCTAGTGGGATCTTTTCAAGACAGCAGAGCACTCTACACCCTTATTTACATTCCCAGGGAGTTGCTTATCACCCTGCATACAGCACACCAGAGCATCGCCCCTCTCTTCAACGGGAACAGAATTAAACAACCCGAATTAAGAGGCTGCCACACTCAGTAACGCGAAATAACAGCCTACAGCTGCTCCTTGTGATCCAGAGGCCTGGTGAGAATTACCCTCGCACCTCCCAGGTTTGCCGAACCAAACAAGGAATTTGGCAAGCCACCTGTCCAGGCAAACACTGACTTTGTTTTTTCTTGTTTAGTATTCAACCAAACTTTTGGAAACTGACAGGAAGACAGGCTCCCACCGCTAAATTAAGATGTTCATCTCTAGCACGGGAAGATTTTTACAGTCACCAAATGGTGAGGGGTTGGTTTGTTGTGATACACCCCGCGTTACTGGGGGAGAAAGGGGGCTTCCCCGTACCCAGGAGACAAATGCTGAGCCCCAAAACCCGTGTGCCTCCCTTTGCAGTGCTGACACCCCAGCTGTATGTGGACAGACGCCTGCCTGTCCCCCCACCATCCCAGCCTTTCCCACCCGGGATCTTCCCTCCTCTCTGTCCGTCTCCTCCTGACTCCTCCAAAAACACCCTCGCTGCGTGAGGGATGGGCCAAAAGCAAATGCATAAAGCCGTGTAACAGGCACATCTGAACTCAAACACAAACCAAGGCTCTTTAATTACCTCCGTAATTACCTCGTTAAAACTCAGGGTTTGAGTTTTCCCTTTTCCCTCACAGCTTTGGCAGATAAATGGAAAAGACAGCAAACAGCTTGTACGCGTTACGACAACATTTTTTAAGTCACGGCTCCTTTCAAAGCCTCTCAACGCTCTCGGTGTTGGCTCGAGCCGTCCCAGCAGAGCTGGGCGATCCCCCACCGTCCCAGCCCTCGTCCCACGGCGATGGCAATGCCACGGTGCCCAGCACCTCATTCATCCCACCACCCATCACCACACCATGCTCTCAGGGCACGGGGTTCCCCCCCCCTCCCCCACACAGATTTACACACAAAGCTGATTTCTTTGCAAAGAAGTTTCCAGAATACATCTCGGTGAGGTTAAACGCAAGCATGAGTGCACTTACGCCGTAATTACTGCGGGGAACGCAGCAGCCTGCACAGAGAGACTTCTTGCTAACTTTACTGGTGCTAAAAAAACCCCAACAGCCTGTGAACTCGGGCCAGGGCAGGGATCCAAGCCCTGTGCCACACACTAAAAACTTTGAAAGTAGCTCTTTATAAATTAATGTTAAAAAATAATAATTAAATAAAGCACGGAGAGATCAGGGAAGAGCACTGCAGTCAGAGGGAAAACCCTGCTGGTGTGTATTTGTGTGTACAGATAATGAGATTAAATTAAAAAAAAAAAAACCAAAACAAAACCTAAACGCTGCTCCCCGCCAGCCCCTGGTACCAGCGACCGGACCCCGGCCGCATCCCCACCGCCCATCACCGGTTACCGGTCCCCGGTCCCCGCTCCCCCCCCGTCCCGGCCCCGGGCTCACCCTGGAGATGGTCAGCGGAGCGCTGAAATCTTTCCCCCCCACCAAACGAAAACCCCACGGCGAAGGGCCACGCAGGACCACCGAGTGGGACATCACGGCGGCGGGATGCTCCCTGCCCACGGGCGGCTGCGGCTCCCACTCGCGATCACCGGCCGAATCACTTCGCGCGACTCCAAAAACGCCGGGACGGGTCGGTCCCGCCTCCCCGCCACGCCCCGCAATGCGGGGCGTGGCGGGGAGGCGGGACCGACCCGTCCCGGCTGGCGTGGGGGGAAGTTTTAGCGCGGATTTTCCTCTAAAAACTTTCACCCGTGGGTTTTGGAGCAGTAGTAAAGTCGAGCGTGTGCGTTTGGTGCGATCAAAGCCTCCGCTTCGTCCTCCGGAGCAGAAGGCAAACGACGTCGCAGCTCAATCAAATGCGTAGTTGCGACTGTTTCATTTGCCACGCGCCCTATGTGGAAGGAGAAAAGAGAAAATTTTAAAGAAAATGGGTCCGGTTGGGTTGAAGGCAGTTTGGGTCCGCGCACCCAAGCATCGCAGGTGGCACCAGGTACCGCAGAGCATCCCTGCTTCCCAGGGTACGGGTGACTCAGTGACCATCGGAGCATCCGGAAGATGCCCGCACCGCAGAGGGTGTGGGAAGTGATGGGTGGGCAGCACGGCTGCTCCCTCAAAAGCAAAACTCAAAACGCCTGGGCTTGGGAAAGCTCCCTCTCTTCCTGGAAAGGGCTGAGCTGGAATATCCCACTTCAAAAAAGGGACTAAACAAAGGATTCATTGTTTGAAAAGTCCAGTTTCGTCAAGTCACCCTCTCACTGCTCAGTTTCTGTGAGTTTGATTTATGAGCTGTTTGCTGCGAAGCCGTTCAGCACGCGCTCGTGACACGGGCAGGTTCGTGTGACCGCCTCACCGCCGTGCCCGCGTTACCCGGGGGGCTTCGCTCCTGGAGACGGGTGGGAGCTGAGACCCTGGCACACGCTCCCGAGCCACGCTGCAGCCTTGTGATTTACCGAGGGGAACACAGTGAGCGTAGTGTGTTAGGAACCCAAAACACAACCACCTTTGTTTGCTCTGCTAGAAAAGGTGCCCACGGAGGAGCCGTTCGGCGGCAGCCGGCACCAGCAGAGCTTCCACCCAGACTCTTTGTTCCACGCGAGCGTGTGCCTCTGCCGAGAGAGGCTATAAAAGCTGACTTTTGTCTGCGCAACTGGTGATGAATCATACCTCCTCATTCCTGCATGATATCACCCAGCCTGCAGAAGGCTGGGAATAGGCTGGCCTGAGGTTTCCTTGCTTGCCTTAGAAAATCCACCCAGCGGAACACCAGAATTTATCCTGCAGAGAGCTGGAGGTGTCAGAAACTCTCGTTGTTGGGTGGCGAGGAGCATTTCCCCGCAGAACTGAGCTAAAGACATGCACAACTGCGGCACGGTGGCACTGGCATCTCCTTCCTCTTGGGAGAGAAAAGAAAAAAATCCTTTCTGCGAAAGAAACTGAGTTTGCTGGAAAGTAGCAAAAATCAAAGTACAGAAAAAGAAAAGAGCAGAGAAAAAAAATGGAGACTACACCTCTGTGGAGTCAAATATTTTCCACGGGCACTCATCAGGGCTTCATTACCAGGGTGGTTTCCAAATTGCACGCAGGCTGTGAGCAGCAGGATCTGCTGCGCAGCAGACCGTCGGGGTTTTCAAAGTAATTCGCTGGCACGGGAAACGGATGATCAAAACACAGAAATCCCCACTATTAAAGTATTCATTTCAAAAGCTGATGGGAAAGCTGCTGGCTCCGAGGCACTTTCTCTTCCAGGCCTTTTGAACGCTCAGCCTAGCTCACCCCTCATGTAAGTCAAGGCTGGTCAAAAACTTAACCCAAGGAAAACACAGTTAGAGTTAGCCACACTGGTATAAACTAGCGGCTGTGCTTATTCCAGATGAGACTGTATTCCAAAATACCTTAAACTGAGCTGAAGGAGAGGCAGTTTTACTCTGAACAAGCGTGGCTGCAGCTGGATTGCTCCTGACGGAAAGTGTCCATGTGTAGAGCAGCCCTCAGGTTTCACAACTGCATCAGGAATGAATTTGGCACCCCTCTATCAGCGATAGATCTTTTTTCCCAGGATCTGGGGAAGGAGGACATTAGCTGAAGAACTCCACGTTTCACAGGTGCCTCATTTTCCTTCGGTTGCTCACACCTTTTCACATGTGCTGTCTTCGAGCAAAGCCAATACTGTTTTGCAAAGGACTTGGTCGAACTCTCACTTCAATCAACCAAAGGGGGCTCATAAATTTATTTTTTCATCTTTGATAACTTGAGAATTTTTAAATTATATTTTAAGTCATTTCCAACAACTAATTGGAGCAGGAATCAAGAGAACCAAGGGAAGCTGATCTGAACCCTGCTGTGGGAGCACGCCTTGACGCCCAGCTAAACACATGCTCATTCTTCTGCCGAGCGCTGAAACCCTGCAGCGAGCTCTAACAAAGACCACACATTATTCAAAAGAGAGGTCAAACGTGTTCATGAATTCAATCTCATCACTCCGATCGCTTTATCTTTCCCCCCTTGGTGTTTGTTTCCAGTATTTTTCCACCCCGAAGCCTTATCACCTCTTTGTTTCTTTTTTTGAATATTCCACTCGGCTCTCCTTCGCTGCTGGTGACACCCGTGGTTTCCTTCCTTTGTTATCACAGACCGACTGGGTAAACGACGGATATCCAGCTCCGTGTCCCGTTTTGAACGAGCATTCAGGTTTTCCATTTGCCATGCTCCAATGCCTAGCAGAGGTCCCGTGCTTATTGGGGAGGCCCGATAATGACCCCCCCAACACTGTTTTTCAACATCTGCCCACGTGAGAGTGATTTCAAGCACTGTTATGGCTTGATAGTTCTTCTCCAGGTCAGGAGATTTCCTTGCTCTACAAATTGCCTTCTTCTGAACCATGGTTACTTCTCCTTAGAGCAGTTTCTGGAGGCTGAAGCTGGCCATGAGTCCTCTATAGCAGCAGGCTGGGTCCAGTGGAAGCAGAAATGAGACCCTTTGATATTTTCACATCAATTTAAGGGTGATAGCTTCATGTAAGGGCTGTTAAGAACATTTTCTTCAGTGTTTTTCTTCTTATTGGGATCGAAGTTAGTAATTTATAAATTGCTTGATAGACACAATTAGATGATCAGTCAGTGATAAATCACTGTCCTCTTTGCACTGCCCTCAGGCCCTTCATGAAAGATTTTATTTTTAGGCTGTGAAAAAAAAAAAAAAACCTGATAAACTTTGTAAGCTCAATAAATGGCTACATTTGTCAGAGAGGTCTGCAAAAGGCTTACTAAGATAAAGCTTCTTTGTTTTTTAGAGTTTAAGGTGGAATTCAGCCGCTCTGTGGAGGGATGGGGTTTTTTAATGTGAGAACCTAAACATCCCTACCCATACAACTCTGCTTGCTAGAGCATGGGCATCTCTTGGTTGCATACAGCTTGACAACTCAACAAGTTGCTCCAGGCATCATCATGCACTTTCTGCTTTATTCCTGGTAGGCACAGCTTGGGTTTTGAAGTGGCTTCATGACATTCATGTGGCACTTATGAGTCCCCTAAACCAGAAGCATCTTCTTGTAGAACCACCCGAATGTTTGCGGACTCCCCAGCATGGCCGCTGGCACCTCTATTATCTGGCAGTTATGCCAGCTACCTCTCCATTCCCAACCGGAATATGTTTCACTGCACGATGAACTATGCAACAAGGATATGTGACCTGTAACTGGGAATGTCATGGGAATGACAGTTTTCACTCATCCATCACTCATGCCTAATTTACCTTCTAGCATTTGGAAACGCTAATCCAGTACATCGACGGAATGGCATCTGAAGAAGACGATGAAGTTCACAGTCAGGCATTTTTTGGCCGAAGGCATAGATTAAAAGGAGATCTGAAGTGATTACTTGGCAGTAGTACAAATGAGTGCAAGAAGTTTGAATAAGGGTTCACTTGGCAGGTCCCTACTTCATATAGAAAGCTCTTGAGAAAACTATTAACTGAACTTGTGCGGCATTCACCTGCCTTTGGTGAGGAGAGGTCTGTAATACATTTATGTTACAAAGACACCTCTCCTCGTATTCCTGCATAACGCAGAGAAGACCTTTATCAATAGTTGGCTCTCTGTGGAGTCCACACGATGCCCGTTCCCCTCCCCTGATCCTTCTCCTGCTGCCTGAATCCTTGGACATCCCTCCAAGCCAGACCCTGCACCGGAGCTGGGCACGGCGCTGCTACCAGCAAGAGGGGACCTGGAGCAAGGCAGCCGGGTGGCAGAGGGGACCTGTGACATCCTTCCTTTGTACACCAGAAAGTGCACTCCCCACATCGCTCACTGAAGTAGCAGACTCCTGTACGATGAAAAGTTCATTTTGCAGTAACATTCATCAAGTTCAGAAATACTTCTTGCAGCTTATTTACCCAGAGGCTCCAGATGGATGAAAGAGCTTTTATTGTGTTGATGTCTAATGTAGCAAATGTAAAATTCCAAACTTCAGTTAATTTTATCACCTGAGAATTTAAATACTTTTACCATTAGGGTAAGGAAAATATTTTTATCCCCACTCTGTTTCAAGTCATGGTGGTTATCCACGGCTTGAGATCTTTCTCTTTCAGTGTAGCTGCTGTTGGAAATATTTTAAACAAATGTTTCATAGGATGCACTTTTTAACCCATAAAAGTATCCATATTTCATTTTTAAATGAAGGTGAGAATCTAAGATGGTTTCTTGGCCCCCTAGACCATTTTTGAATGGTTTAATAGACGTTTGACATTTTCAGGTAGCTTTAAGCACCAAACTAGATGTGAGCTTGTGGGTTGGGCTTCCGATTCGGTGGCTCACGGTTTGTGTTTGCAACTCGTTTGTTGTGAATATTCAGTTGTGGGTTCTAAGGCTCGTTGTCCTCTTAGTATTTGTGATTGGACCTGGTCCCTGGAAATCACGCTGATCACAGGAATTCAAAATTCTTGTGGGAGTAAAGACTCCAAGCAATGTTTCATGGCATTTGTGCGATTCACCCTCCCAGTAGCCAGGGTTTCTCAGAGTATAACCTCTTTTCTTTCTTTCATTAATCAGTAGTCCTTGACAGTTTCATCTCAATTTCCATTTCCATTGCCTAAATAATCCCTTTCTGTGCCTTCCTAACCCGATCGGATTCATGTACAACAGATTCTTAAGGGTTTCAGTTTATTTCTTTACATAATAGTTAAAAAAATTCCAAAATATCCAAAAAACCAACATCCTGTGAAAACAGTTAATTTGGAAACTCATTATCTGGATTAAGTCCAGACACATCTCAGACCTATGGCAGATTGACCTGCGGGTTTCCAACGGATTACTTAGTTTACAGGCTTTGCAGGATCTCTCAGATCTGAGTTATTATTTTGGCTTTTGAAAGCTCCTTGGCAGATGCCCAAGTGTTGGGAGCTGTCATTCTGAATTCTATCAAATTCAGTTGTTTGTCTAAGTCACTTCTAAAACGTTTATCTCATGGATCTTAGCATCCTACAGAAAAAAATCCAGCTGTGACAGAAATCATTAGGATAATGAAAGAAACCTCGCTGGTCCAGTAAAATTTCTTGTTCTGTAATCACCCTCAGGTGGAGCAGCCTGCTGCATCCCAGGGCTTTCTGGCTTTGTGGGATTGCTGCAGAGAAAACGCTACGCGAGAAGCTGTGCTGTGCGGGGTGGCTTCTGTCTTTGATTCCCCTAAATGCCGTGCAGCGGGCACAGATTCACAGTAAGGACCAAGGTCGGTCCTTTGTCCTTGTAAAATGTATTCAGAGAGTGAAAAGCAGCAGGGTCTGACCCAAAATGCAGTTTATTCTTATGTTCTGGCAAATATTAATGAGAAATTTTTTACACATTCTTCTAATCCTTGCTCATCCGAATAGCCATTTACCACAACTTCATGTGGCTGGGGTTTTGCAGCCCAGAGCAAGGATAAATCCCTACCTCCAAACCACTGCAGACTAAACAGAAGATAAGAGCCAGTGGATGGACCTCCCAAGGGGAACACCAGGAAGCAAGGACACAGCATGCTCAGCTCGTGTTGGAGCACACCAGCAGCCTGTTCTTGATAACGGGCAACTTCAAGGAAGGCCGTGGAGAAGGACAGGGCAGCTCGTCAGGGCTCATGGAAAGCTCACAAAATGTTCCATCGTGCTGTTTACAATCCAAGCGAGGTCTTTTTATATTCCCTGCTTCCCATCGATTTTGCTGAACAATGGATTGGCTCTGTGTTCACCCCCTTCTCAGTCCCACTTTTCCTCTCAGGCAGAGCTAACAGAGGAGCAAGTGCCTGTTAGCTCAGGTCTAATCTTGCTCCCAGCCTCTAATCCCCAGACTGAGACTAATCCGATGATGAGTCTGGACACTGGGAAGGGGGCAAGTGGGGACCCTGCCGCCGCTGGGGCCGTCCCCCTGCCCGGCCACCACCAGCAGCCGCACTGGAGTAGATGCTGGGTTTCTTTTCGTCTCACCCATAAGGTTGCAAGCCCGGAATGTATTGCTCAGATGCAAGGAGCTGGTCTGTTTGCTTTGGAGGACCGTGACCTCCTCCCAACAGCTTCAGCTGCTGCCCTGGCACTGACAGTGAGGGCAGGATTAACCCCGGCTCTTCCTCCACATGAGCTGTAGCCTCTTCCCAGGCGTGGCAATGTGACTGATGAGCAGCAGTTGAGAAAATAAGAAGAATTATTGGCATAATATAGTAAGCAGAAGATGAGATTACAAGTGATCTGCTTTTTCTGCAAGGCTAATTGTTCCCATTATGGGATTAAACTGATTGATTTCCCGTCAGAAGCGGTGCCTGGAAGAACAAAGTCAAAACCTCTGGTATAATGTGAGTCACTTTACCAAGCAGCTAAACACTGAGCTTTTGTGTTTTTTTTTTCTTGAGAAATTATGACAGATGTCAGCTGTTGGTACATTCTGCCAACAAATTTGGTACATTTTCAGTCTCGTTATTTCATAAAGCAGAAACCAAGTGATTGTACCTATTCAGCAGAGGAGGTCCCTGTCCTTTCTTTGGGATTTCAGCATTTATCACCCCAACTCTTGACCCCGTTGATAGAGATGCTTCCTTTTTTGGGTGTTGTACGGCTCCAAACTGCAGACAACTGGAGAAAATTAAGCTGAATGTTCCCAATTTATGCAGGTCAAGGAAAGTTTGCCTTTTATCGTTCAGAGATAAGTACAGCAAACTGACTGTTTTTGAAAGGCTGAGTTCCACAGATGCCGGGATTAAGCCTCAGTAATCACAAAGGTTTCTGTAGGTGGGTTTCACGGAAGCTTTCCCATTTATTTCAGAATATCCCGCAGCCTTCAACCGACACGGACCAAGGGACAAGCAGCACGATAAAAAAAAAAAAGGGAGGGATAAGCCTTGTGATGTCTTTCCCCTGTGCGTTCTGCCAGAATTCATTTAGCCCAATTAAATGGAAAACGCAGAGCGTATTTGGTGGTGTTTGTCCTGGATGTGAGAAGCATCTTTAACAATTTGAGCTCTCCCAGTTTCCTGAGTTCATCGGATTGCTGGAGAAGGATTTCCAAAAACATTCTGAAAATATTTTGCTTGAACTTTGAGGTGAAACGCTACGAGGTGCTCAACCTAGACAGAAGAATAAGCATTCATCATCTGTGAGCATTAAATGAAGAAGCTCAGTAACAGCAACACCAGATGAGCTCCCTCCTGACGTCATGGGCCATAGCTCAGCCCTGATTTTTTGATTACTGTAAAGAGACAAATGGACTATGCCTTCCTCTCAGTACCAGGGCCTGCAGGCCAGAATAAAGACACTTTGGTGTCCAAATCCTGCCACTTCTGGGAGTGAATCTCCTGGGCACCATGTGAGACCAAAACCACTCAAATAATATGCAAATATTATTTTCAAGATTGCCATAAAATTCAAGATCGGCCTTTTGATTTACTGCATCTCATCTTATTTCTCCGTCAGTCATCCCTGGATTTGCATTTGCGTGCCCAGATTACACAGCACAAATTCGGAAACCCTGAATACCAGCAGTAACTTTACTGAGTGGGCAAAAAATAAAAGAAATTGCCAATATTTGTATTGTAGAACATAAGTAAGATTTCATAAATGCTTGCAGGAATGTAACGTATCAACCTCCTTAAACAGCCGTATCCTGTTTCTTTTGTTTCCTTTTCTGCTTTCGCGGTGACTGTTGCTACAACACCATCCATCATTGTTCCTTTCATCTGTCAGGCCCTCCAGCCACCCGCCCACAGCTCCCTACCTGCTCCCTCAGGTCTGGGCTGTCTGGATTTCCCCCGTGTTTGTCCTTTTAGGGTGTAGATGCCCACCCTTTTCAGCTGGAGCTGTGTGGGCGATGAAGTTATCCCCTCCGGTTCCTCAGCACGCTTCCCGTACCTGCTCAGCTGGTTGCATGAATAGGTTTCAGTCAAACAAGATGAGTGTTAACAGGTTTCGTTGTCAGGCGTTCTTACTGGAGACTGAAACAATGGTTGGGCATGGTCTAGGTGGAGACAACAACGTGATGGCCGCAGCTAGAGGACAACACACATCAACATCCCTCTTCAGAGAAGATCAAGCACATCTCTGTCCATCCCTTTCCTCTGGTATTATTGGGTTCTTGACAGATAATTATGTAGTTAATAAGCTGCAGACTCCTACCACTGAAGATGCTCCTATGATCTCTTCAGACCATTGCACTAGTTTATCTTCTGGAGCATACTCTTTGGAGAAACTCATTCTGCACAAATGGTAATCTAATTTTCTTTTCCCCCTCCTATCAAGCATGCAGTTACTGGGAGATGGAAAGGCTGAGCCTGAAACAAATGTTTAAAGTATCTTGAAGGATTTACTATTACTCAGAGAATAGGTCTGGCATCTCCACAAGGAAGTGGAGAGAAAGAAATCTGTTCCTCAGGAACTGCATCGGCCAGGCCAAAGCTCTGCCTTCGGCTGCATCTGGGCAACTCATCGAGGTAGAGAGAGCTGCATTGCATGATTTGGAGTAGAGTTTGCCCTCAGAGTTTAAATAAAATAATCAATATTTAAGAACCTGCAAGGCTGCTAGGTGATACTGTACAAAAACATGTCTAACAGCATGGAAAACTTCGATCCAATATTCAGTGACATCAGTAGAAAGCTCCCACCAGTGACGGTGGGAATGACATTTCAGCGAGCAGCTTGGCCCTTATCCCGAGTGTTTAGTGGGCATTAGGATAATCAGCCGTTCCACCTCATAAAGAGTCAAATCTCACTGTTTCTTTTTTAACACATGCAGCTCCTTATGTTCCTCAGCTTTCCTCTGGCTTTCTTCAGAAAGGGTATGACCTGACTGCAGAGTTAAAATGTCTGATGCTCTGAAAAAAATAACAAAACCCACTTCAAATTCAAGGAATGTGGAAAGCAAATGTTACGGACATTTGATGTACTTGTCTGCTTCAAGCATTGTATTACACTATAGTAATCTATATCTGAAATTTAATTTATTATTAGGAAAATAACTCCCACCTGCCTCTCTGACGGAGACATTTAAGGGCCTTCTGCAAACATTACCTCCAACTCTGCCCTCGCAGACAGGAGAAATAATCTTTCTAACAAATGAGTGAGGCTGTGGCATCAAATGGTTAAAAACCAGTTCCAAGACGAACAGGCAGCTCGTGCTAGAAGAGCTTGTGCCCCATCTTCTAATTCACCCTCCAGCGCTTTCAGTAAGAGATGGATGCGTCTGAAAAACCCACGCGGGACTGAGGGCCCTCTCCTGTGCCACCGCTGGCTCTGAGGTCCATCCACGTACACCAGCGGTCAGCAGGAGAAGATAGCAGTATCCCGTGAAAGAAGATTATTTAATCTTTTAAAAATATCATACAAAATAACACGTGGTTGCCAAGAATATGGGATTTTTATGGATGTTTAGGAATGCAAGGTGAGGTGTCACAAGATCAAACAAATCCTAGCAATGGTGGGGGCTCATAAAATGTGCAGGAAGGATGAATTGTTCAACCTTTTTAATTCCTCTGTGCCTCTGAAGATTTAAAATGGGTTTTTAGTTGGGTTTAAATCTTGACAGTACTCTAAAGCTTGTTGTTTTTTCTCAGCAGCACCAACACTGATCTACTGGTGATGTGCAGCCGCACAGCACCGCGGCATCGCCTGTCAGGCCCGAGTTGTGTTGTTTTTCTTCAGTTCACCCCAAGAACCATCCACTGCTTCTTTCAGTATCTTACTTTCAGAGCTACTTTTACAGCAATCAGTGCTGCCGGGGGAGAGAACACAAATACTTGGCGCAGGTTGGTATTTACTTTTCTGTTTTCATGGACGCGGAGTCAGTTGTGCCTGTTCAGAATGTCCCGGGAGAAGCACGAATAGTTTAAACATGTGTTCAAGGGAGCTTTTTAGTTTATAGATCCCCAGCTATTTTTCCAAGTTGTGCTTTTGTAGAATCTCTTAAATAGGTGTACTATTGTTCTTCTGAAAGAGACTGAAAAACCAATTCTGAACAGAAGTTGTCTTTAGACTCTACTTTGCGAAGGCAGTGAAATTGCTGAGTTAGTGCTAGGGGCAGCCCAGCCCGGCTCCAGCCCCTCGCCTGCCTTCCCGGGGCTCCGGCACGCGGCCCCTCTGCCCGGCTCCTGCGGGAGGCACAGCCCGGCCACGCCGCGGCCTCGGGAGCATCCCTCTGGGACAACACCGCCAGCCTCTTCATGCCTCTCAGGTACGTGTCAAGCAAGTATTCCTCAAATCCTCCTCACCGAGGTCAACGTAACCTCCTGGGGGAAATAAAAACTCATTGGATTTCTTGTGTAGCAGTGGCGCAATGGTTTTAATTTACGGCCACGTAAAGAGGTTACTTTGGGGGCTGGGTTTCCCCCCTGTTTCACTCACGTGCAGAAACACGTGTGTGTGGACTTGGGTGGGTTTTGGCAGCAGTTTTGCAGATCGCTTTGGGATGTCTCCAGTGGTCAGTGGCCCAAAGGTGGCAAAGCCCTCATACGGGGTCTGACAAGCTGCAGAAGGAGAGATGTCTAGTGGTCTCGAAATGCCACAGAAACCTTGAGCATCTTGGTGGTTGATAAACCGAAGCTGGGCTGGAGCAGGCACGTAGCTGAGTTCAACAGCAGAGAGGTTTCTCTGCATCTCCCGGTCCCTGAGCATCAACTGCTGATGACTCATTTGGAAATGATTTGTTGGCAGCTTGTCCCCAACCAGCACGCAGCCTCCGTCCGACCGCTCCCGCAGACCCCCTCGCTGCGCACGCTGTTTCCGTGCTGTCGGACAGGGGTGAAATCCAGCTGCCAACAATAGATACCAGGGAAAAAAAAATCCCTAAGAGTTTCTGATTCCGTAAGGGATCTGACAAAGGAAATAGTGGAAGGTCCTTTGCTGAACTTGGCAAAAAAAGTTTGGACAGTGCTGTCAGGAAAATATTCTTCCCTGAATGAGTGAGGCAGCTTATGAGGTCTTTTCTCTATTTCTGTCACTATGAAGACAGAATTCATGGCTAAGAGGCTGTTACGGCCGGTGTCCAACTGAATAGTTACAACATGCTTAGGGAAGCACAATTTTTGTTCCTTTTGGACAATCAAACGTGGTATTTTTAGTCCCAGACAGAGCCTTCTCCTCTGTAATGATGTAAGGTTCCTGTTAGCTCATCAGATTGGGTCACCCACTGCAGAAAGCTAAAAAGAGACCAAATCACCCAGCCCAGGTCTGGGCAGCAGCTCGAGGTGGGACGGCGGGGAGCGACTTTCCGCTGCTGAATCGCACCCAAGGACCGGAGCAGGCAGGATGCAGAAGCCCAAACAAACCGCAAAGCCTGATTCTGGTTTGAACTGAACTCTTGTTAATTTATCTCCATGTATGGAGTTATTTTATGTTAGACAGAATATTATGCTACTTTATGGCTGCTTCATTTGAGACGAAATATGTGATGACCTAAACAAATACCAAAATCCACAAATTATACCCAGGTGGCAAATTTATTGTTCGTGTTTGTAAAAGCCTTATTTATATAATCCTCCTCGTGGGCGGCTAATCAGCGAGGCTGGATCTCTGGCTGGTGTCAGTCTACGGAGCTGCGTCCAAGCGCGTTCATCTCTGCTGCTTTATGCCAGCTGACAGTTTGCCTCTCGTATTTTCATGCTCTTACTGAGAAAACTCTTAACTTTTGTTGCAGTGCTGGTATTTTCAGAAAAGAGGGCTTAACACCAGACTGGTTGTTGTAAGTGATAAAAAAAAAATCTTAATTTTGTAGAGGTGCTGGCTTGTGAGCGGGGCAAGGAGGCTGGCCCTGTGGGAGCTGGCTGGGGGCACTGCCTGCGGCTCTGGTGGTTTTTTGGTGGCCGAGACCTTTCAGCCTGCAGCAGCTCAGCAGAGCCTCCTCCATGGCTGGAGCGGATCCGGCCCTCCATGTCTCCCCCATCCCGCATCCCAGCATCTCGGTGCTCTGGACACAGCTTCTCTGTAGCTGGAGGTCTCCACTTCTCCCAGCTTGCACCCCCAGGTTGTGTAACTCCACTATAAAGTGTTCCCAGGAGGGTTTTTTTCCATCTCCTGTTTTTTTCCTCTCATAGGCAATCAAATCACATTCACCTAAAACTTTCTATGCAAGAAACTAAAGTAATTTCCTTTGAACATTCATTTGAGCCTTGTTAGTTTATAAAGAAATCTGGTTCCCTTCCATCGCCCTTCCCAGGCACTTCCTCCGCATTCCTGACCCGCGTGTCAGTAGGAAACGCAGGTGCCTTAACCTTCGGCTGCTGGCGCCCGGCACCGTGGGAGAACAAAAGTGCGAAGCTGTGTGCCTCGAATCTCAGCCTGAGGATTTCCTAAATCCTTCCAGCATGGAAATTTTACAGCTCCTAGCTACAGATCCTTAGCACTCCTAAAAAATAGTTTTCCTAGAAATCTGTAAAATACGTAGGGTCAGCTCCTACAGGCTGTGAGTCAGCGTAGCCTGGGGACTTGAACGAACGCCTGCTGTGCCGTCGTGCATGGGGACACTTCCACCGTGCTTTGTATAAAACTTGGGTTTTCCTTGTGGGACGCGTGGTCCCTCCTGGGCTGACCCCGTCACTGACAGCAACTGGAGACTTTAGGTGGACGGATGCAGACAGACACGAGTTCCAGGTGATACGTCAGGCGTAAGTGCTCAAAAATGATTTCTGGGTGTAGGAAAGGCCTTTCTGGCCCGTTGGAGGTGCCTGAGAGGGAAGCTGCTGAGTGAGGCTGGAGCCTAAATGGGATTTACTTTTGCTGAGTGCACTGAGGGGCCCCCAAACATTTTGTGTATTGGCTCCGGTCCAACCCGCGTCAGCCTTCCCGTCAGCGTGGCTTTTCGGAGCAGGCCAGGAGAAGGAATGGATTGCTTGTGATATTTCCCAGGCATTTGCTTTATAGTCACTGAAGACAAAATGTATTTGGTTTCTAATGAAAGAGGGATGTTTCTAAGCATAATGAAGTTCTTGCCTTTGTTTTGCTTTTCCTAGCCCAGCATTGTGTGACATATAAAACCAGCCCATTTGTTTTCCATTGCCTGTAAGTGAATTCCCCCACAAGACCACCGCTGAGCAGATGCTATTGGGGAGGCCAGCCCTGCTCCCACAGTCCCGTCTCCCGGGCTCGGCCGGACCCCCGGCCCGGCTCACCTTGCCGCGGAACATTAACGATGCTGGGTGTGTTCGTGCAGCATCCGCCCCCTGCAAACATAATGCACGCTTCCCAGCATGGTGTATCCCACACAGGCACAAGACTCATCTCTGTCACAAATGTGTCACAGCACATGTTTGGTCCTAACTTCCACGGGCGTTTTTCAGCCAGATACGCCCCGTACTCCATCCTGCAGTACAGCTGGACATGTAAATGCATGTAATATTTTTGAGTCAGTACAAATACATTCGCTTTGTGGAGAACAATGCCTCATCTCCCCCAAGAGCAAAACACACCTATGCCATAAAACAAGATCACAGTGAATAAAATCATATGGTGGATGTGAGCAGGATACTGTGGGTTTAGCCTTTCAGCGCACAGAGAAGGTTTTGTGGCAATAGTTCCTGTTGCTGTAGCATCGAACATCTGCCGGTCCGACGGCGGAGTGCTTTGGCATCAGGGCAGCTCTGTGGCTCCCGGCTGGCGGCTCCTCCGACCTCCCTGATGCATCCCATTCAGCCGGCCCCGGCCCCGCTCCCTCCTCTTGCCCTCTGGCAGCTGCAGGCGAGGGTAAAACCAGCCAGCACGACCTGGCACCGGCTAGGAGCTGATATGTGCCCCGTGCTGTTGGTGCCGGGACTAACGGATGGAGACTGGAAATCTCGCTGTGAGATGCAGAGAAGAGCGAGCTTTTTTTCCAGGTTGCTAAGCTGAGACATGCAGAAATGAAGTGACCTTACAGAGGCCTTTGGGAACAAAAGGACAGTCTTCGTCTTTCAAATTGCAGTCCTGTGAATTCGTACAAACCCCCCCTTTCTGCTCCCCTCTGGCTGGTTGTAGGTGTGCCTCAGCTGCTCGGCAAGCCAGCACGGCTCCTGGCGGAGCCGCGGCGCGGGAGCAGTGGGCAGCAGAAGCTGGCTGAGGGATGTCACGCCTGGAGGGGCCCGCGGCTCCGCTCCCCTGGCACTGGCTGCTCTCCCATTTGGGTATTTCGAAAGCACGTGGAGAATCGAGCACGCCGCGATGGACGTTTTCCACGTGAAGTCTGCTTGCCAGAGCTTAGGGGCTGAGCTGGGTCTTCATTCCCTTCGGCGTCTGGAAGTCACGTTAGCAGCACCTGCTTCTCTTCACGGATGATAACTAACACACAGCTCTATATTTCTTCTGCATTTAATGAAGGAATTACTCCCCAAAGGACTCAGTACAAAATTCCGCTGTTGTTAAAAACGTGCCAACGTCTTCTTCACAAATCTTTGGTTCCCACCACTGCTAATGGAAAGACGTCTTTCAACTTGCTGTGGCTGGAGTGGGGCCCTAAATTGAGTTCACTTCAGGATAACCCCGAGGAAACCTGTTGATTTTCTAAATGTGGAAGAAATCACATATTGCTGTGATTGCCAAGGAAAAAATATAAGGACTTTTTTTTTAAGCTTTAGACTTTTTGCTTTGATGCTCTAGAACTAGGTGCTTCATAAGGAGCTTTGCCGAGACCAGCACATGTACGCTGATTTACACCATTGGTGTAATGCTAGCATTAATGACAATGTGACCAGAAAAATAATTTCATCCTGTTAAGAAATGTGTTCCCACAACTGTTAGTGTATCTTGTGGGGTTCTTGAGTTTAATTCAGCCGATCTTGATTAATTTGAGTTTGACTACTGAATGCACTGTTGTAATTGAATTCAGGGCAGCAGTAATGCTCTACAGAATCTGGGTTTCTAATTAATTCAAATTAATGTTTCATTAAACTGAGTGGATCTTCTGCTTGGATGTATCAGCTCTTCCTTATCACAGTGCTCAGTGAAGCAGAATCTAAAGCTGCTGAAATCCAAGATACATTTGCAATTAGTGCCACAGATAATGTCTCATGAATGTGAGATTTTTCAGGATACTCTCTCTGCAATCAGCTTATAAACCAGCTAATTTATAAATCAGCTTATTTGTCAGCCTTTGGATGAGGGACACCTAATGAATGTCTCCTTCTTCTGTGCTGAGCATCAACCAATTCCACACATAAAAAAAACAACCTCCCTTCAGACTTCCCCATTTCAGAACGAGGACAGTGATCCGTTCTCTTTGAATTATTAAAATGACAGAGGGGGACAGCCCTGAGCTGAGCGTTCAGGACCCGCGTGGCCTGGGCTGGCAATCAGCGCAGCCCCGGGTATCGCAGCCCTGGACCCAAGAGTGTCTGCTCCGCTCCGGGCTCTGCTGCTGCGGGAGCCGCGCAAGCCCCGTGCTCCTCCGGCCCTGCCCTAAACCAGGGAAATGTCTCCAGCTTCCACTGGGAAACACTTGGAGATGCACAGAGAGGGAGCAGCGTCTCAGACCGCTGATATTGCTCTGGGCATAAGAAGCCTCTGAAATAGCCTCTTTCTTTTGGAGTCTGCCCCCCAGAATAAATCACAGTATTCTGGATTATCAACTCATTTAGAAACACCAAAAGGCATGATCCTTTAGAGAAGTTTTAAAAGAAAATGTATTTTATGTTATTTTTAAAGTAGGCTCTAAGGTTCATAAGGATTTGCTCTTTATTTGTTCCTTGAGCCCAATCTACCATTTTTTTCCCCTTTTTCTACGTGACAGTAGCCAGAACAGCCTTACAAAGCTCGGACTGCGACGTTTTGGGAGCCAGAGTCTGGTTTTACAGCAGAAGGCAAGCCAGGGTTACCACTGGGGTTGTTTATACGGAATCACGTTAATTAATTGCTGAAGATATGCCTTGGGTTTACATCACTTCATTGCTATTGGGCTGTGCTCATCCTGACTGAACACGGTTTGTGTTCAGCTGCTGCCCTCTTCTTCTCTCCCAGCTGTTGACGTCGCCGTGCCCCACCGTGAAATCCATGGAGGTGTTTTAGCCAGAAACCCCAAATTCCCGTCACCACCTTCATGGTGGTTGCAGCTGTGAGTCCTGGCTTGGGACAACAGCTCCAGGAGCCTGGTGCCCCACGGTGCCGGCCGCAGCCGCCCCGGCACGGGGAGCAGCTCCTGTGCCGCCCTTCCCCGCGGCTGGAAAGCGCCATTCAAATTAGTGACTCGCACGACTACCGTAAGCATCCCGCTCAGACTGTTTGCTTTAAAGTCTGGAAAGCGCCTCTGCAAACGAAGCTTTGCCAATTTGTCTCAGCTGAGCTTCTGCCCCCACGCGTTGATTGACTCATTGCTAATTATTTATTTGAGGTAATCAGTGGCAGTTCCTAAATGTGTATTTTTATTGGCAAAGACAGCACAAGCGTCTGGATTGTTGAGCATAGCCATTTTTTTGCAGAAGCTCAGATGTGGCGGCGAGGACAAGCCCAGCCAAGCACCACGATCAGTGAGGATGTCCGTTTGTGTGGAAAACACGCGGGAGCCTGCCGACGGGAACGGGACAGCCTGGGGAGGCAGGGACACAGCCAGCCCCGGCTGCTCATCCTCCCTTGTCACCGCTCCCCTCCAGGGTAGCACCCGCCGGCCGAACGGCCTCCGGTTATCAGCTCCGCTGCAAACGTCCCCTTCCAGAGACAGCTCTGCGGAACCGGGCTGCTCTGTGCTGTGCTGAGCACCGGGTGGTGGTGCAGCCCTTTGCCCTGCCTCCTCCTGCTCCCTGTGGGACACAGGGCTTCCTCCTCATCCTCATCCTCTGCAGGAGCAGGGCAAGGGCTCCTTGGCCTCAGCTCCCCACCCTGCTCATTCCCAGGGGCTCTACTTGGGGCTGCTGCCTGTCTCATTTTCCAAATTTCTCTTTAATAAAGTCAGGAGGATTTACAGGGGCAGGAACACACTCAACTCTCCCTCCAGGCTCCATATCACACAAAATTAGGAGCTCTGGGACCGTATTTCTGGTCTCCAAGGCAGACAGCAGATGTGAGCAGGCTCTGCAAGCTCTCCTGATAATTTAGCGTAATAATGGTGTTAGCAAGGGCCAAATGGCTAACTTGATTGTAAATGAAACTAATTACCTTGCCAGAGCACTGCCACAAATACTTCAGACCAATGAAAACAGACTGGCCTAGAATGAAATCCACTCATTGTATCAAAATGACCGTAACATCTTGCACGTATTTATTGCCAAGTATGTTGGCTTTGGGTTTGTTTGACAAAATACGGCCTCAGCTGCTCTCTGCTGTTTGGCACCGTGTCAGGCGACCATGGAAAACAGGGAATCCTGTTCCACAGGCTTTAGAAAGGAGGTGAAGAAAAGGAAAAGAAAATCAGCATAGGGTATTTTTTACAATAATGTCTTAATTATGCAAGCAAGTGATGTGATGGATTTTGTGTGATTTTTATTTCCTGGCTACAAAGAGGGGATTTTTTTTTTTTGTGGGGGAAAGCATTCATAAAGCCTCTCTGCTATTTATCCCTTTGACCTCTGCATTACCCCAGCTGTGTCTGGGATGACAGATGTACATCCATGCACTCAGAGTACTGAGGTTAAAAGAAAAAGTGACTCATCCAGTATGAAACCCCCAGGAAAAAATAAATCCCTTCGGATGGAGAGAGGTGTTAGACCAGCAGTTTAATTTTGGCCACTTGCTGCCTTCTCACGGGACAGACTTAGGGGTTAGCACCATGCAACGAGGGCTGCTTTGGGGCAGACTCTCTGGATTAACTCCTTAGAAGCACAGGAGCTTGGGAGGGCGTTTGTCTGGCCGTAGGTCTTGGCATCTCCATGCAGGTCACCCAGGACCCGTCTCCAGCGGAAGCAGGGAACAGAAAAATCCTCGAGCCCTGAGCGCTCTTATCAAAAGGCAGTGCGACAGGCGCTGTCTCGGCTGCTGCAGGAGAGCTTTATGTGAGACGAACACGGGAATCCTTCTGCTGTGCCTGCTGTGGGAGAGGCCCCAGCCTGGGCGGCTGTGTGTCCTGTAAGCTGGTCCTTTTTAGGGCAGCGACATGAAGGACATGGCCTTTGGCAGCCCTCCGTCGACAACTCCACTTTTTGGCACACTGGGCACAATCTCGCAGTTTCTGTGGCTTGTAACTGAGGTTCGAAATCAGAGTTTTTCCCCCTTGTGCTTTTGGTTTTTAAAAAAATCTGTCTTTTCTTAAGAACCAAAGGTGGCATTTGCAGATCTGTGTGTGTAAATCAGTTTTACTACAACCACTCTGAGGACAGCTTCACCCTGTGGGTCACAGCCCTGTGCTGGGGATGTGTCGTGTACTCACCCATCCGCAAAGATTGCCGTGGTGGAGGGAGCAGCTTGGACTATCCCAAAGTAGGTACCTGGAGAACTTCTGATGCTGTTAACGAACTGACTGGAAAGGGAGCTCTAACAATAGAGCTGGTCAGCACCACTCATATCTGGTTTACACCCTTTAACTCCATTGATTTCAGTGCTCTCCTCCCTCTGAGCTGCACTGATATCCATCAGTTCTCAGCTCCCTTCCCAGTCTGGGGTGACTTTGGGCTGTGGAATCAACGTAAGAAACCACAGAAGATCTGCCTGTCTCCCTCAGCTCAGTGTCTGGACATTCCCATCATCGTGTTGGATCTCTCTCAAGCTGAGCCTCCAGTATGTTGCTCTGTTTGCTCCAACACTTCTAGAAGTACTTGCCTGCCCACGTGCTTGGATCCCCTCGGCGGTCATGGGGCCCTCCGTCCCCGGGCAGAGGGGAAATTGCATGATCGTATGGAAAATACCAATAGTGTTGTTGAGTTTTGTTGCCGTGGGAACGGGAGCTCAAAGCAGAAACACGGCACATCAGACGGCGGAAGGCTGCCTGTTGCGGAGGATGCCCAGAGTTCTGTCTTTAAACAATGACATAGCAAAAGAATGAGACACCAAAGGCCAAGAGCTGCTCTGTGGGCTAGTCTTACATTTCTTTTGACCTTTAACTATAAATTGTCCCTCTTATGACTGTCTCATAATATAACCTCACATTGTACATGATTTTTCGTGCACTTGCATTAATAAATGGGATGATGTATTCCCCTCTTTCTCTCTTTGTGTGACTTTCTGTGAGTAAAATACTTCACCAAGAAATGAAAGACTCTATTCACCTTCGGCCCACATAAATATCTTATGTTAACGTACAAATGCATGAGAACATCTGCAGCCTCTACCCAGATGTTAGATGTAACGGCTTTTCATCTCTCGGTCTTATCACTAGGTTGCTTTTCTTTAGGAATGAGTAGGATTCAAAGAGGAGCTGAACACTTCTGTGGTTAGTGAGCACATCTGCAGCTATAAAAACGCCAGGCCACAGAGGAGTGGGATGGTCAAACTGCCCCACACGTGTCCTACAGGCAGCAGAAGTCTGCAGAGCTCCCCGGTGCTGGCGGAGGTATTTTAAAGGTTCCCACCAATGCTGGCAGAACGGAGCTCAGCATCGCACCCAGCTCCAGGCCCAGCTTCCTCTGTCCCCAGAGTCCTCTCCCACCAGCATCTACTGCATAACTGGTCTGACGTGATTAGAACCAAACTATGGACTTCTGCAGCTCTGCAGGGACGCCATGGCAAGGAGCCAGCTCCCATCATTTCTTCGTTGGGGCATTTCCACCTGCACAAACACAAGGCAGGCAAGTGCAAGGCAGTGATGCTCCAGTTCAGCCACTGCCTCAGCTGCATCAAGGCACAGAAAACACTCGGTGAGGAGTGGCTTCCCAACAGCCCCCATGGTGTACACTCAAAAATTATTGTTTCTTCAACTCTGGTGGGAATTCACTCTTCTGCTGGCTTACGACATCCACATGTGATGCATCACCAAAACACACAGCCAAACATCGTGTCAATAGAGGAGGAGGAATAAAGAGCTTGAGCTAGCGCGGAGGAGCGGCTTTCCCAAGGCAGGGTGGGGCGATCACGCCGCGACTCCCTTGGCTTTGAGCCGGAGGCCCATGACGATCGGCCAGGGCCGCGCAGGAGGGAGCGGGGTTATGGATGGGCTGTCCGGCCCTCCCGGAGGGGCCTGCCTTTATTAGGTAGCGTCACAGCTGCTGGCCACTTTCCACAGGGGTTTTAAAAATGCTTTTAAAAAAATCTTGTAGGGAGAGTGTATTAAACATACTGTACTGCAGTGAGAAACAGACCCAGCTGACAGGAGTGTCTGCTCAGGACTAGCTAAATCCCTGCTGTATTCCTGACTTATTCATTGCCCTTTGCACCACCTGCCTGTGTTAGCTTTCAGGAGCCGTGATGAATTTTTTTTACTTTCTCTCTCAAGAAGGATTTCAGCTCCAGCTCCTCTGCCCTCTCCCAAGGGGTGAAGGTTACATGCGGAGTGTGTGTGTGCACTTTGGGCTCTGCTTGTGCCAAGCAAGCGGCCGAGGGCGGCCATGCTCCAGGCAGCCGTGGGGAGGGAAGGGAAGGTCTGACCCAGCGTGATGGGTCCCGTGCTCCAGGATGCACGCATAGGGTTGGCAGGTGGCTCCTTAAATCCCTTCTCCCACTGCACCATTCCTCTCTGCTCCCTTTGCACCCTCCTCTAGCAGCACCCCAAAACCAAGGCCGGGAGGGTGTGGGGCACTGCCGCAGCGGCTCTGAGCCCTTTGCCGGCGATGGCTCCGTTAGGGCCCCGGCTGTGCCCAGCCCACGCTGCACAGCTGTACAGAGCTGGGACCAGGGAGAGGAGCTGACGCTCATCTCACGCTCGAAAGAGGGGCGGCGATGCAGGGTAAAGTCCAGGCAGCAACAGGATGAACTTTGTTGTCAATTCACTTTGCCTTCCTTGAGAAAGTGTCTGTAAGACCACGCAAAGAAATCGTCCTGCTGTGTCTCTGTTGCTTTTTCAGCCAGCAGAGTCTGTCATGCAGCTCCTGGCCAGCGTGAGGTCAGGCATGAGCAGCTAACATTGGCCTCCCACTCACCTGATTTCCCACCCAGCAACTGACTGTGCCAATTTAAGAAAATTAATTTAGAAACAGGCTCTTTCAGGCCACACAGTTTCTGTAGGTCCCTGGGGGGACGAGTGCCAAAGGGGAGCTCATTCTTCCCTGCTCACTTGTTTCCTGGCTGCCCTGGCGACGTGGTGACAAAGGCCGCATTTAGCAGGAGCCCTGGCAGCGGCTGATGCCATCCGGACACGGCTCTGCCCGTGCCAGCGATTCACAGAGGCCATCACAAGCCATCTTCCCTTCACAGCCAGCCTGGGCTCCTGCCCTGACAGCCTGGGGAGCAGATTTCCCTCTCAGCTGATCCAGATGAATCCAAAATAATTCTGTTGAGATCAGGAGAGTAACAGTGGCATTACCCATCCTGGGGTGCCTCAGAGCCTATTGATCCCACTAATTCTGTTTTTCACTATCAAGCTGCTGAGTCAATCACTGGTCTGTATTTGGGTACATTTAACATTTTTAACGACAAGGTCAAGAAACTCGGGTTCTGCAGAAGATATTTCCATTCTTTTACTTTAAAAGAAGCATGACACACATCCTAAATACAGAAACACCCATTGTTTTCCAGTTGGGTTGTAACAGAACCAGTGGAGCCATTTAAATCTACTTTCTTAATTTTGAGCCAGAGTTACTTTTTTAGTACCCAAACTATGTATGGTAGAAGCTGGTATCACATTAAAATTTATTTGTGAGATGCATGCTGAAATATATTGCTTACACGTGTAGCCACAACATGTTGGCAAAACGTGAATTTCTGTTTAAGTCTGATGGGAGGTAACAAGTGCTTGCGTATTATCCAGTTCTGCTAGCTCACTCTTCCCTTCAGGGATAATAACTGTTTTCCCGAGGCCATGCTGAGCCAGCACGACTATCGGGGGGGGAAATGGATTTGTTCTGAGCACCTACAGCAAGAAAAATGTTAATTATTTCAACATTTAGTTTCAGCTGTGGAAGCTTTGGGGTTGGAAATGGATGCACGGGGGCGTAGGGCCTGACAAGGCCTCCAGTCCCCGACCCTGCTCCAGAGGGTGAAAGATCCGGTTGATCCTGCTTTCCTGAAGATGCCGGCCCGAACTCCAAAAGCCGGCTGGCAGGTTGCAGGAGTTGCAGGAGTTGCACTCCCAGCAGCTTGATATTAAAACATTCATTTCAAGCTCCATCTCTGCAGCCGCACACTAAGCCTGATGTGCTTACTCCCCCTCCAGCCTTGTGTGGGGAGCCCCTCAACCCCGGCCTTTGTCTTCGCCGTGCCCGGCCGCGCTTGCCGAGGGCAGCCCACGCCCTCGTGTCCGTGTCCGTGTCCGTGTCCGTGTCCGTGTCCGTGCCCGTGCCCGTGCCCGTGTCCAGCGCGGCCCCTTTGCACCGCTGAGCGGCGGGAAGCCGCCACGGCCCCCGCCCGCCCCGCGGCCCGAGCTCGGCGCGCTCCCTCCCGGCCGCTCCGGGAATGGCGGCCCGAGCAGCCGGTGTTAGAACCGCCTTGGCCGGGGCGTCCTCCCGCCCCTCTCCGGAGCACGGCCTGCTCGGGCACCGCTGCTTCGCGGGGTGGGTGCTCGCAGGGGCGCTCCGGGGCTCCTCCGAGGGCTGGAGCAGCTCTGCTGTGAGCACAGGCTGAGAGCTGGGGCTGCTCAGCCCGGAGAAGGGGAGGCTGCGGGGAGAGCTGAGAGCGGCTCCCAGTGCCCAAAGGGGGCTGCAGGGAAGGTGGGGAGGGACTTTTGGACCCCAGGACAAGGGGTAATGGCTTTAAACTGGAAGAGAGTAGATTCAGGTGAGATAAAAGGAGGAAGTTTTTTACACTAGGGGTGGTGGGACACTGGCCCAGGTTGCCCAGAGAGGCGGTGGATGCCCCATCCCTGGAAACATTCCAGGCCAGGTTGGCCGGGGCTCTGAGCAACCTGATCCCCTTGGAGATGTCCCTGCTCCTGGCAGGGGGTTGGACTGGGTGGGCTTTAACGGTCCCTTCCCACCCAAACCATTCCATGATTCTAGGATTAATTGTAACAGAGGACAAACCTCACTTGGAAGTCAGTGAATTAGTCAGAGGAGTGGCCTGCCGGAGGGGAAAGGGCAGGCGACTGGGACCAGCTGGAGGTAGGGCGGTTCCCAGGCGCGTGTCCTGTCCCACCGCAGCATGGATATGTTTTTTGGTAACCCTGGCTACAGTGGAAGCTAATGGGTCCCCAGAAGAATGTAAAGCTGAGCTGTTTGTGGCCCTGGGCTTGAAGGTTAGTGCTAGCTTTTCCTGAGAGGCAGTTCAGTGAGGTATAACTAATGAGGAGCTAATAAAGTATTAGGAACCACATTTAATTCTGCATGATGAAAAAAAGAGCTGTTTTGCCCTGGTAGGCTGCCTCGGCCAGAAGCGAGGGCCTGAGGGAGATCAGCTCTATCACCTTTTACAGGAGGAAATGCAGCTGGAGCCCTCAGCGAGCAGTGACGTTTTGAGGACATTTCCCAAGGGTTCTGTGGAGACCTCGGCGGCAGCGCGGGGCCAATGCTACGCTGAGCACGTCTTAGAAACCACAGCATTGCTGTGAGATGGCTCCCGTGAAAAGAACAGGTAATACTGCCACAGAGAGGCATGAAAAGTCGCTTTGCCCAGCCATATGTCTCTAAAGGGAACTTTCCAATAGCCCAAGAGTGTCCTTTAATTTCCTGCAGCAGAACGATCCCTAAAAGCGACATGGAAAGGGCAGATCCCGGCATGCACGGCCCTGCCGGGAGCTGGGCAGCTGTGGTCGTGTTGCCCGGGCTGCCCTTCGCTGCTGGCTGCCCATCCAGTGCAAAGCCACAGCTGCAATGCTGTGTCCCAAGCTGCAGCCTTAAAGAAAACCTCACACAAACACTAGTTTTGCCCAGGGTGGTTCATTTAATTTTTGGCTCCTCAAAATCATTACAGGGACAGCATGTTAGGCCACTATACCAGGGTCTGAGCCACAGCTAATTAAAAATAGCTTTGTCTCTCGGGGCTTGAAACTTTGCTAATTAGAGTAATTCTCCTGAAATTAGTAGGGTATTACAATTTATACTAGCTGAAGATTTGTCCGTAGGGCCAAAATTATTTTTCTTTTAATAATTTTCCAGTCACACCCATACATGAAACGTAAGCTGGATTCAGCAGACTGGAAAGGTGAATAAAGATTTATTTTATGGTGTTTTACTGTGTTTCTTGACTTAGAAATGAGAAAATATCATTTCCTTTTCTTTTGAATTTCCATTCAGATCTAGAGAAAGTAAAAAAGCCAAGAGACATTTTTTATGTTTGCAGCAGATATTGCTACTTAGCCTCTCAGTTGTATTAGTACACATCTTCCAAACATTATTTTTCTGCATTAACCATGGAGCTTTAAATCTTCATTAACTAGAATGCCTCAGCTCAGTAATTGCTAAATAGAGCTGAAGTAAAGACATATAACAAAGAGCAGACTAGGAAACAAAGGCACACAGTTATATCATCGCAATTCTATCGGGAGTTATGAAAATGCCTATGAAGAACCCTTGTATCTGCTTAAATGTCAGAAATTGTTAAATGTATATACTCTTTACAGATATGGAATGACATTCCTTGCGGTTGTAGTTAAAATCCTTTGCCTATTTCTTTTTTTCTCTTTTTGTTGAGGATTTTATAATATAAGGGAAGAACACACCCCATCCTGACTTAAGCTCTTTGGTTTATTCAAATATGCTTAGAAAATGAGGAGCTGAATGGTGCTTCCACCACACGCTCTTTGCCGTTGGACCAGTCATTATGGGAGAAGTCTGACCCCTACACTTCCCCTGGATCACGCCAGAAACGAGCTGCCTTGTGTATTTGCTCTGAAATAACGCTAGCAAGTGCACGGTGTGAATTTACATATGGACTTGGAGCATGGATATATGTAGAAGATGTGCTTTTCCCCTCCAGCACCTGAAGTGAAAGGAATTCACTGCCTTATTTAATACCTTTATGCGAATGTCCACGCTCAGGCATCCAATGTTTACTTCTGCTGAGTATACAGTGCGCACACTGTACAACTTCTTCTGCCTGGGAAGGAATAAAGATCTACTGTTCAAGTCAGCCAAATATTTTTAAAATCAAGTGATGTGCCAGAAAGGATTTCTGGAACTCCAGAAGTTAACGATTCCACTGCTGCATTTTGCGGTGCAGATGTTGCTGCTCAGAGGAAGGATCACGACTCACACTGCCAGGGTTGCCCCGCTTCAACACTGAAGTGGGAATTCAGAACAGCTCCTTCGCGGGGGCAGCTCCTGATCGGAGAGAAGAGGGGAGACCTTTGGGAAGCAGACTGACCCTAGCGCCTTCTGGCCTGGGAGGCTGCGCAGTAGCCACGAATGACACAAAACACAAATGAAGGGACATCTTGTGTGAGAATGGTAAGAAGCTGAAGGACTAAGTGCTCTGCAGATGGAGGAAAGATACGTTCCCTTTGCTTGCTCATTGCTGGCATGCCTGGAGGTCGTGGGGGAGCAGTTAGGATGCTGTCATCCTCCCTAAGATTTTAATTCTGAGATTTGAATTCTCAGAGCTTGCACAAAGCTAACGAGTCCTCTACATGAGCATTTTCCAGCAGCCAGGTTTCCCTCCTAAGGTGTCTGTAAAGTACATTTTGTGCAAAGAAGGGATGTGACAAGCCAGCACAGGCTGATGCAGAATGAGTAATGATACGGAGATGATAGCGCTGCAGCTAGTCAGCAGCGAAACCCCAGAGCCTGCTAGCAGTTTTTGCCTGGGCTGCTCTCTTTAGTACGAAAAAACAAGATGTGGTGGCCCTTACCTCATTTATGGAATCTCTTCTGGAGTCAGGTATCTCATTTCCACGTAGAAAACCCACACATCAGCTAAGCCCGGAAGATGATAGCCACGTAAAGCACAGTGACTGCGAACTGTCCTCTCTCTGGAGAGAAAGGTTTCCTACTGATCCTACTTCAGCCTGGTTCAGTATGTGTTTCTTTTTAAGGTCTGGCTTTTATCCACTAATTAGTAGCCTAAATAAAATGCAGGTTAAGATTTTTGGTGGGTTTTTTTCATGGTTTTGTAATATCTTTTACCCACATTTCTTAACTACATCTTTCCCTAAACCTAAAAGGAATAATGTGACCAGCTGGCCTTTCCTATTTCTGGATTTGATTTATGAAAGAATGACTCACAGAGCCTGCTTTATGTTGGCCTCTCAGTCTTGTACAAAATCTGTGTTAAAATCCAGCACATGCAGGGAGGAAGATCCGCACAGCGCAGCGCCGGATGACCCGAGTCCTCAACACTCTTGGACCTTCTCTAGTCCGTAGCAAAATGTGCTTCTCCACCACCAACCTCTGTGCTAAACGCGTTGCAAGGCTAAATCCCTTGCAGGCTGCTGTCGGAGCTTCGGCCAGGGTGGTCTGGCTGCCTCACTTCAAAGCCTTTGTTTCTTTCAGTGAACAGTGAAAATTACTGCTATGCGGTGAACAGAGAGGTCAGACGGGCAACGCTCAGCAGCCGCCTGCTTGCCAGCCACCCAGGTACATTCCCCAGCGCTTACGTGCCTGGGTGCAGTGACACGGGAGAGATGGGAATGCGCCTTTCTGCCACAGCTGGGGCTGCTGCCGAACCTTTCTGCAGCTATCAGCATCTTCCCTGGGCTCCAGCGACTTCCAGCATTTTCCCCTTAGTTCAAACAGGGAACACAGGGCAATTCATCACTCCTGCTAGCCAAGTTTACAAAAGAGCTTACTCATTCACTGAGGAGGGGGCCAAACTTTGGTTAAAAAGCATAAAACGTGGATATGATTTTAAAAATGCTTCAGCCCGGACAGTGCCTCCCATGCATGTAAATGATGGCGAATGCAGTTGCTCAGGGCTTTTGCAGAGCTGCCCATGGACAGATTTTGGAGCAGAACATCAGTTATAAAAGCTGCCTCACTTCCCACAAGCCCCTCCAGTGCTTAGCAAGGGCTCCGATTTGCATCCCTATATCCCCTGGTTCTTTTGGGCATCCCTGGACAGTTTGGAAGATGTAACTAAAAGATGGGCAGTATCATTGCAAATAGGATAAAACAGTATGTGCCTTTTCCCTTCCCTGTAGTCAGATGCTTCTAATTGTGCATTGGTGCACTTAGGCAGTTTTAAATAAGCTAGGCAGGCAACTACTAGTTATTTCTGTATTCGCAGAAGTTTAAATGACCCTGTGAACGTGCAGCTGGGCACGGTTCAGAGCCCAGCCAGACCAGCCTCGGCTGTACCATAATTACGTTAAACAGGAACACGAGCCGTCGGATTCCTCCCTGCTCTTGTCTTCCTGACGCTCCTGGAGAATCCAGCTCTAGTCTCCCAAACCTGGCACAGAGACAGCTGGAGCTACTGCTCTGCATGACAGACCTTTTCCATCTGCACACTCCATGTTTATCTCACATTAACTCTCATCTAGCTTATCTGCAGGAGAATTTACCACATAAATCCCATCCTTTCCTTTCTCTTGGTTGAACTTTGGTGTCCTCAAGGGGTGCAATCCTGAATAACACTGACTGCTGCCTGCAGCCTTCCCGGTCCATCCAGCTCCTCACCAGCATCAGGGTGGCTTGGGACCTCACAGGAGGTCCTACCAGTGTAAATGCAAAGGGCCCTTTGCCCATTCCAGGAGGACCCTGGTGCAGGTCTGACTGCTGAGGAACATGAGCTTGTTTGCAGCCAAGATCTCTGAGTTTTATCAGAGGACAAAATCTGATACAGCTGACACCTCAGTGTTTCACACACTGAGTTTGTTTAGCCAGTGCAGGGCAGCCCCAGAGACACATAGGCTTGGCCTGAGCTGGCTGCTGGACAAATTTACTTGCAATCCAGAGAGCAGATACTGAGCAAAGGAGCAACATTAAGTGTGTGGAGCAGTAGGTTGTGTGGGTGTCACGATTTAGCCCCACTCAACAGCTAAAATACCACACAGTCACTCACTCACCTCTCCCTCACAGTGAGATAGAAATGAGAATCAGGATCTAAAAGAAGGCAAAACTCATGGAGTGAGATAAAAAATAGAGGAAAAAAATGGAGATGGAAAACAACAAAAAACAATAACAGAAAATACTTCAACACATAATTTACAGTACAACAGCTTACAGTAGATCCTGATGCCCAACTCCCTCCAGAGCAGCAAAACCTGCCCATCAGCACCATCCCCACTTTATACCCTGAGCATGGTGTCCCGTGGGATGGAACAGCCCTGGGGCTCATTTGGGTAAATTGTCCCAGCTGTTTGCTAATTAGTAAACTGTCCCAGCTGTGTCCCCAGCCACAGGTGTCACCAGCTCCAGTTCTCCCAGCTCTGGTGAGAATTAACCTTACCCTAGCTAGAACCAGGACAGTGGGCTGTGGGACTGCATGATTCAGGAAGGCTTCCTGGTACTCTATAAGGAGAACAGTTAATATAGTATTTAGAAATATTAAACAGGCAAGGCTCTTCGTCTAATCCTACATCGTATCATCTGCATATACAGTCAAAAGATGCACAGCTGGTTATCTGCATGAACAAAGACAGATTCATGTGGTCTGTGTTCCCTCTACAAACACACTTTTAGTCTTTTCCATTAAGATAAAGAAAAATATTTCTCCATGACAGAAGAGCAAAAAGTCTACCATAAAAATAGGTTAAAAATGAAGCATCAGAACTGAGTAAGAACTGGCTCTGAATAACATCATTGTCTCTAAAGACTAATGCTGTTTTTACAGTCTTGTAAATGTACTCGTCTTTAGTGCCGTCACACACTTACAGATTGCTTCTTTCACTGACAGTAATGCAATATTTTCTAAATACATGACGGAAATTAACTTCACCCAAATAAATGTTAATGTATAAAGTGTATGCATGTACAACTTATGGAGCTCTGTCAGGATGTTCTGGTGACAGGACAGCCAGATTCTTTTATTATGGTTTATGATATTAGCAGCTGTTAAAAGCTTCAGTGAAATCGCACCCTTATGTTAGGTATTTATTTCCCTGTTTTCCCCTTTCTTTGTGGGCTCTGATACAGCGAGTCATCTCCCAGAACCTTGCTTTTTCAGTCACGTTCTGCTAGATCTCTGTTCAGCAAATGGACTTGTGATGGTGGAGCGAATCTGGAAAGTAAGAGGTTGCTTTGTGTCTCGTATGGTCTGATTTGATTTCTGACTCTATTTAATACTGACAAGATGCTATTTTTGGCTACGGTAATTGTTACCATGAAGGTTGCTCTGAATTGGTGTGAATACTGGTTTGTGGCAGGTGAAAAATAGTAAATTAGACATTCCTGGTGAGCTGGGGAGGTGATCTTCTCCGGTTTGTTTCAGCTCTGTCCGTGCCTCAGCCGTTGAGCCCGTCCTTGTCCGAAGCCGTGCCGTGATCCCACAAACCACAGCGGGGGCTCGGGCCGCTCCTTGCCGGAGCGCAGGCTGGAGCCCGGCTGTTCCTTCCTCAACCTGTCACACCCTGCTCGTACATTCTGATCATGTTCCAGTACAGAGATCTTCCCCTCTTTTCCATTTTAAACTCAATTTTCCTTCTCCTTGCGAGACTGCCAGCTGCCCAAGGCTCACAAGTTGTCGGGCGATGGGGACACCCCAACTCGTGCTGGCTCGGCGGGAGCTGCAGGAAGAGCGAACGCACAGGGAAGGCTTTCAGAGCCGGGCAGGCAGTTTTTGGAGAGCGGGCAGAATTTACAAGTGGTGTTTAATTGCTCTGTGGAATCCGCTTTTTTTTTTTTTTCGCCGAGGAGC
>WHYT01016937.1:189644-211912 GCA_009806455.1 Tetrax tetrax
GCGAGCCCGGGCCGGGTGCGGGGCTGGGTGGGAGCGGGGATCCAGGGGGGCGTGAGACCGGTCCCCGAAAGGCGCCGTCTTCGGTTCCCGGGGGGGCTCGGCCGCGGTGCCGGTTGGACGGCGGGGGTTTGCGGGCAGCAGCCGGCGGGCTCTGTCCTGGGCCTCCCCGCCCCCGCTGTCGGCCTCCGGCGGGGAATTGCGGCTCAGCTGGGGGGGAAAAGCCGAAAATGACACTTCAGAAAAATCATCGGGCGTTTGTAAGCAGGTCGGAAGTACGGGTGTTGCCAGAAAAGTGAAAGGGCTCCTTGCCCTTCTCCTTGCCCTCTGGGGTTGGGTGTGACCCATGTTACCACAGAGCTTGGGACGCGCGTTGTGCATCAGCTGTGTTATCGGCTGTACCTGTGCTCTGGGACAGAGCAAATCACGTCTTAAGCTTCGTAAACCTGTCCAAGCCCCACTTGTTCTATCTCATTTCCTTTTCACCTGAGATTTGTTTTCCAAAAAAAACCCGCTTGTCCTTGTTTCAGAGCCCGCAGGTGTGGGGAAGCGGCGGCCAGCCGTGTGTGTCAGGTGTGGCGCGGTGTCCCAGGCCTTGGTGGAAGAGGGTTGTGCGGGGCGGGCTGGGGGGAGAGCCAAAGGCACTGCCCAGCTCAGCTGGGGTGTGATAGCTGCTGTGGCACCGTAATGCGAAACGTGCTTTTGGCCAGCCAGGGGTAATTTTATTGCAAGCAGCAAAGCATATCCTTGTAACCTGGCAGCGAGGAGGAAGGAGGCTGTGTAAATACAGGCTGTGTCTGGCTCTGTTGGTATTCCTACTAGTTCCTCAGTAGTTAGTACAGAAAGTAGGCTTTCCCAGAAGACATTTTTTTTGTAACAAAACCTCTTGTCCCTTAATTTTATAGGTGCTCTGTGAGGGCGTAGCTGAGCTGAAAGGCCACCGCAGACGTCTTCACCAGGGTAATACTTCAGCTTTCTGGCATTAAGGACCTAGGAAACAATCCCACAGGTATGATGTAAATACATACAGCAACCAGTAACTGCTAGTTGTATTTTACAGGCAGAACCTTTTTCTACAGTTGTAAATTGGCATTGCTATGACACTAACAGACAAGAATTTTGCTTCTGCCATAATTTCTTGAGATTTTTCTTTTAAATGTAGCTCTTCCCAGCACAGGAACTATGAGCCCAGAATATAATTATGTATTTCCAAGACAGTAACAGCAGAGGGAGCATGATTTACCATTTTGTATAAGAAGTTTTTCATTCTAGATTTCAGTCAGGAATCCAGTCTGTTTATAATTTCCATGCTGTGCATCTTGGCAAACTTCCAAAGAAGCAAGCTGTAAACTGAGATATTTTTCCTATGACTAGTTCTGATTTTTGTGTATGGCTTTCTGTATGTCTGAGAAATTAGAATGCAGAGTATGGTAGGGGGCACTTTCTAGGGTGATCCTGGAATAGTCAACTCCCACACCTCTGTCATGACTTGCTGGTATTAATTGAAATAAACAGTTCACTGATGGTAGACCCTTTTTATATAAGAAAACTTTCTTTCTGAACAGAATGACTTTTAATGCTGTGCGAGCATATGGAAGGTTATGTTAAGTATACTGAAATTATGGGCTTTGCACAGTAAAATGCAGCCTAAATTTTAATGCTGAAAAATATAATGGGGAAAAAGAGCATGCAGTCTTGCTGTCTTCACTAACTGTGGGATTTGACTCCAGTCTGCTTCATATGGGACGAGCTTGCAGGTGCTGCAGAGTAAGATGCAAGCAGATCTGCTGTGCCTTACAGTAGCATGAATCTTCTTCCCTGCTCGAGCACAGAAGAAATATTCTTTGCTCTGGTTTAAAAAAAAAAAACAACAGTTTGGAGCTAATTGAAATGCTTATAGTTTATAGGTTATTATAGCTTTATAGATTATTATAGTGAAGGATAACAAATCATTCTATGCTGGAAGAAATGCTTGCAGTTTTGCATGAATATACTTTATCCTTGTTAATGCGTGCAAACAAACAGCTTTTCCTCCTTTTCTTTTGGCTTGCCTTGAAAAATACAAGGCAATCATGTTGTGTTATTTGCTAGGCAATTATAATTGTTTTCAGATGCACGTTAAGCCCTTTGGCAAGAAAGGTAGTGATGTTGGATGTTGGCATAAGCCGTTTTGAGCAGTAAATCAGCGTGTACGGGAGGAAGGAGCTGGGAAGCAGTTCCTTGATGATGAAGAGAGAAAAGAACTCGCTTGCAAGGAGGCAGCTAGTGCTAAGGGGAGCAGTGCCTTCGTGGCCCCCTGGGTATGAGCTAGCTGTTTGTAGCGAGGTAATGTGGCACTGGCAGCGTCCTGAATCCTGACACGAGGTTCCAGCTGTAACCGTGTGGTCTGGGTGGGGCACTGGCAGATGTTTAAACCCACAGCTCTTTGGTCAGAGGCGTGGTTGGACGCTGGAGCATCTGAGTGCATGTGGATAAGGAATTTTAGCCCTGAATTACTTGCTTCAGAGTCTTCAGCCAGTGGTGAAGATTTGCTTTCTTAGGATAAAATGGATATGCTTCCTTACTAATCAATCATTTAAAAATAGTTTTATAGCTCCTGTAATGTGTCAGGCTAATCTGCAAGACTTGAAATACAGCTACAAGCTGGATGTTTTTTATGGCTGCTTTTCTCATAGAGGTATTGAGAGGCTTTTCCTTGGCAACATCCTGAAAATCTGTTTACAGTTCAGTCCATTTTTTTGGCTCTAAGTGAATGTGTAAGCAATCTTGCAGTTTTCTGTTTGTACTATTTTCCACTTAAATATAATTAGCCTTCTCTATAGCCATCAATACTCATAGCAGAATGCAAAATCAGGTCCCCTTACACACCGTTATGCCAACGGAGTGGCCCTTGCTGAGGCTCTTGTGGGGAGAGGCGTTCATGGCTTTAGTCCCTCTGGCTTCAGCAGGTGTGGGTAGGTGGGCTGTCTCCTGTCTGAAGGAAGGCTCCATGAAGAACATGCTCTTGTTCTGTGGTGCACAAAGGAGACTGCAACCTATCAGTTTGATCGGAAGTAGGAGCCCTAAGGGGACTGGACTAGTTATAAGATATTTGTTTCCTCTTCTGACCTGGAAAAAGCCCTCCCTTTGGCTTGTCTGGGAGCTGGCTTGAATCCCCTATGACTGGATATGAAATTCAGGGTAAGTGAGAAACTGATGACCCTGATAGATGTGCAAGTGACTTTTCTTTTATAGGTCCATGGTTTTATATCTTCTCGATTAAGAATTTTTAGAAAGCTTATTAAATAAAGAGTTCAGTCTAACTTTTGAAGAAAAATTCCGTCTTGGTCTATTTTGTCTCGAAGAACCTTTTTTTCCCTTCTGTGAGTGAAGTCTGACAGCACTCTTTCCAGTGGGAGCAGTGATTCACCGAGGTCTTACACTCCTACAGAAGTGTTTGCACAATATCCATTTGGTTGGCTTTGCAGCTCTGCTGGCTGGGCGCATGGGAGAAGGAAAGGAGCAAAGCATTAAGATCTGTTACTGTCTGCAGGGAGGTTTAGCTCTATCCATGCTGCTGGAACGGCTTCTCAGTACAGTGAGGTGTCTCTCAGGTAGGGCAGTGGTGTAAGGGCTCACCTGAGGAGCCGTGGCCTTAAGGTCCCTGTGCTGATGGCACTTGAGGTGGCCTGAGGAGCCAGAGCAGTTTGTCCTGGGCCATCCGAGCCAGAGCAGTTTGTCCTGGGCCATCCTACAGCCCTAACTCAGGGCAGGGTGAGCTGCCTGCTCTGTTCCTGCGTGGAGGGGTTATTGTAAGCCACAAGCCTTCTCAATCTGTTGCAGAGAAATGTCACTATTCTCACTTAAATGAAAGAACATCTTAAATTCACCTGTCCGGTGTGTCTTTGTCACTTGAAGATGTGTTTGGAAAAAAGAAAAAAAAAAAAACAAAACCAAAATCCATCAAAACAGGAATGTAGGCAGTGTTTGTCCTACACAGACTTCTTATCTGGCATTTCTATGCAACTGAGTTCTTTCATTCTGTATTTGAATAAAGCACGCTGACTTGCTGAGCGTTTATCTCGTTTCTGAGGTAGGAGGTGCTGAAGTCCCCTCTGCCCCTTTCCCTCCCTGTTAGCAGGTGGTTTAGCTATGCTGGGGTGGGCATGCCTACGTGTGTGTAAGCACATACGCTTGCGCTGTCCAAAAATGTGGTTATAACATTAAGTTCAGCCTCCTGTAATTCATTATTTGTGCTGTTTGTTTTTTTTTTTCTGAGTAACAGCTGTGAAAAGAATGTGTACAAACAATTTGAGAACCCTGCGGCCAGGTGTCCTGCTTGTTCAAGCAAGAGCTGACTTCTCTGTTTACCGAGGGTTCTGTTTATTGACTCAAGTACGTCTGAGTAGGATGGCAAAGCTGTTAAAGATCTGCTATAAAGACAAGCTGCTAGCTGTAGTAACTGTTCTTCTTGGCAGACATCCTCAGCCATGAGAGAACATGGTGAGGGGGTGCAGGGCGGAGAATGTAGAGTTGTGTTGTTTTAACTGGAAAGTTCCCTTGTAATTGTTTTGCCAGGCTTTGTGTAGTGCATCCAAAAAGCCACTCTGTGAAACGACAACAGACTATGCAGATGGACAGTTGTGGCTTAATATATCCAAATTAATGTACTTCCCAAGTGCTCCTGACTTGCTGTGCTTTCTGCTACATCACTTATTGTGGCTTTTAGTATTGGCAGACCTCTGCGTGGTACTGTTCATTCAGCTTCGCTCGGTTCTCAGATTACCCATGTACTAGTTCTGGACCTGCTTAAACAAGCCCTTTGGGAATATGCGGTTTGCAGAGGGGTGAGAAACAGAAGAGGGAAAGGAGAAGACTTATTGTGATGCTGTGAGACATTTTCCTGCTTACTCACGGTTGCAGACTGTTGTGGTAGATGTTTCTGATGCCTCCTATAGTCTTTTTAAAGCAATCAAAAGAATAATTTAAAAACAGTCATCTTGCCATGTGATAACACGTAACAGAGTGGGGCTGTTTCTGATGTTTTTGGTGATGGTAGGATCGCTGGTGGTGTGTTTGCTGTCTGTCCATGGCACCGGTGAGCTCAGCTAAGGCTGAGGGCTTCTGTCATGCTGTGGGCTTGAAAAACCCCGAAGGAAAGCGTGCTGTCAGCCTGCCACCTCCTGTCTTGTCTTGTGCAGGCAGACGTGGAGCCCAGGGGAACCATGAGCTAGAGTTGTCCCTGAATTATCTTAATACCTTCCCACTTGCTGAATTTCTTTAAATTTATGGGTGTTCCATGTATTTTCACTTACCTTTTCCCCTCTATCTCCCTTTCTCATCAGTTTTAAGTCATTCCATTTTGCCTCAAATAGCTGCATGTTGTTTAATGTATTTGGAGTAAGAGTGGATTGCAGGTGGTCGTTTCCAGCTGCCAGTTTTCCCACTTAGGGAAAAAGAATAATTGCTGTTTGTATTAAGGTAAACAGTTGTCATCTTCCTTCTGATGCTGTGTGCATGGGTGTTACAAGCTCGGTGTTTGAGCAGCAGTGCTGCTATGCGAGGGCTGGCTGGGATGGCTGTTCCTGCTCACACAACAGGCAGCTGTGGCCTGAACCAAGTGCAGGCTCCTCTTAAATTCCATGGAAGAGGCAGTCCTGGCCATCAGATCTATGAGGAGAATTACAGCTCCCAGGAGACTCATCTGTACAGGCCTTACATCCCTTACTTCACTTGTCTACGACCTTGCCTGCCTGTCCGCTCGGACTGACTTTCCCTGCCGTGCCCTTGGTGGGCTGTGCTTTAGAAACACAACAGTCTGGTTTCGGTCTCAAGGGGCTGGGTTTGAAGCTGGCACAGCCTTTGAAATACAGAAGTCATCAGGGCTGTGCCCAGAGGCCAGTGTACTGGCGTGATGCGTCTTCAATAAGCAGAGTTGGAAATTTCACTTTCAACTTTTCCAGCCATTGCTGCCACTTTGACACTACGAAATGCTGTATTTCTTTATTTGGCTTTCTCACTATTTGTATTTCTAGACAGTTTTTATATAACTGAGTTTCATGGCATGCTACAAGTCTGACCATTTAATTTAGACTCTTATTATTATTGGAATGTAATACAACTTTGTATACTCTGTTATTTTCCACCTATAATTACGCCTGACGTGGAAGGCATTGAACTGCCCTTGCAGAAGATCTCGTTCTCACTGTCTCAGTGGACAAATATATTGTGGCCATGTGGGCCTTCCACGGACTGCAGGGTCTTCCATGTAAGTCCCAAAGAGCATACCGGATGGTATTTGAGACTGTTAAGTAACAGCTTCTGTGGCTAAATAAGACTTTTTTTTTTTTTTTTTTTTTTTTTTTTTTTCAAGCTTTACTGATTAGAATTCAGTCTTTCAAGGATATAAATTATTTTATTGAGGGTGAAATGACTGAAGATGGAGATTAATGCCTTGGATGTTTTTCTCACAGAGAAATTAAAAATTCTTAATCCTCCTTTTCCTTTTAATTTGTACAGGTTTGAGCTATCTGCAAGATGAAGCCTTGGCTGCAGTTGGTGTTCTTCACCTTTATTTTCTTGATCTGGCATACAGAAGCAGAGTTCTTCACCTCCATAGGTATGGAAAGAACCAATGCGTGATGTGACGTAGTTCAAGTGATTGGCAAAACTTAAAGTTTACAGTTGAAGCACATGGCCTGCTCTGTGTGGCCCTGGCAAACACTGCCTGCGATAGGAAAAGCTGCTCTTCTGCATCCCTGGTGCTATTCTGCATTGCAAGCCTGGCGTCAGTGCAATTTGTGACTTAGCACATTGTCACCAACGTGATACAAGTTTCTCTGTGGACTCTGTCAGTAGCATAAGACTGACTGTTTTGTTAAGAATTTTGCATCTGTTGTAGTCTTGAACACAGCACAAACCTTATTCTAAAAAGCTTAGTCCTGAATTTGATTTATGGAAGGAATTTAAGTGATAAATATGTGAAATAATTTATTTCACAGAACCTGAAATCTCCTGTCTTCTCAAAAAGCTAGAGTTGGGTATTGGAAGGAAAAATTAATATCCCCTTATTACCTTATGTGTGGTTTGTAAGACCTGAGTAAATCCTGAAGAATCCACATTGTGATAAATCCTGAAAACAGATTGATTTTTTTTTTTTTTTTTTATGACAATTTAGTTAGTGTTCTAATAGCTGTGATACAACAGTGTGCGATTGTGGTAGAGTCTAAAAATAAGCACAAACTGAGTTTTCTGCTGTGACTTGGTCTCTTGTTTTCCTGTGGAATACTGTGAGGGATTTACCCCCTGTAGGGATAATAGAGATTGATTAACTACGTCTGGCTTTTCTCCAGAATATCCCTTGAGTTCAGTGGCGCTGTGTTTTGGAATGGCAAATCTCAAACCTCCTGGTGGTTTGTTTTGCACCGCTGTGTGGAACGGCTCAGCCGGAGCAAGGCAGAGCGGTGTTTCACTACCAACCCCCAGCACATGCTCCCTAAACAGCATTCAACTACATGTGTGTCTGGTTCTCTCTTTTCTCTAAGTTAAATAGCTTTTTGTACAAAATTTCTGTGAAGGATCACTTTTTTGCTATGCTTACCTATTTCTGGACCTTTCATAACTCTGAAAATACCACAGCCTGCTGACTTCCATCTGCTTAATCATGCTTCATTAATAATTACTTTGGAATGCTGAAACTAAAGCTGTGGCTGCATTAGTAAATCTCATCCGGTCTTTCAGTGTTTGGTCTTTGAAAATGGAAGCTTGTCATAGCAATTAGGATGGATGTGCTAGCACAATTTCCACTAATGCTAGTCAGGAGAGAGAGAGTGTGTGTCAGTCTATAAATGTTAGTCTGAAACTCCTCTGCACTTAATGTTAGGTTGTGTTTCCATCGTTACCCATCTTGAAAAGCTGTAATTTTAAGCGATGCCAGTGGTTAGACTAATAATTTCTTAGTGTGACCTAATCTGTATCCATATGTAGAACAGATGCTTTGGCTCAGTAACTGTATTAATGTCAAACCTTTCTCTTGATTGTCTTGCGTACAACTGTGATACTAAAAGCAATTCAGAGGCAGTGGAAGGGGCACAGCAAAGCTACGTGAGCCATTGAAGTTGGGATTTTAAAAGCCCCTTGAAGCATTTGAGTGCCAGACCTGTATGTATAATAGCTTTTGTGGTTTGGAGACATTGAGGTGCACGCTCTTAATTTGTCTGTTCTTTGTGGTGGTTTTAATAGCACTGGAGCATCTGAAGTCTGACTTCTGTGCTGTTGGAAATGGTTACTGCTTTAGGTCCGATTAACGCTTGCTCATACTCTGGTTTTAGGTCAAATGACAGACCTGATTTACGCAGAGAAAGACTTGGTACAGTCTTTAAAGGAATATATCCGAGCAGAAGAGAACAAGCTCTCACAGATTAAAAGGTAGGGGAAGATGTTTGTCTAATGAAGGGTGACAAAATGGCTCATCTGTGTTCAATTGCAGCCACCTCTGTCACCACTCTGCTGCTATGTTTGTCAGCACTTCCTCAGTGGGCAATCACTGTGAGACCACACGTACTAACTTGGTTGTAACTTATTCCCATAAACCTGCAGAGAGGGGGCCCTGCTTCAGATATTGTTTAGACTTTGCTTGTTTAGAAACTCTTTTCTGCTGGGCTCTTCCCACTTTTCCCTGTCCTTGCCCCATCCCAGTGCTCCTGTGGAGAAGACACTAGTCGTGTCAAAGAGCAGCCTTGTCCATGTGAGTTAAATGCTGCTGGGTGCTGGGGCTCTGTACTACCTGTTGTAAGCAGTGCTGAGGCTGTGAAACAACAGCCAAGCGTGCCAGCTCCGTGGATTAGCGGAGCTCTCGGCAAATCTCCGGCTTCCTTCTCTATGGGCCTTGCTCTTGGGGATAGCTCTCCTGCCTTGTTCTCTTCAGTCACTGACCTGGCCACAGCCCTTCTCTGGCGTTATCCTGATTGCTCAGATCACTTGAAAGGCTCGTGCAGACAGCGGATATTTTCTGTGTCCCATAGTAAATACTTATCTTGCTGAAAGCAATATCTAATAGGGCGTGACACTAGAACAGTCTAAATGAGGTCCAGGTTCAGAAGAGCTGTGTGCTTGTAAATGGAGCCATACTTTCCAAAATTTCTAAACTCCAGGCTGTATGGAGCAGTTTGATCTCCCTTTAGGGATGTAGGGTGGAGACAGGGCTATGGAGTAAGGGAAATGATAGGGATTCCTTGTCACTTGTATACACAAATGTTCATTTCTTGAAAAGCTGTCCTTTGGAGGAAAAAAGCAATCTCCTCCTCAGGTATTGTTAGAGAGAATGTTAGTTCAATTATGTATAAACTGGTCTTTGTTCAAAAAAATAAGTATTTTTTTCATGGACTGATATATGCAAGTACTTTTTTAATGTGTTAAGTTTTCAGCTGGCCTGTATTTTGATGTATTTGTAAGCAAGAGTATTCTGCTACTGTGTCAGTATTTGACCCCTCGCACCCTGCCAGTGCATGAAGCATGTGCTTTGTACCAGAGGTGCTAATTTTATAATCTGTATTTTTTGTTAGTTTGGGAGATGTATGATTAAAAAGCACATTGTGATGTGAATAAAGAGACTAAAACTTAAAAGTATTTACTACTTTGCAAAATAAATATTAGAAGTAGTGAGATTTTAAATTAAAAGAGAGTGCAGGTGAGACTGGTCTTAGTATATGTCGTTAATCTGATATCCCTGCAAAGGATCTCTGGAAAAACCAATTTACTTTTGTTGTGCTGCAACATCATAGTATAGCAAAGAAGCCAGGTAGTTTGACAATATTTACCTGTGTTTATGTAAAATTGTTTTTTACTATAGTTCATTCATGGCTTATGGAGTTTGAGATGACAGGCTAAAATAATCAGTTGTACCTCACATTATCTTTGTGGAGTTGGAAGCCTGAAAGCTGGTTCTGATGGCGAAAGCAGCAATACATGGATTCTAGCAGTGTAATTAGGATGAGTTAGGAAGGAAGGCATGCATTCATAAAATGTCCTGAGACATACACTTCTCGTTCCAGCTGGGCTGAAAAAATGGATGTACTGACTAGCAAATCAGCCTCTGATCCAGAAGGGTATCTGGCACATCCTGTAAATGCGTATAAGCTGGTGAAGCGCTTAAATACTGACTGGTTGGAGTTGGAGAACCTGGTTCTTCAGGATACCACAAATGGTAAGGAGTACAGAGGAGAAGGCAGCAGCAGCAGGTAGCCTGACACCACGGGTGCTTATCCTCCTTGTATTCTGCAAAGCTGCAGACTCAGCTGCGGTTTAAGTATTATTGCCAAGTTTGTTTGAAACTTAAACTAATGACTGGCCTCTTGCTTACTGGTTACCCAATGGAGTGAAACTTCCCGCGGAGACGCATCCGTCAAGGCTCAAACTGTCATCTGCGTTAGGCCTGTCAGGTTTTGTTTGGCTTGTGCTGTTTGGGGCGAGGGGGAGAAGATGATATACTGAAGTGGTCAGCTGTGTTGGCAACTATTGCTTTATGTTGATCTTACATAAAAACGTACTCATCTGCTTTCCCAGTCTGCTGCTTCTCTTGGCAGTCACAGTTGGTCAGTAGATAAGATTTAAGAATCAAAATAAGACCTGTACTGAACTGGTGAAGGAATTCATAGCAGCCCCAGCATTAACAGTTGGCAGATGATATGCAATTACTCTGTAAACCTACCCTTCTATATCAAATGTTTCCAGTACTAACCTTTGCTTCTGCATCATATTGTCAGTGTCTGAGTGTTTGCTTCCATAGCTTGTTTGTTTTTTTTTTTTAATGCAGTAATGCAGTTTTATTTTTACTGGACTCCTTGAAAGTAAGGGAGAAGAGGCTGTTTTTTTTTTCAGGCAGAACACTGCATGTTTTCTCTTTCTACTCTGTATATGCTAGAGTTTAGGTACTTGAAAGTTTTTTCCAGCCAAGGTTTTTATTGCCTGAATAGCCATCCTAGATGGAAATAAAATACCCAATTCTATTGAGTACTCCTGTCATTAATTATTTTTCTAAAGGCTTCCTTTTCCAGTTCTGTTTGCTGTATGATTAGAAATGGCTGAGTTTTCCTTCTGTTGATTGCCCCCACTTCTGCCCAACCAACCTTCTGTACAGCCTTGATATATTTGTAGTGCATTTAACTTTATTTCTAAATGTCACTTGTTTTTACTTGTCAGGTTTAAAAGCCTCTTACTCGGGTCCTACCCTTACTTTGGGGATTGTGGATCAGGGTCTCTGTCCCTTGAGCTGAGATTTGAAAAGCTCTTACGGCTTTACAGGTTGAAGTGCAGAGTCTGAACTCATGGTCCAGTGTGATGGTCTGCAGTTGTCTCTGGGTATTGCAGGAGAACGGGGGAAAGCTGATAAATTTTCATACTGGAAGGAGACCTTAGGGGAGAATGGAGATCATCAGATTCGCATTGTACTTCAGTAATTCTGTGGCACAAGAAAACAGAGGAGTTCAGTTATTTATCCTTTCTCTTGTTCATGAGCCGTGTTTCTTAAAATGAGGCAGAAAACAATATTGTTGTAACTTGAGAGCCTAATAAGAGACTTTAAGCCTGGATTATTTGAATCTTAGTTCCCAAGGCAAAGCAGATGTTTCCTCTTCTATGTTAATTTACTACTGATATTCATTTGAATTCTGGAAGTAACATTTTTCCCCTTTACTACAAAGGCTTTATTGCAAATCTTACAATTCAGCGTCAGTTTTTTCCAACTGAAGAAGATGAGACTGGTGCTGCGAAGGCTCTGATGCGCCTGCAGGACACGTACAAACTGGATCCTGAAACTCTCTCTCGAGGGAACCTACCAGGTAAGTGCACAAAGGCCTCCTCTGCTTTAAAAGGAAGGAAGTGGTAACATCCTTAAACTCTCTCCCAAAGTCTTTTTTCCAGTAACGAGGAAGAACCATGCTGCTGCAAGTCCACGCAGCTTAGATGCTTGAGAGCGTACCTACTGCAGCCCTTTGAGAACAATCTTGAGCTGTTCCCACCCGAGCCAGGGTGCCAAGGTCTGCAGTGACCAGCTCAAGTAGCGTTTTTCAATTAGTATTACTTTAAAAGAAAATGCTGATTTTCATAACTGCTATACCAAACCAACAAAGGGTGACATAAATTCTTCTTGTTGGTTACTGTGTAAGCACATGCCATGGGTTCTTCCTGTCCCAGATCACTTACAAACCAAGGGAAGGAGGTGCTCCGTAATTCATTGATGTAATGGCTCTTGGAAAACTTGGATCTGTTCTTGTTTGCTAGTCTTCCAGCAAAGCTTTGGTTGAATAACTTCTGTTCTTTCTATGAAGTGGGGTCTAACAGCTTTTGCCACAGAGATGTTTTGGAAAGTACACAGATATATTGGGATGCTTCAGTGTTTTGGCAGCTGAGTCCTAATAAATGTTTGTTGCTGCTGATTGAGAGACTTGCTAGCAACCACAACCTCTTTCAGTAACAGTTTCCAAGCTGCATAGGCCTCATGAGTGTGGGTAGATGAGCTGACAAAACAGTTTGAGTTGTTATATGTAGGTTATTAACAAGTAGGTTATTAAGATTAGGCTTATCTGTGTGTCTGCTGAGCTGGAGCAAGTGGCAATCAGAGCGCAGTTCCAGTCAAATGGATACTCAGTTTGTCTAAATGACAGTCAGCTTGCTTACGCACAGGTATACATCTCCAGCAGAGCACACAAGCTAGCTCTGCGTATAGTCAGGCTTCTCTGATCATCGATCAGTCCTAATATTGTAGGTTCAGTAAAATCTGTTAAGCTGTTTGTCTGCTTTGCCTTTATCTACAACAGAAAACGCAATAGCTTAACACTGTAATTTCTGTGTTAAACTTCTCCTGGTTTCCAAAGGAATTAGTGCCGAAGAATTATGAGATAATGTAATCTTTAATTCTGAAGGTGGTCAAGTTGATACAGAACCTAAAAAGCATTGTTTTTAGAAGCCTTTCTGGGTGATAAAAGTGTGTATTACAGATATTGCTTAATGTGCACCATGTATTTGAAGGCAAAAGTACTTCTGTGTGACTTGCTTAAAGCTGTCCCTTTGTTTTTAGGAACAAAATACAGATCCTCTTTGACAGTAGGTGACTGCTTTGGTATGGGGAAGACTGCTTACAATGATGGAGACTACTATCACACAGTGCTCTGGATGGAACAGGCCTTGAAACAGCACGATGAGGGCGAGGATACAACTGTCAGCAAGGTGGAGATCCTAGATTATCTCAGCTATGCTGTTTTCCAGTTTGGGGATTTACACAGAGCCATGGAGCTTACCAGACGTCTGATATCCCTCGGTAAGAACAAAACCCCACTATTCTAGCCCTGGGGAGTGTTGCCAGCAGCAGAGCCAAGAACAGTCATGGCCCATGCGTATTGGTGAGCTGACTGGAATGGTGTCCTGCCAGATGACTTAGAGTAAGCATAGGTCCTTGGAAAAATACACAGTCTACTCATACATAAAGAGGCTATCTTATAGTCCAGGCTGTTAATTACCCAAAGCCCAAATGTATGTCTGACTGCAGTACCTGTATGCTTTGCTTCAGTGTATTTGGTAATGGTAAAGCCTGGCTTATCTCAAGTGCAGATCAAGGCTACCACTGATTTAGGTGGTGCTGTGTTTTCTATAAAGTCCTGCTGACTTCACGTATTCCTCTTTATTCCACTGTGCAGGTATTCTTTGATGCCAGAAGAATACTTTGCGTGAGATCTTAAAGTATTTATTTCTGAATATTGAGAACAGATTGCGTTTCTTAAAACCTCTTTTTATCTCTGATCTGTTTCTAGCTTTCTCTTGAGTAAGCAAATAAGCATTGCTTCCTATACAACTTTGCCTTCTTCCTACATTGGAAAGGCTTATCCTCTCCAGTTAGAATTAACATCTACTGTGTTACGTATTTGTATGTTTATTTAATCAGCTGTGTTTCTTAACTTAGATGTTAGCTGTATCCTGAGAGTCAGTGAAGCTTTTCTATTGAAAAACATGTATCAGTGTAATTTCTGCAGGCACTGGAGTTCATAGATTAAAGTGTACGAGAACATGCATTGAATCTAGCTCCCTCTGCAGTAACAGGGTTTAGCACTGACAGCAGAATGCAAATCCTTATCAGCACCAAACAGTGGAACAGACTTGGCAGTCCCTCTGGGAGCAGCAGCTTCCTCTGCTCTGGGCTCAGCTTCCTTATCTGGCCCTACTGGCCTGTGCTCTGAGTGGCTACTGCTGTGGCCTTCTGGCTTTAAATAGGATAAACACAACAGGCTTGGGAGGGTCAGAAGGGAAAGGAACTGCTGTAGGTGCTACTGTCCAGAAACAGTGGTGAACAGGGGGTTGTTACTACTTAGTTGTTCTGGGTGAAGATTTATTGATGTTTATTGATTCATGCCAACATTGTTAATAAATTACTAGTGATAGGTCCAATGATGCTAGTGGTCCAGGATACCTCCCGTGTAAGGCTGTTACAAACATCTAGAGATGGATGCTGTAGGTGGGCTGTTAGGTGGTAACCCGTACCTCCGAGCTTCCCAACTTTGGAGGAAGTCTGGGGCTGAAGGCTGGGACTCCACTGCAGTCCTTGGTTAAAGCATGCTTGTGCAGTGTGGATGAGAAGCATGGGGGAAAGGGGTGCAGCAAGGAGACTAGCTTTATCTCCACTGATGGGCGCTGTGATATACTTATCTTGGGTAGAACTGGGCAGAAAAGGTGAGAGAAAAGGAGGGATGTGAATACCCAAAACTCCTACTCTTTTTTGGAATACAAGTCTTGTGACAGATCCTTCCAGAAGAGATTCTTTTGCAGACTATGCCTACCTTCCCTCTGCAGAGGCAGGAACTTCCCACTGCTGGTTTTCAGTGCAGGCTGGAGCCAGTGCTTTTGGTTGCCTGATAATGCTTTGAGAGGGGGAGAATTCTTGCTGTCTCAATACAAATACATCTTTGTATTAGCAGCTCCTGAGGTTGCATAAATCACTGGTTCCTTCTTTTTTCTCCCAATGAAGACAGTACTCATGAGAGAGCAGGCGGTAATCTGCGGTACTTTGAGAAGCTGCTGGAGAAGGAGAGAGAGGAGGAGAAGGAGAAAGAGAAGTCAAACAAGACAGTGACAACAACAGAACCAGTGGTGCAAAGCGGTGCCTACGAGAGGCCTCTTGACTACTTGCCGGAGCGTGACATCTATGAGGCCCTTTGCAGAGGTGAAGGGGTAAAAATGGTAAGAGAAAGGCAAGAATTTCCTGACTGTGCTGCCTTTGCATAAGGGTGATAAAGCTTGGTGGGACATGTTAAGTTTTTCCTTCTGTGAAGTTGTTTTTTTTAAGAAAATTAAATTTAGTTCTGTCTGGGCTGAGATTTGTACCTTATGTCTTGGCCTCTCTATCTTTAATTTTTAATCGTAGACAGAAAAACAGCTCTCAACCATACCTCCTAAAGATAGTTGAAAATTGATTCTCCTCAGTCTGTCTACTCAGCCATGTCAAATGCCAGCTGTACAGATAAGCTAGGAGGCTCTTTCAGCTGAGAGCTGATTATGCTTTGCCACACTTGAGGAATCACATTATTCCTTCCCTTTTGTATCTTAAAGACGTACTTCTGGGGTGTCTATTTTGACAGACAAGTCTCTTAACAAACATGGCTTTAATTCTCAGGGCAGGGAAAGGAATCCATTTTTTCCATCTGCATATTCTTAATTCTAAGAATCAGACTTTTTTTACAGCTTGCTGCTTGTGTAGTTATTTGCTTAATCTGTCATCTATTATGATTAATTTTCCTAAGGTTAGTGTTTCAGATACTGCTCACTGGTATCTTGAGTGGCATATGTTTTTTACTTGCAGTAAATAGCAGAATCACTTGTGCTTACCTCTTAAATTCACTGGTCAGCTAATGGCTTTCACAACATTTGTGGAATGTAGCTAATTTTCTTTTGCCTTGCCTATTTTAAGTTGATGAAAAGTGGTTGAGTAAACAATGATTTCTGTGGCGTTTTGTTTCAGACACCTCGAAGACAGAAAAGGCTGTTTTGTAGGTACCATGATGGAAACAGAAACCCTCATCTGGTCATAGCTCCCTTTAAGGAAGAAGATGAATGGGATAGCCCTCATATTGTACGATACTATGATGTCATGTCTGATGAAGAAATTGAGAAAATTAAACAACTAGCTAAGCCAAGGGTAAGCTTCCCTTCTTCCATCTCACTGCTAATTCTGTCCTTTAATCTCTATTGGCAAAGAATAGGCAAAGGATTTGAGATCTGGTTTCATACTACAGATGATACACTGCAGCTGTGAGCCTAAGGGGAATGATTTTTAAACTGCCTGGTGATGTAGGACCATAAAGCCCAGGCCCCTGAAGGTATTTATGCATTGTTGCACTTAATTATGCAGAATTCTCAGTAAATTACTTGGAAACCTTTTAGGAAACAAGGGACTAGACCTGAGAAGGTAGGTGACTGACTGACCATGATAGGACTAGGGGTCCAATATACCTTAAGTCTACCTTTTGAGATTAACATCAAAATAAAGCTTAAAAGCCCAAATCCCAACAGAAGTGGGAAGAAACAATGGGGTTTTAAAAATTTGTGCTAGAAGAATATCTGGAGTTTTGGTGTTTTGCATCAGGTAACCTCGAATCCCCTGCTTCTCTTTTAAACCGTAATCTAGACCTGCGCAGAGGCAGGCACTGTAGATGCCGTGGTGCATCCACGAGTGGAACTGCAGTTTTCTGAAGCCACATACAGCTCTTTGTGAATAGTGTAATGCAGTTAACATGGTGGAGAAGTCATTTGTGCTCTTAATTCCCAGTCTGGGATTTGGGAAGGACAGAGTACTTGTGAGGATGAGTGCACAGTGCAGTCATTCCCCCAGAGCCCTTCAGAGCTGACTTTCCACCTAGATAGCTGTCTGCTGGGCGGCAGAGATGTGACAGCTTCAGTATGCTAGGTGTAGATCCAACTCAGAGGCAGCAGCTTGGAGTAGGAACCCTGGTCTTGATGCAATACCTGTTACCCATGGTGTGAATTCTGGTGACTGTACACAATAAAAAACATCTACTTAATGCAAAGCTAGCATTTACCTCGTCTGATTTTTCTGGAGGTGGAACTTGCTGTGTGTTGCCTTCCTAGCAAAAAAGTATGGCAGTGTGAGGTCAGTAGTTGCTGCTACACCTTACTTTTGTCAGGTCTGACAAGCATGTCTAAACTTCTGTTTTTATACATCAGTTGTTCATTTTAGCACTGCTCTAGCTACTGCTTTGAAATGAGGTACTAAAATTTCAGGCAGGAATTACCCCTCTATGTGTTTCTAAATATAAACATAAATATCTAGTTAGAAACAGACTGAGAAACTGATGCTTCCTAAGAGCATGACTAATTAGGGATGTTTGTGAAGCTGGACTCCTGTGACTACTGGCCAGCCATGGGAGTGTTGGCAGAACAGCCCTGTCTCGATGAGGACTCTCACCTCCATAAATGGAAACTTTTTCCTATTACATCATACTACAAAACTTCAAGAGCTTCAGATAAAATGGAAACTCTCAAATAGAGCATATCACTTAATCTATTTTATTAAATTAAGCACATACTAAAGGATCTGTTAATTTTTTGTTTGGTTTTCCCTTTTTGTCAAAGTTGAACATAAGGTTTAAAGTTTTGTGGGAAGTCTGGAGTCTTGCTCACTGAGGTTTTCTTATGTTAGTAATGTCAGGGGAATTACTAATAGAATCTCTGTAGTGTAGAACTGGATCAGTCACTGTAAGAGTTGTTGTAGTCTTAACATTCAGGTGAAAGTTTTCTATTTTAAAAAAAAGCAACCATTTTCTTACAAATTGTTTTTCCTAAATCTGCCTATAGCTCAGGTGCAAGAATAGCTTTAAATTCTGCAGTCCTGCTGAAAGAGTGGAAAATGCAAGTCATGTGAAGAGATGGTCCTTAATAAATACAGCTTAATTTCAGCCAGGAAATTTTACTTAGTAATCGTGGAAGCCTTCAGACAGAACTCTGAAGTAGTATGTTAGCTTTGGGCTCAAAGATGAGCACTTCCTTTGTTATAAAATGCATTTGCAAGAAATTTCTACTTTTGGGTCCAAGCACTTTAGCATTATCGGCAGTTTACTGCCAATATTTTTTGTTTTGCAGAGAAACAACATCTGTACATGATTGAGAGTAGCTGTATTCAAGTTGGTTTTCATGCTTGTTTTGCAAAATGCAATCACTTTTACGCCAGTTCCAGAAAGTAGTTCCAACTTTTCAGGCAATACATCAGAGCTGACTGGGAAGGGTCAAGAAAATTGTTGATTTTATTGGTGTGGATAGCATTGGGACCAGTCTGCCGTGAAAGTATGAAAGCCTTATTCCCAAAGTTCTGGATACTACCTGTGATACAAACATGCCTGAACAGGCAGAAATATGGCATGGAGGGGGACACTTGAATGTCTTTGAACTCAGTGCTGCAAGATTTCAGCAATGCAAAATTCCCAAGTGAAAAGCCAATGCTTCTGACCGATCCAGTGTGTTATGATTCTTCAAAGCCACCAAATGTGTTTTATAAGGCTATTTTCTCCACCCTGAGTGAGGAAGCCACGCGTTTATCAGTTGGTTACACTAAGTGAAGTATAGATTATATGTTTTAAATCAAGAAGCCTCTCTGTCAGGAAGAGGAGGTAGGGAATAACACAAATGTCGTCAGGCTTATTTTAGTTCTGATTTACTTAGACCAGATGCTAGGTGCAGAAATCAAGTGAGCCATGTGCAAGCTTGAAAATGGCGACAGAATTAAAAGTTTGAAGCTAAACTATGTCCCAAAAAACTATGTTTCATTGTACAAATGAAGAACAACATTCACTTAGCCTGTCTCTTCTGTTATGATTTATGCAGGAGAAATCTGGAACAAAATAACAGTGACTCAGAATTACAGAAACAGCTGTGCCAAGAACTCTTGTGTAGGGACAAGACAGCTGACATGGATTGTAAAGCTGGCTGGAGACTTATTTCAGGAAAAATGAGGGAAATAATGACTGCATGCACTGAAGAAAATGCAAATAAGAAGGCTTTCTGTGACCTATAATTAAGAGGAAGGAAGAAGGGATGATTTAAAATGTTTGTGGTTTGCAGGAGTTAAATTTAAATGTGGTCTGAGTTTACAGTCAGAGAAAGGAGTGTCCCAGTTCTTGTTCTCAGCTGCAAGTGTAAACCCACAGTGACCCGTTGTGTTATGCTAACAGCAGTCTGTCGCTCTGACACTGTGGCAAACCTGGCCAGTCTTGCCAAGTTCTAAATTTTTACTATAAATATGGTGATGTGACCTAACGGTGATGATGCATTGCTTGCTGTTTAAAATGTATAGGTGAACTGGGCTTTTGCAGAGTTGCCTTAGTAATGCAGTATCATTATCTCAAACTCTCTGTGAATTAGATGTTCCAGGCTGGCTCCATCTTCTGACTGGAAAATGGGAGCATGGCAATGTGGAGAGTTGCCCTCAGGAATTATCTACCATTGTGGAGTTCCCTGCCCCATAATTTATAACTCATTCTGTAAAATGTTATTTTTCATCTAAGAACGAGGATGGGCTTTTCCAGTCCACACGAGGAGCAGCCTGATTAAATTTAATTTTCTCTTTGCCAAGAACTTGGGCTTCGTATGTTGTTAGCTTTCGTTGTTTTTTCCTCTTGCTAATATTGACTCCAGCTGTTTAAAAAAAAAAGTACCTTCAAAACCCATTCAGCCAGCAGTACTCATGGCTTTAATGAATGTCATGGTTTCTGCAGTCAAATTATTTTTCCAGGATCAAATGCAGGTGATGGATTGCCCTTGTGTTTCTGCGTGTACTGTTCTAGCACGAAATCGGAACAAACTCTAGGCTGGAGCTATAACATTCATCCAGGGATGTATTGAAGTTGGACAAATCAGGTGTTGATTTTGGTTAAGATGAGAAATTTTTTTTCTAATTTGTAGTTGATGTATTTTTTCCCTCTTGGGATTTTTTTGACACAGCTGGCACGAGCCACAGTACGTGATCCCAAAACCGGTGTCCTTACAGTGGCTAGCTACAGGGTATCAAAAAGGTAAGCGTAGAAGAGTTTAGTTTTGAGGGTTTTGTGCTTGACAGCTGTCATCTGCTACCAACAGCTGAAACTTGAAGTGCTTTGCATGTAGCGAAAGCTTGCACAACAAATGCATGGTAAATAGCTTTTAGCCATCTGACTGAGGGCAGAATCACTCTGCCTTGGGAGATGGGTTGTTGTGGTTGATATTCCAAAATAACATGTCTCAATCCTTTTCTGATCCTAGCTCATGGTTAGAGGAAGATGATGATCCTGTTGTGGCCAAAGTGAATCAACGAATGCAGCAGATCACAGGCTTAACAGTGAAAACAGCCGAACTATTGCAGGTTGGTACACTTGTCAGACTCCACCCTGGTAAAATCAGCGACTGGTCATGGTGGTCTGGTGCTTGTGCAGGTCTAAACGTAGGCTGGCTCCTATCCAGCCCTTCCTAGGGGTTCCATTGTCTGCTGGCTAACCACACAGAGTAGGTAAGGTGTTTATGAAGACTGTGGGGTGTTCCCAGCTGCTGCTGGCTGTAAGGACCAGGCAGGTAGATGTTTACCTTTTGTGTTCCAGCCAGAGAAGGATGGAGATACCAAGGAACAGAAGATAACTTTGTGCAGGAATATGTGATTTACCAGTTTGTTCTGAGGGAAACTCCTGCTGCTTATTTTCAAGTCTGCAAAAGTTGAACCTCCTTCCTAGTTGAACCTTTCAAAGACCCAAATATTTTTCATAGTCCTGGTGTATTCACAGATAAAGTCTTATCTTAGACACTCTGTTGGGGAGAGCAAGGAGAGCAGGAGTGGTACAGCATTGCCAGAATAGCTGTACCTTAGCCTCTTTACTGCTTCTCTTCCTCCATACTCCTTAAATTCCTGTTTTAGAGCCCGATTGAAGTGCTGTTGATTACTGGCTATCCACAGGAACCAGGTAATTCTTCAGAGGAGGGAGCAAGAGTGTAGTAAAATTATTGCTGCTAATTCATATTTAAACAGGCTGCTGTAGTGTAGTGTTGCCATGGAGAAATGTTTGGTACTGAGAAATACTCAGTGAAACCCCTAAACTCTGAATGGGAAAGAGTACTTAAATTGTTTTTTATCCATGTACCTCATGTCTGGCAATCTGAAGAGGAATTATGCTATAGGTAACAACCCTGCCACAAAGTGCTGTTTCTGAAAGCATGTTTTGGATCTAAGAGCACATGCTATCTTCTGCAGCAGTCACCTGCAGCTCAGTGGATGTTTATGGTTCCCTTTTCCACCCTATAGGTTGCCAACTATGGAATGGGAGGGCAGTATGAGCCACACTTCGATTTTTCTAGGGTAAGATAACACTTTCAGTTATTTCTTAGTGGGATGGGGAGTTGGGGGGAACAGTTTGTTTTGAGAGAAAACTGTTGAAACTCTTTTCTGTGAAAACACTTAACGTATAGCCCTGTTGCATGGGATGGATTGTGACCTCTGGCAAGCCTTTGCGCTGCTTTCTCTGATGCTGAAAGTTCAAGCGAACAATGAACAAATCTGCCTGCTTATCTTCACCCGAGTTCCTTGCACAGTATAGAGACACTGAGGCAGTCATGCAGCACTCACATAGGCTCTTTCTGTTATTTTATTCCGAAACTGAGGTCTGCTAACTTTGGGTTGGGTGTCTGTGTTGTTCCATTAGGCTTCCAAGCTCAGCAAGGTTGTCTGTGTCCTCCTTTCATGGATATTTTAGGCTATTTTCCAGGAGCTGGCTGAGCAGGAGACATCTGTTTGCCATCCTCCAAAAAGTAGCCGTTATGGAAATCTTCATGGGTCATACAGCTCTTCTGGCAACCCCCTTAGTGTGGCTGCAGCTACAGAGTCTGAAGAGGGTTTGTTGGGTGGGTGTTCAGGGAGGCAGTGAACAGAATTTGCAGCTGGTGGGTGCCGGATCTGCACAAGGCACTAGAGGGCTCTACTTGGCAGGTAACGGCGCTGATTCGCTGCAAGCGGGGAGGAAAGAGGATCAGGTTCTTAATTGCTACCCTAAAATAGTTTATGAACATGCTAATCATACTAAAGAGCTATGGTGGCTGGTAATTTCCAATAAAATCCATCTAATGCCTTAATTTCCAGTAGAACCGTGGCATTTCAATGGAATCTGGCTTAATTCAGGCTGTCCCGGTGGTTTTACCTGGTAGGAGGAGAGATTGCCACAGCCAGTGTGCAACCTGATAACTGAGTGCAGAATTGAAGCCACCCAACTTAGCACTGTTTG
>WHYT01016937.1:211932-340133 GCA_009806455.1 Tetrax tetrax
AAAAAAAAAAAAAAAAAAAAAAAAAAAAAAAAAAAAAAAAAAAAAAAAATCCCAAACTTCAAGACTGTGGAAGCTCATATTCGTTAGCTTTGGCCTGTTGAGAGAATTTTCCTGTTAACTGTAAGACTGCTCCGTTTCCTGAATCAACCAAGTGCTCTTAAATTATCTTCAAAGCCTTTGAACTCAGGGACCTCAGCCATCAAATTGGCCAGTGTGGACTTTACTTTTGGATTAGACAGCCGGGGCAGAGCTCCACTTGGAACATAACCTTGGCTGCAGTGACCAGTTAAGGCAGGGCAGATACAGGGTTTGCCATGGTTTTGGATGGGTCCTGCAGGCTCTCTGTGCATCACAGATTTCAGGATTGAAATGCAGAGGTGCTGCTGCGTCCCCATCTCCTGATCAGCCACGCAGCTTTTTGTTCTCTTGCAGTTCTCAGCTAGGGACTTTAATAGCTGCATATTACAACTTTGAGATTTTATTGGTTGCTCAAAAGTTAGAAATCTTTTGCTATTGAAATTCAGAAATGCGTGGCTGGATATGGATTTGGCAGTGGTGGCAGGAACCAGAGAATCTCCAATATATATTGGTGTTCTTACATCAGTTCTTTTGGGATGAATTTGCATATGCAGATACAAGAGTCTTGATTTTATGAACCCATGTCAGGAAGGACCTTTTATTTCCTTTATTTCTTTATATACTTTAAATAGATTGAAATACAACATCTTGGAGATGGTAGCTGTGGTTTGCCTTGTCTTTTTTATATTACTTTCTTTTCCTTAAATGTTAAAGATTATTGTTTTTGTGTAGAAGAGTGCACCTTAATGTCTCCTGGCTGAAATTACTTCCAGACTATTAGCAATGTTAGCAAACTCTTAACTGCATTTTTTTGAAGGAGAGACATGTTGGTATTCTAGATGTTATTTCTGCCTCTAAACTGGCACCAGCGTGATCTCATACTTCAGCAAATGAAACTGTTTCCTACAGAGTAAAGACAATTTGATCTTTTTGATGTGGTCCTTACTCCTAGACAGCAGCCTTCTGAAAGAAGTTCGTTATTGCTATTGTGCAGTTTTGCCTGCTGACAAAAATGCATTTTCTCTTCTCATGATAGTATTTCCTTTGGTCACTACTACATTTACAAGAATCTGGTGTGTTATCTAAAGCCCACTGAAGAGGAGTTTTTCCTATTTACCTCAGTTGTTGACTTTGGATCAGTGTCCAGTACACTAATGGCCTGCTGTTGACTTGACTTGGGTAACATCTGTACCACAGACCCTGCAAACACTGCTTCTGCTCTGCCCCAAGAATGCTTCAGTGCTACTTCTCCTTATAGCATAGTGCTATGCAGTTATGCACCCTGGCTGCAATTTGTAATGGCTTTGATGTTGCCCTGTATCAGTTGTCCCCTTTCCATTCCAACTCTTCAAACTGGGCTGGAGGATCTCTCTGCAGAGCTACACACGTGTAACTCTAGCGTGAGCCTGTTTGGAACTCGGGTTAAAGTTGTTGTCTGTTGCAGCGACCCTTTGACAGCACACTCAAATCGGAAGGAAATAGGCTAGCGACGTTTCTTAACTATGTAAGTACCTCTGTTTGTCTGCTGTCTGTGAGCGTGGAGTTTGCAGTTATTCTCATTTAATTTTATAGAAAGATGAGCCAGATGCTTTCAAGCGGTTAGGGACTGGAAATCGTGTGGCCACTTTTTTAAACTATGTAAGTATGATGATCCTTTATGCCTTCAGTGTAACCTTGGCAGCATCTTGTTTACAGCTTGTGCAGTTGGTTATTTGTAGAAATTCCCTGGCATCTGGAAGAAGAGATTTCATTATTCTTGCAGCATCAGGTGCTGTCCCCCGTGAGTTGATAGAATTCTGCTGGTATTTAACCTCAGAGCAGAAAACTTGAATATAGGGGCCAGCTTCCCCTTGTGGCCACTCTGCTATGAAATCTTTGACTTCATTGGATTCCTGGTGGAGAGAGAGGAGAATTTGGCTTATTTCTCAGTAATTTCTCACTGTTCGACAGCACTTGATGCTGTGGTCTGTCAGCCTCCATTTTAGCTGTTTGTCAAAGCTAGAGTTACTCTGGCATCACCATTGCTTCAGCAAATGGAGGAGACGTGGCTAATAAACTTGATGCAACGGGGTTACAACCGTGGGGTTGGAAAGACTCAGGAGTTGCATGCGTTGTACAGCCTGGAGACCATGTACGCTGGAGGCAGAGACGTAACTGCCACTGATACGAGTGGCCTAATGTTTCCACAGCAGTCTTCTGACTATAGTTCATCTGTTAACCTGTACTTACCATATCAGTGATTAGGATCACCCAAACCATTATGTATGAATTTGAGTGGTACAACTTCAAAAATCTGTGAAACATTTTGGCTGAGCTGGTATTTTGAATGTGAAATGCAGCTCTAAAGAGAACCAGAAACACTTTGAACTTGATATCACGGGGGAGGAAATAATCTCTGAAACGAGATTTGGATTAAGATAAGTAGCAGTAAAAAAGCTAGCTGAGAGGCTTTATTTTTAAATTGTCTCTCGGTATTTTGTCTGCATCTCAGACTTTTGGAGAAGCCTTGATTTAGAGTGAATGATAGCCACCTTATTCTCTGCCAGTTGTACATGGTCAAAGGTCACTTGCACTTGTATGTCCCCTGTAGAACACACCATGATGTACCAACACCCTTACTAAAAACAGTGGTTGTGTTGCTAAGACGTAGGTATTAACTTGCCAGGTTGCATGCGTGTGCTTTCTAGTTGGAAGGGGCAAAAGCCTGTGCACCTATGGCATCTTACGCCCTTTTGTTGTAGGTACCAAGCAGGAGGACACCAGCGTGGTAATAACATCTGCTCTAAACAGAAATCCAAGTTACAAGAGAGAATGCGGGGGTGTGGGGAGTGTATTAATAATAGTTCTGCTATTTGAATTTGATGGGAGCTGGATCTGAGTCACTCACTTCTTTTTATTAGAATCTGGTCAAAACCTGACTGAAATGAGTGGAAAGACTTTCCATTTTTAATGAGTGTTTCCAGGAACTTCGGTGGGGTTTGGATCATGTCTAGTGTTTGTAGTGAATCCATCACTGCTGATAAATTTGTTAGGGTTAAATTCATCCAGTGTAGTGGGCAAAGCATAAAGATTTATGCTTTTCTTCAGTCACACAAGTGTATGTATGAAAGTTTGAGATGCGTAAAGCACTTGAAGTGGCATATCATCACTGGTGAACAGCACAGAAACTGCAGAAAGTGAAGTTTCCTACTAGCTTGTGTAGCTTTTGAAGCGGTTGACCAAGATGCATGAAATTATGCAAACCACTTCCAATGACATGGTTTCAATTTATGAGGAAACGTGTGGTTTCGCAGACGCACACTAGTGTTCCTAATTGGATCATGAACTGGAATGAAAGTCTTGAAGCTGACTTATTCTGACGTCCTCTCCCTTCTTGTGGAGTACTCATTTGTTAACGCTGCAGGTAGTTTCTTACAGCTGGCTGTTTGTGCAATAGATTTTGTATAAACCTAGATGAAATGCTGAACAAAAGCCTTGAGCTGAAATAAAAGCCGTCAATAGCAAGTACTGTTCCTGTTGCAGTTCGTGCTGGTTGAAGTGCATCCTTTCCTCACCAGTGCCCCTCGTAGAGGTGCAAGTCGAAATCTCTCTGTTAGGGCTTGGGCACCTTAGTTTGTGAGACTGCACGTACAAAAAGCGTTGTAAATGGACAGAGTTTGTGGACTTTGTTTTCTCAGATGAGTGATGTAGAAGCTGGAGGAGCTACAGTTTTCCCAGATTTTGGGGCAGCAATATGGCCCAAAAAGGTAAAGTTTATTTGTTTTGCTTAATTTCTCCTCCCCCCTGTTACTTTCTCTTCCTCACTGCAGCCCCCTATCCGTTTACAAGTCAGCCAATGTGCCAAAGTGCTGTTTGTGGCAACTTGATCGACAGGCTGCTGTGTATCTTGTAGACTGCAGGGCTGCATCCATTGTTATACGATGTATAATGTGACCGGTTTCTGTGTAGAGCTTTTTTAACAAAACCCCTGTGTTCAGACAGAGCTGCTCTCTACTGTGAACAGGGCTGAATTAAGAGAGTGGAACTAAGAGGGTTTTCATGTGCTGTCCATGGTGGCCTCTGTTAAAGTGCTTCCTAAGAGCCTGCAGCTGAATTTGTAGGCACTTCCCCCTCCTTGCTGTAACTGGAAGAATTACATTGACTAGGTTCTGACTAACCCAGGTGTGATTTCACTTTTCAGGGAACAGCAGTGTTTTGGTACAATCTCTTCAGAAGTGGCGAGGGTGACTATAGAACGAGGCATGCGGCTTGTCCAGTGCTAGTAGGGTGTAAGTGGGGTAAGTGTAACACTCCTTCAGGAATGACACCTGAAGGCTCACGTGTATGCAAAGCTGGTGATGTACTGAACCCTTAGAAGAGCAATTAATAACCTGGGTGTTGCCGTTTTAGCTGCTGGAGTCGTTTGGCCGTAGTGAAAACTCCCACCACCAATATCCCATAGTATTAAGCAGCTACTTTGTTCAGCTGTAGCTTTTCCAGTAGGTTTGTTTTGTCTCAATGACAGCACAGTGTGTAAGAATGTCGCTGGGTTTGTGTATCAGCATCAGGATGATTTGAGTTATCACTTGACTAGAATCAGGTCTGTTCCTACCAAGATTTGTGCAGCTTTTACTGCAAAAGGAGAGAAGAGCTCCTTGTGGAAATGAATGTCTCGACACTGGAAACTTCTGCTGACTGCTGAAAGCTGCTGAAGCTTCATGTCATCCATTCCCATGCCCACATCCTCCAGCCTCCAAGGTATTCCCCTGGCCTGCCAGAGCATACTGATCCATAAATGACACCAACCCAGCATACACTGCTCTATTACTGTTGCCCTCAGAATTGTGCAATTGGAAAAATCCTTTCTGCCCCAGCCCTTTGTATCTTCCCGTCTTTCCCATTGGATGGGTAGAGAAGTATCAGCAGGGGTCCTCAGACTGAGAGATGAGACTCTACTTGAAGTAAGCATCTGGGTTGTAGTAATACTTGCTCTGGGTATGTGGTGGTAACTAATTTTACATCTTTGTTCCACAGTTTCCAACAAATGGTTTCACGAAAGAGGAAACGAATTCTTAAGACCTTGTGGGAGAACAGAGGTTGACTGAGACCCAACCTGCTGCAGGCCTTTGTTTCTGTCTCTTTTTCTACTGTTGTTTGTTCCAGTTCATTTCTAAGAAATGATCCATCTTTTCCTCCAGGAGTCCTAGCACTTTACCAAAAAAGGACAACAAAATATGTAACACCTGTGAAAGAAAGTAAATGGCATTGTACACATCTTGTGTTTTGGTTGCTGTCATTTCCCCATTCCCCTCGCCTCCCAGCTCTCTCTGTAGCAGTGGTGCAAGCAGTGCTGTGGGCGGTTTGGTATGCTTGGGTGCCTGGTCTTGTGCCTTTTGTACCTCAGAAGATCCAGATGTTAAATATTTCTTTGAACCAAAGGGGTTTTTTTAAGTTTTGTGTACATGTTGATTTTATTGTATTTCTATGGATCACAAGTTTTGAAATAAAAATAAATGTCCTTTCCATAAAGTGATTCTCTATTCTGTGTCCTTAATAGGTGTATAAGTGCTTGGTTTCAGGGAGCAAGTGGGCCTTTACTTTTTCCTTTGAGGGCCTCTTGCTTTGTTGCCCTTGTTCTGCAGAAAATACATCGTGGTTTTGGACAGTGTTTTACTTAAGGCTCCAGCATGTGACACAGAACTGAAAGGTTTAATTTGTGTGTTGAAACTATAACGTATCCTGGAAGCAGGCACATTTTGGGCCAATGGCAACTGTGATCTCAGTGTTACACTTACGAGAAGCCTTTCCCTGTGATGTGAGCTTTTCTTTTGTGGGATACTATCTATATTTGATGCAAGCAGTTACAAAAATCTGAAGCCTTTCAAGACTTTCAGCAGGCTTGAGAACTCTTGATTCTAAAAGTGGGTATCTCTGCTAGATCAGGTCTTCCTGTGGTGAAAATGCAGTGTTTCAGCAGACTGCAACACCGATTGAAGTCTGTAGGACGGCTTGCAAGCAAATCTTAATTTGCTTTTGTAGACTGGCGTTTCGTCTTGCCCTTCAGACAGGGAATAATCATGCCCTTTGAACACAAGGGTTCACATTCTCCTTCACGTTTTTGTTTTGTTAGCATGTGTGTACTGGCCACAAGCCAACATGTAGAGGACAATGTTGTCCAGAATAGAAAGGAAATCCCATTTCTGAATTATAATTCAGAAGAAATGGCAGTTAATTGCTTTTTTTTTTTTTAACCAAAGTTATGGAGAAATTGGCAAATGTTTCAGAAATGTTGAGACTTGCTGTTAGTACCAGGCTGTTGTTTTGATGTGCAGGATGGATTGACTTCAGGTCTCTCACTGGCCATTTCTGGTGTGAGCATGCCTTCATGGGAATATAGATGACTGCAGGTGAACTTAAAGCGAAAAAAAAAAAAAGGGGTTTACAGTTGTAAGTTATTGTTTAAAGACTTCCTTGGCAATTATTAGTATACCAATGTATGAAACTGGCTTGAGAAAGTGAAAACCACTTCAGTTACACTGAAACACCCGCTTGCAGGCCTGGTTGTCAGGTGGCAAAGGCTGGTTTCCGTTGTACTTCTCCATTGCCTGATGATGTGTGAAGATTGGATGAGCTAGGATGAGGTGATGCTTAAAACTGTGAGGCAGGATGAGAAGCTGTCCTTCTAGGAAAGACTTTTGGAGCAGAAGAGTTTTATACGTTGAGTATAACATGTCATTAATTTATTGTATCGGTAATAAAGCAGTGTGACTTAGTGATATGTGTTTGTGTGCCCTTGAATTTTACATGATAAATTAATCAACTTAATGGTTATTGCTTTGTTTTGTTATTTAGATGCAGCATGTAAGTCATGTATTCACTGAAGTTTTTATTTTTCTGTTAAAAATACACGGCTGGTTGAAGAGAGATGTCTTGGATTGCCCACGCGGAGAGGAGTTGTGCTCTGGTTGTTAATGATGCTGAAGTGAAAGGAGCATCTGGTCTTGTAAATAAGCTTTGTGTGAACACTTACAGCAGGTAGCTATAAAAACTGCAAGATTTTTTCTGAAAAGCCTTAATGACTAGCACAGCGTAGCTCGATAGCTGCTCTCCAGTCTCTCTCAGGGCTCCGTCGCTTGCCATGAATGTTGTGGTTGTTGGCTGGCTGTTCAGAATATCTCATTGTTGACCTCTAGTTTTCTTAGTAAAATCTCTCAGCACAACATGAACTTGGGAAATAAGGAGTCTCGCTTTGTACCAAAGCGTTCGACACGACAGCCTCACAGATGTGAAGAACTGACCACGAGCCAAACCCACAATCTCTGGTTGGGGCTATTTGGATTTCAGGGGGAGGAGGAGGAGGAATCTACTTAGACTTTCTGTCAACGTGGTATGTTGACAGATAAAGTTCACATCAGGACTCTGGCCAAATATGTGCACATCCCACTTCTGAAATAGTGCAGTTGGCTGGGAAATACCATTGTTAACTGTGTTGTACTGACCTCTTACAGCTTATTGTACATGCTTGTTTTCTCTGGGAAAAACTCTGTCCTCTTCTGAGTTGTGTTCCACCTTGCTTCTGTCTGTCCCTGAAGCAGGACGTGATGAGCGTGGCTGCAGAACTGCTTGAATGCAAAGCTTCCTGCTGTGCTGTGTGCAGGATTTGCTTACTGCTAATCCCATGTGGAGAATAATAGCTATTTTAGAGAAAATGGCATGTGTCTCGTGGGCACTCAACCTCCCAGGTGTGTTTGTGTAGCCTGGCAGATCATGTTCCCTATTCTGTCTCCTGTCATTCTAGATCAACAGAATATGGCAATTAGCCTAAAATTAAGCCTAATAGGTGATTTCTAGACCTAAAAGAGATAAGATGCATATGCTGGAACAAATAAGCCTTCCTCTATCTAGGCATAGGGAGCTTCTGCTGATGTGTCACTGGGATGCAAGTACTTAAGTCTTGTTTAGACCGAGATGGTTTTTTTTTGCTGACATACTGCTGACTCTTATTTCACAAGGTTTAAGTACTTAGTACAGATATTTATACGCACTAAAGGCTCACTGTGGATGAGTGGCTGCCAGACACTTTGTTCAAGTGCTTTGGGACCTTTCGGAGGGGTGTGCAGGTCACATCTGTTAGCGTTAGCTGCCCCGTGAGGTCCTTAGGGCATTGCTCTGCGTAACAGGTCCTGGTGACACAGACACCATGTGAGCTCTCATGGAAAGATGGTCTCTTATCATGGCTTATGTAGTCATAAGGAGAGCAACCACCCCCAGCCCATGCCAGTAATCCCCATCTGGTGCAAGCGTGTGGTTTCCTAATGCCTGGCCTGAATGCTGCTGTGTGGAAACGCGCTGTGCTGCTGAGCAATTCTGCAGCCCTCCAACTGGGTTAGGAAATCACCTACAGCATTCACGTTCAGCTGCGCGAGCTCGGTGGGGTACTTATCTCTTCTCTTTCCTGTTACAGTGGAAAGACTTGTGAACACCATCTATCTTATCACCTTGGAGGGGACAACTGGCATCCAGGCTACCCGTGTGCTGTGAGTGGAGACAGGGTTTGGCTGTGGCGGACAAAGGCAGCTGTGCAGGCACAGAGCAGCTGGGATGTTCTCCTGGGAAGGGACTGCAGTCCCTACACAGTAGAGTCGTGTGCCTCAGCTGAGCGATGAAATCACTAGTGTGGGAAGAGGAAGGGTCTTTTTTCACTGATGCCAGGTTTTGACATAAGGAGGGTGTGTGTGTTTGTGTGTGTAAAAGGCAGCCTGGGATATATGCGTCTCCAAGCATCTTCTGTTTTGGTGCACTTTTGTTGGAAAACAGGATAGCTGAATCTAGGAGGGGTCACCTCTTTGACTGCAGAGTGGGAGGTGGTTTCTCCTTCAGTGCTGGCTGCACCAGGGCCCCATCTGCAAAACAGGGCCTGGATTCAAAGATGCCCTTCCAGCCTCATTCTCCAGCGTGGAGATGGGAGCCCTGCAGCATCTGAAGCCTGATGGTGATGTAAAATCATAGCAAACACCAACGGCCCCTTGTGTGGTTGCTGATCTTTCGGGGCACTTTATAATCTCTCATAGCCGCAGCGTCAGTGTCCGTAGTCTGTGTCTGCAAAGATGATGGAAGATTGGGTGTATGTTGCACATCCAGACTACCAGGGGTCAGCCTGACGGGACCTGATGAACTTTCTGAATCTTCTCTGCTCACCTGGGCCTGGGTGGAGTGACTTGCCATGCCGTGGTGTCCTGAGGTTCAGTGATCCCTTACCCACATCCACGTGCAGACCAGGATGGAATCTCCGAGCGACTCATCACCTGGAAGAGGAGCTGGAGTAGAGGCTGATCCTGGTGCTTACTCTGTCTTCTGGAGAAGATGAATTGGGCATGTGGGACTGCTTGTTACTTTGGCTGTGGAGCAGCTGTACGGGATTTTGTTTGAGCGTGGTGCCTGTGCCCAGCTGGTGAGCGTCGCCTGCCTGCGGTCCAGGTGCCCGGGACTGGGCCGAGCCCTCTGCAGAGCTTGCGGCCATGGCTGCGGGGCCTCGGGGGTGCTGGCAGCGAGGTCTCCTCCGGGTCCTACCTCAATATAATCTTTTCACTTGGTTCTGCGTTGGTTTCCTCCACTTTAATCTTCCTGAACGGGGACAGACAAAAGAAACATTTCGGACTCAGTGAGGTTTATGAATTCGTAACCCCTAATACCGCATCTGGCCTTAGGCTGTCACTTCCTAGCGAGTGTTAATTTATTCACGTGCTCTGGTATCGCTTTGCCTTTGTGTCTTGGTGGGAGAAATACCGCCCAGTGTACAATGTGCCTGTGGGATCAAGGGGATGCTGGCAGTGGCTCTCCCCAGCTCGTGGCAGATCTGCAGCCCTCGCACGGGGAGGAGCGCTCACTGTGCGTGCCTGCGGGATGTCACCCTGTCCCAAAAGAGCAAGGCCTGACTCTTGCAGGTATCCTCCTTTTCTGTGCAGTTTTACCCTTGCCAGAATCATAGAACCATAGCACGGTTTGGGTTGGAAGGGACCATAAAGCTCATCTGGTTCCACCCCCCTGCCAGGAGCAGGGACATCTCCAACCGGATCAGGTTGCTCAGAGCCCCGGCCAACCTGGGCTGGAATGTTTCCAGGGATGGGGCATCCACCACTTCTCTGGGCAACCTGGGCCAGTGTCTCACAGGGAACTGGTCTGTGGCACAGGACAGCTGAGCGGAGCAGGGAGCTGGCAGGAGCAATGTCACTGCTGAGAGCTCCCAGTGACCATCGCGGTTCGTGGTGGTGTTGAAGGTGCAGGTGGTGGTTCCCTGCTCCCGGCGGCTGGGGGACGCTGAGTCCCACATCCTCCTGCGCCTTCCCCACGCTCCCTCCCAGCGTTGCTGAAGACACAGTCGAGCTGCTTCCCACAGTTTGAAAAGGCATCCGGAGGAGAAAGGCTGCCAGAGGTGATGGGCTGTGGGCTCTCCTGTGTGTAAGTGCATCACCAGGGTACGTTTTCTGTTTGGGCTGCAGGCGGAGGGGGGCAGAAAGGGGGGGGCAGTGGCTGTGGGGGGAGTGCTCGCCCCAAGGTGGCCCTGTGCACAGGGGAGCTGCCAGGGCTCCGCTTCCCCGGCACGGGGGGCTGGCTTGCAGGCGAGACCTCCATGAGACCATCATCTTCTGCATCTGAACAGAACAGATCAAAATCTGCATTTTACTCTTGATTTGGGCAGCACTGTGGGTGCTATATGAGCAATAGAGTGCGTCGGTGTAGGCACCTGTGGATTTACCTGAAAAAAAGAACAAGAACAGGAATAAAAACTGGTCCCATGAATAAGGAGAGGCTGAGAAAGTGTTGGCACAAATGCTGGAAACCATTCTTTATTTGCGCTCACCTTTAACAACGGTGAGGAGGAGTTTCTGTTCGAGGGAGTCTGCTCAGCCTGTCGTGTGAGATCTGTCTGTGTGGAAAACATTTTGTATCTGAAGGGCTGGATCTCGCTGTCTACTCCCTGAAGGCAGCTGTAGTGTCATCTGCATCCAGTGCGCTTCACCTGCCGTTCCTGGGACCGGGGCGCTGCGGGGAGCTCAGGGTACGCCGGGACGAGCCGTCCGGGTACGGCAGCGTGGTCTGACGCGGTTTTGGGCACCGTCGCTGGGTGGAAACGTCCGACTGTCTCACGTTTAAGCAAGAAAGAGTTTGTGCATTGCATAGATTGTGAAAAAGAAACAATTTCTGCGTTAACAGGTATAGAAATTCAGATCGCTCGATGACTCAGCATTGTGACTGAGCGAGGCACGAGCACCTGAGTGTTTCTGTGTTTCCATCCTTCGATGCTCCTTCCCAGAAGGGCTCGTTAGCGATCGCGTTCCCTGGGAGAGGAGAGCAGCGGGCCCCCGGCGCTTTCAGCCAGAAGCCGTGCGCAGACCATGTCGCTGCGGTTGTTCAGCTGCGTGTTTTGCTCTGAGCAGACGATAACCGGGATTTTCTAGATAACCAGCACGATTTACTCACAGGAAAGAGGAAATGGCAGGCTGTAGTTGGTTTTGAAGTGGTACACAAGAAATATTTGTACAACTTTGGGTGTGTTTAGAGGTGGGGGACAGCAGCCGGAGGCTGTGCTGGCTGAGACTGGAGCCACTTGTGACATGTATGTGCTCCCTGAGCTGCTCGAGCTGACTGGGACCACAGCCAGTGCCGGGGGATTTTCTATGAATTCAGAGTAACATTTCCATCCTTGTTCAGATTTGACCCCCAGCAAAGGCTGGGGCAGCTCCCTGTGCCCCGGCCATGTCTGGCAGGCGACGGCAGCGGCTGCGCCCCGGCGTGGTTAACGCCGTAACCGCTGCTCGCTGGCAGGCCTGAGGGGTGCGAGAGCAGCATCAGCTGACAACCCTGGGCTGGGCTGCTTCTGTGAGGCAGATTTCTGCTTTGAGCCACTAGATCTTACTCTGAAATTTTATTTCTTTCCCTCTCAAGTAAGATGAGTAAAACTGTTTGTAGCTGAAGAGCTGTTATATCTCCCAAACCTGGGTGAAAGTGTCAGGGAGGATCACCCCTGTGAGCACCAGGCCTTCGTTTCTGTGGCGGTTCGTTAGGAGGATAACCCGGCACATCCTCATCCAGCGCTCCTCTCCTCGCTGCCGCTGCCGGCCGCGCTCGTCTCCTCCGGGGCTCTGAGCTGCTGTGGCCAATTTTGCTCCCAGTATTTTGTGAGCCCCTTGCAAAAGCGGAGGGAGAGGGAGCATTTCAAGCACCACGCTGATTCTGCGAGTAACGCCACGGCTGTGGGAAGTCGGGGCCCAACAGCAGCGTTTCCCTTCGTGGCTGGAACGCGGAAGGAGGGAGCTGCAGGGCACGGCCTTGGCAAACAGCAGCAGCGTTCGGGGTGTTTGCACACCCAGCGTGCCCAAAATACACAGCCGGGCCCTTCAGGTGGAGTGATGCTGGGATTTCTCCTGTTGGGAGCCTCATGTCATCATCCTCCTGTTTCACCCTCGCCCTGCAAACCCTTGTGCATCACAGCACCCAGCAGATCCAAGGCTTGCTCGAGTGTCCGCACAGGGAAGTTTTGCCTCTGTTAGTCAGTAAAAGAATTGGAGAGCAGTTAGGAGGAAATGATTTAGTGCTTAAGAGCCATTTTTAGCTCATACCTGGGAAACCACAACCTCGAAGCTTCTCGCTGCTTGGAAACGGCTTGCTGCCCATCTCACAATCAGTGCTTCTTTTTTCACACCTGGTGCTCAGCTCCTGCCAAGGCACTGCTCCGGCTGTCCTTGTGCTTTCCTGTCTTTCCGAAACAGCAGCCCCAAGTTCAGAACGTCAGAAGTGTGTCTGTACCCAGCTGGGGGGCTGGATTTTTAAAAAGCCGAGCCTGTGGAATCCCACTCTCCGGTGACTGCTCCCAGGAGCACTCCTCTCCCCCCGGCTCTCCTGGTGACTCTGGGTGATTTTTGGCTTCTCTTGCCAGTGCTGCTGGCTCATGCCAGCCTGCTGGGATGCTGCCAGGGAGGGATTTGTCTCACCTGATGCCTGGTTAAACCAGAGGAGGAAAGCAGGCACTGCTGGGTGTTGGGGGGTGCCCATCTCCTGTCAGAGGTGGCTGTGTCCCGGCAGTGTCTGCCTCTCTTTTGGCTACAGAGGAGTTTGGGCAACGAGTCCCGGAGCCAGCGCGTTGGCCTCAGAGTCAAGGCATGGATTCCAGGCTGAGGTGGGGGGGCAGAGCTCCCAAATTGTGTGGCAGGGCTGGCACCTGCCACATGCCAGGGAGCAATAGGGCATCCCTGTCGCGGGAGGTATCATCTCTGCCATCGCTCGCTCCCCGCATCGCAGGCTGGCAACCCTTCCTTGCCGTAGGGAACAGCAAATAACTTGTAAAATACCTTTTCCTCTGTTAGAGCAGAAAGGACATCATCAGGCTGAGGTGAACAAGTGCACAGTGTTCTTACCTAACCTGTGAGTAAAGAATTTTCTCCGTTTCCGGGGCTATTGGTTTTTACTGAACCAGCACTAAAGTTATCGCAAGAACTGAAAACAGATAAAATGGGCAAGGGAGCTCTCTGCCTCTAAGAAATGTCGCAGAAAGGCAGCTCAGCGTGAGATGTTGTTGTTGTTCAAAGCAACCTCCGATAGTCACTAAATGTTCTTGAAGAAATGCCCCAGCGCGGCTCTCAGGCTTGATGTACAGATACAGGCAACCGCACCTCTCGCCCGTATCAGCGGCAGGTGGGAAAACCCGCGCTTCTCGGTATCGCCATCCACGTGCGCGGGGCCGAGCGGGCCCGCGGGGCGATGCGGGCGTTAGATAACTCCTCGGAGCAGCCGCGCCACAGGGTTTGGAGGGGGTTAGGGGCTCCGTCCTGCGAATGCACCCAGTTACCCCAGCTGTGCTGTGCTAATTCAATTTTTCTTCTAAATATTTGCCAGATGAAATCCTTCACGTGTGTTAGACCACAGAGACAGCCAAAAAGCCGTTTGCTCAAAATAAGGGGTCACCCACCCGTGCTAGCATCATGAGAAAAACCTCCTGAGCTGTTCGTAGGTAAGTAACGTCCCGTGCTAGCTGAGCGCTTACCCCAGCCCTCTTCTGTATGTGAAGTCACAACTGGTTTGCAATTTGGGTTTAATCCTTTGGGAAACCTTTATTTGGGAGATTCTTCGAAGCCACTGTCAAACACTTCCCCAGGCTTGACCGCAGCCGGCTTTGGAACGACCCTTGCATGTGGGATGTCCCTCTGGAAGCACCGGTACCCCTGACCCGTGCCCGGTGTGCCACGCAAGCGCCAGCCCGCTCGGAGCAGCAAGGCGGAACGCGTCCAGCGGGCGAGCTGTCGGCCGGAGCGTTGGCTGTGGATTGCGGCTCAAATACTGTGAGGAAGGGCGTTTGGTGCTTGGGAGGGAGGAATTAATGGGACAGTCCAGCTGGAAGAGACCTGCAGCAATCATCTAGTCCAACTGGCTGGTCACTTGATTGTTTCCTAGAAACCAGCTTTCCTTTATTTAAAGTTGGATTTTTTTAAAAAAAAAAAACAAAAAAAAAACCAAACTTAAAAATACGCCTAGTGTTATTAAAAACAAATTCTGAAGTAATAAAATCCTGACCAATGCTCATCCCTTAGCTGCCATCGAGGAGCTGGTCAACGTGCCATGGTGCCTGAGCCACGGCCGGGCTGAAGGGACACGGTGACAGCTGCAACTTGCTCAACAAAAAAAATACTTTTTATAGGGCAAACCAAAGCATCTAATAATTACACGCTGCCTATGCCGTGAGCTGCTGCAATACCCTTTTGGAGAGGGGGAGGAAGCAGAAATGACTGTCTCCTTGGCACGTTTCCTGCAGTAAATATAGGCTGTTTTGCCCACTTTGAGCAGCTTTTTACGGATCACAGCAGGGTTGCCCTGAGCCGCAAAGGCTGCGGGGTGCGATCTGAGTCACCCTGCGACGGGAGCACGCCCGAAACCTGCGCCGCTAAGCAAACCCAGAGAGATCCCGGTCTGACTGGGAACGTTTTCCCCCCGCAGAGCATCGCTCACCGCAGGTCCTGCTGCGTTTCGGTGTTCCTGGAATACGCTGCTTACCCGGGGCCTCACAGTTGGGTTGGCTTGCTACCAGCAGAACGATCTCCCGCGCTGCTGGTGGGAGTAAATCGTCGAGCGGCGAGGTGGCCCAGCACAGCCAGGGCAAGGGGACGGTGGTGGGGCAGGAGCTTTCTGCTGGACCGTGGTGGAGGAAACTCCGCTCTTCTCCGAGGGTTTTTGCCCAGCGGCTGTGCTCCTGCTCTTTGCTGGAACAATTTTGAGCCCTGGCTGGGCTTCACATGCAGAAACCAGTACGAAAATTCCATTAAAATGGGGTGGAAATGAAAACGGAGTTGTACTATTTTTTATTAGGGTAAGAGATCTGCTCCAGCTGCGCAGCAGTGCTTGTAGAAGCTGCCTGGGACCAGGCACAGCCCTTTTTAAGGCTGTGCCTCACCGCAGCCATGTTTTACGGTAGGGCAGCCCTGGCTTCTGCAGGCGTCCGTCGCGAGCAAGGCTTTGCAGGTGACGTGGACAGCGGGTAGACGGGTACCTGGTGCGCTGCTCTGTTAAACTGATCAACTATGACGTAAAATGCCTCACAAATAAATAATACTGGCTGTGGTGCCGATAGTTAGTACCTAACGTTGCGTTTTAATGCATTTTACCTCCAATGAGGAGATGCCGTTATTGTTGGAAAGCCGCAGGAGCGCGGGGTATGGGTGTGTTCTGCAGAACTGAGAAGCTCAGTGAGTAACAACGGGATGAAGGATGTTTCTGATGATTGATTTGAATCCTGGCGAGGCTGCAGATCTCCAAAAAGTCACTTGAACTTGTGGAGATGGTGTTATCCGTCCTGCTGAATCGCCGCTCCGCTGCAGGACCGAGCCCTCCCGGCGCCAGCAGCACGGCAGAGGACGAGGACCAGGAGGGCATTGGTGTGGTTGGGGATGGCAGGACCCAGCCCTGGGACACAGAATTCCTCGTGCTGCATTATCCACCCCGGATGCAGCATTGCACTCATCTCGGACACTAAAGTAAGCTCATGTTAATTTATTTTTATGATGCTTTTTCCGGGACTGCAGACTGGACGGCACAGGAAGCCGAGGCGCGGCGATGACCGCTGCCTGCGCTCTCGGCTCCTGCCGCTTCTCAACCACAACCCTATCTCGCGCTTCTATCTGAGGGAGGTCTCTCGCTGTTTCACACTTCTTTCTTTTTTAATTTTTCAGCTAATAAGCCTCCCTTGGTAACTTCTCAAAAGCTGAAATACTTTTTAAACTGCTCCCGTCGTAGGCTGTTTGCCAGCAAATGATAAGTGACTCGGTTTTGTGTAGCGTCTTGCCAACAGAAAGGTAAGCTGATTTCCATCACGTAATCTGGAGATTTGTAGATGTGTCCAGTAACCTTCTGGCCACTGGGACAACGATTTGCACCCCTGGCTCTAGCTGTTGAATTTTTCATGATTTATTTGAAATATGCAGATGTTTGAAGGTGATATTCACCTGAGGGAGAGCAACCGTTTTTCTGACGCGTTTGAAATTGCAAGCAGGTTCTGGGGAAGCTGTGGTTTTCCAAGGATAACGTGTCCGGATTTATGGAGGGTGGATAGGTGTTCCCTGCGTCCAGAAGTGTGGGCGACTGCTGACTCAGCAGCGATTCGGTGGGGTGGGGTGGGCTGAGAGGGGCACTGCCGCGCGGTAGCATGGGTGATGCTTCTGCAGATAGCTGAGGGGGAGGGAGGCCGGGCCGGGACTTTCCCGTTGTTTCTGGCGTATTTGTTTGCTCGTGGTGGGTGGTGAAAACTGCGCTCAGTCGAGGAGATCCCTACCGAGCTCTGTCCTGCGCCGAAAGCTCAGGCCCTGTAGAGGACAGAGTAAGAACGTTTAATTATGAGTAATAAAAACTTAAAACCCTTGCATGTGAAGTGTACCACACATCAAATATGCTGCCAGGCGTGAGACCCAGTGCTTATGGAAGCTGTTAGAATGAAGATTATGCTGATGCCAAGAATATTAGATCCAGATTTTTTTTTTTTTTCTCTCAATTGCGTTTTGAGAATGCTCAGAGCATTGTACTTAAAAAGCTTCAAAGTCTGGGTGAAGATTCAAATACCTTAGGAAATCGGATATAGAGGGTTGGGGTTGGTTGGGGATTGCTTCTGAGCAGAATTGGATTGGGTTTCTGTAGATGTTGAGTCTTTGGAAAATAAATTATTTTATACCTTTTACTTGAGGTTACTGTCAATGGCAACCGTGCTGCTGGTCTGTGGGTTACCGGTGGGCTGTTAGCTCAAGCGAGTGATTTAACACTTGCCATTTCTTCCACTGACTTTTTTTAATATGGTGTTTTAAAATGTTTTTTCTGCTCTGTCCCATAGTTAGTGCTATTATTGTTAAAGAAGGAGGTGACTCTTTTAATAGGAATATATGCTGTGCCCACTGCAGCTCACAGCATTTGGGACTGAAGGATGTGGCTAGCAGCTCTGTGTATCTTAAAAAACAAAACAAAAACAAAAAAAACCCCCAACGTAGAATCTTTCAGCTCTGATAAACGGGTACTGTAACCTCAGCGCCTGTTGTATTTCCCCTCTCTTTGATAAAGTCGTGGGAAGAAATAATTTGCATGCTGAAGTTATCTGCCTGTTTCCTTTAGGCCAAACCCGCGGGCTAGGCTTGTGCAAGTCTTCTCTCCAGTGCCTCTGAGGGCAGGAGGCTTCGACCAGCCCTTTCAGATCGCTGAGCGGTATCAGTGATCGGCCTACGTTATGCTGCTGCTTTTTTTTCCCCAGAAGCACCAACACGAAGTATGACCTGCGTCAGAGTCATTATTTTTAAAAACTTTGCCCAACTTTGGTTGTTTCACCATGATACAAACTCTGAGAGCTTCAAAGATGCTGGGGCAGTATTAATTTTTTTGCTTTTTTTTTTTTGCTAAATTTTGCTGGGTTTTCTCACCCTGTAGAAATATGAGGAATAGCTGAGCACGGCTGTGATCTTGAGGCGTTTGTTGGGTGACTTGAGGCTTGCAGGCCATGGCCACCCTGCCCCACCGTCGGCAGCGGGGAACCTGTTGCAACCCTTTCCATTGCCCCACGCGTGGGCCGTGCAGTTTAACTGGCGTGAACTCCGGGTGGGTTCAGTGGAAATCTTTACTTGGCTATCATTTACCTGGTTCTCTGAGGTGATACAAGAAAGCTGAAAGTAAAGGAAGGCCCAATTGTCCTGCTCGTTGCCTTGTTTTGTGATGTTCATCCAGCAAGTGCTGGAAGTGCAAGAACTGAGATTGATTCTCACTCATCTATCAGAAACTTGTGATGTTGCTGGTTTCCAGTTTAAACCTCCTGTGGTGTTTGCTGAATGTGGTATTCCACTCTTGTGTCAGCCATTGCTCGTGCTTGCAAGGGTTGGTAACGCGAGACAGGAGCTGGATGCGTGCGGACAGGGAGGGAACCGCCGCGTTCGCGCCCCACTGTCCGATGAGCGTTTTGGAGCCGGTCGGCGTTCAACACTATGTCCCGCTCCCCTGGGACCCCGAAGCTGTGCATCCACAGCATGTCCAACGGGGGGTAATAGGAGACATCACTGTGGCTTCCATTTAAATATCGGAAACTGCTTACACGTGATGTGGAAACCTCCGGTGATGGTGGAACAGAACGTGAGACTGTTTGCAAGTAAGCATTGAGACCACCTTACATTTCTCCCTCACAGTTCTGACAAGTATCTTTTTAGTTTGCAAGCTGAGGTTCAATCATTGTGTGTTATCCATAAGCTTTGTGTAATGAGCTGGAGTGTCATCGTTGCCCCTGTCCAGAGTTGTGGCGCTTTTCTGCACCTTGTAGCCATGGTGGTCCAAGAGCAAGACCAAGGCCCAGTTTTGAGAAAGAAAGAGAATTTTTCATAAATAATCTGAGATCATTGGGGAAGAGGACTGGGTGAGCAAATGTGGACTATCATGATCTGGAGTTACTTAGGTCGTGGCAGTGCTGGCAGAGGTGGCCTGTCCCTACTCGCTGCTGGGAAAGGGCAGTGTGTGTGTGTGTACAGGAAACACGTATGGGAAACGCCGTAAATTAATAATAAATGTGTTCATAGAGTAGGTGAGGAAAATGCCCCTACCTATTTGAATGGTCAAGATTTAGTTCTGAGTTGGCTCCCTTTTCTGCGTTGGCTTGGTACAGGGCTGCAGGTAGATGTATCGGAAAGTCACTGTCTCCACAGGGGTAATGACCTAGAGTCAGGAGTGGGTTTAGTAGGAGTTGAGAGTAGGTGGTTGGGGTTTTTTTTTCCCCCTCTTTATGAACTTAAACCAAATATGAAACACTGTGGGGGTGCTACAGGACTTTCTGATCAAGTCAATGGGACATCACCATTTCTGAGGTAAGCGCCAGTGTCATCTTCAGAATTTTGGCAGTTAAATGGAATGACATTAAAATGAATACCTTGGAGGAGGTGCTGGTGCTGGGTGCTCCGCAGAAAAACTCAAACTTATCTCAGCAAAACTGACTGCAGGTAACAAAAAGATATTTTCCACTAAGAACTCCTTAAAGTCATGGACGCCTGCAGAATAAATGTCTTTCTGATGATAACATTTCTCTTCTGTCCACCACCCCAGTGCATACACTGACTGGTGTGGTTGTCTCTGGTTTTGTGAGATCCTGCTAATCCAGATCAGTGTTTGAGGGATTTGATCTACTTTTTCTCATAGGGCTGGACAGGAGCACTCCTGCTCATCTTCAGCTTGTGGAGCTAAACAAAGTGCTCTTCACGTGCTTTCTGTTTTTTAAATGGAATTGTTGTTTGAAACGGCTGGGCTGGACAGGCGAGGGAGCTGCAGCCCCTCAGGTAAAACCCTGGGACTAAGGTAAAATCACAGATAAGTAACAATGAACAGTGGCTTCAAGAATGAGAAACATTGGGAGACATCCAGTTTAAAAGTGGCTTGTTTTAAGCCTGATGCTTTTTAAAGTCTTCTGGAAGATGAGGTGGAGCAGAGTGTGTGAGCAAGTTCCGGTGTTACTCAGCAGACTGTATTTCTGTCTGTATCTGGAGAAGTCAGCAATCTGGGTTCCCCCATCTTCTCTAAATCTTGGGGACAAAACCCTTGGAATCTGTGTTTCCTGCGAATCCCACTGCTGCCTGTACGCACGGGAACAGGCGTCGGACAAGCGACTCTTGGAGACCCGCCGTCCAGCATTCTTATATCCTATATCTTCTTCTCAGCTAAATCACAGAATTATTATGATTGGAAAAGACCTAAAAGATCATGCAGTCCAACCATCACCAATACTATCTTGTATTGTTATTGCAGACTGGGAGCACTGGTGACCAGAATTGCTTTTTACCAATACTTTACAACGGTCTGCATATTTTAAAAACTTCTTCCCTTTCATGTCTCCGCCTAAGACTTGCCTGTTTTGCAAAGACGCCAATATGTGTCAGAAAACCAGCGTCTGGCGCCTGGTCTGCATTGATTTACCCAGAGCCGTGCAAGGTCTGATGCAAGGAATATTATGGTCTGTATCTTTTTTTTAAAGCGTGTGACTCAGCACCGGGTTGGATCTAGCCATAGATTGTATAAATGCTGTATACTGAAAAAAATTGGATGAATTCAAAGCACAGGCTATTTGTTATGCTGGGAGAAGATACTGCGACTGAAGTGGCAGGCAAGTGAAACCTCAAGATTGATTTGGTGTCAGATTTGTGTTAAAGCTGATTGTAAACCAGTAGGAATTAAAAGCAAGGATTTTAGAGCTGGGGGACTAAAGCAGATGGAATGAACAGTGGGTGTCAGGTCTCTTTCCTCCCTGGGGGCTGTGCTGGGTCCCGTCAATCCCCACCGAACATCCCGGCTCTCACGCCTCCCGCCTGCAGGAACTCTTTCCTGGCCCCAGACTCAAAGCGTTTCGATGGTCTCATGGTCTGAGAGGGGTTGTGGGTTGTGTCCCTTTGTGCAAAAGCCCCGTGAACTTCAAGCCCCTTTACATATCTCTGGTGACATAGTGACGTTTCACGTCCAACAACAGCGTGTGATATAAATGACGATACTTGGCCATTCTTGTTACACAAATTTTAATGGCCATGTACAGTTTTAATTGCTGTGTACAGTTTTAATCAATTCAGCTGCTTGCATTAGCACTTAGCAGAGATTCTGACTGGTAACAGCAGTTTCTTCCCCCCACTGCCCCCAGCCTCCTGGCCGCCCTTCCCTACAGCGAGCCCTCGCTTCACAGGTCAGAGCAGTTGCATTTGCCGTCCAGATACAAACCCGACTCGCTTCTCGCCATGTTGCTGCACCCTTGCTTGTGGTTGACCCAGTTCAAGAATTCTTCCAGGCTCTCTTTAAATTTTAAGAAGCTTGTTGTTGTTGCCATCTCCAAGCATTCCTCGTCACTGGATGAGGATTTCTAAGGGAAAAGAGCGGATACTGATGCACAAGCTATGGAGGAATTCCACCCAAATGCTGCGTGTTCTCCGTGGCTTCCTCAGCTCACTGGGATGGAGGATGAAGCCAGCTGGCTGCCCTTCACCAGCCCCAAACCGTTTCACACAAGTCTTGCAAATCATGAGTCAAACAAAACCTTGCTGTTTGTCTTTGGCTTTCACGGGACTGCAGATTTTTCTGGGTTTTTTGGGGGAGTAATTGCAGCCACCGTGCATTCGCTTAGGTGGTAGGTCAAGAGAGGTGAAGGTGAAGCCTGACTGAACAACTTCCACTGATGTTTCTTTAATTCCTTCAGGGAAATTAACTTTTGGGGAAGTTTGGTGGTTTCTTTGAAATTGTAAGGACAGCTGCTGGTGTTTTTTTTTCAGTGTATCTATAGATTCAGTTAAAGAATCACGCCTTATCCTCCATCCCGTGCCAAAATAAAGGTGAAGGCATGGGTGCAGCACTGCCCGGCTGGAGAAGGGGCGGTGGCTTTCCAGCCGCTGTCCGAGCGAGCTACAGGCGTTTGAACAAAATCACCAGGTGAAAAAAAAAAGGATAAATGGATAACTACAAGAAAAATATTTAAAACTCAAATCAAATAAATAGTCAAAGCTTACCTTCAAAATGGGACATTTTTCTTCCAGCATTTTCATGTCTTCTTCAACTGTCTTAATACACTTCCGTGTGGATATCTTTTCTAGTTCGTGAATGAATTTTTCGGTGTTGTTATGTGCACAGGCTGGCTTCTAGGAGAAAAAGGGAGAATAAACAGTGTCCTAGTTTGCAACCGGAAAACTTTTCTTTATGAAAAGAACCATTGATAAATTGCATTGAAGATGCAAACTGTTATTTTTCTCTGGAAATCTTAACACCTTTTATCTGATTTCCTTTTCATGCCTTCTTTTAAGAAGTCGTGTTGTAAGCGCTGTCCTCATAACTATTATAATGGGAAACTTTGCAATAAAAATGGTCCAGTTTCCATCAATGGAGACAACATTAGGAATTTGATTCAATTCCACCTAAATTGGAGGATGATTTTTTTTTTTTTTTGCCTTTGCCTTAGCAGTCAGACACTTAGTGTAAGGAAAAACGGTTAAAGCAGCTCTCTCCCAGTCATTTGGGGACCAGGCGTTACCATCACTAACAGAAATTTCTCTAGAAAAGCGTTTAAAAGAACCAGTAAAAACGGAGGTAGGGCATACTATTTCTCTTTGCTAGCAACGAGAAGGGGTTACTAGCCACATTTGTGGAATCTCGTAAAAAGATGATGTTGTGCTGGGATTTGAGGCCAGCAAGAGGAGCGCGGTTGCCTCTGAGCGGGCAGGAACGAGGAGCCCTGCAGATCCCCCTGGCCCAGTTGGCAATCCCACCTCAGCTGGCACTTTACATCTTGCCTTCAACCATCCTCAGCCCTCTGCCAGAGAAGTCTTTGGAGACTCCGAATGATAATAATAGAATAATAAAGAACGGCTTCTTACCTTTATGTGAAGTGGTCTGGAGAACTTCCCCTGAAAACGATACAAATTTGTTAGTTACAAATTGGAAACCGTCTCAAAAAGCAAATCTGGGGCAGGGAAAGTGGAAAATTATTTACATTTATGGTTGCATTTTCAGCTTTGAGTAAGCAAAGGATTTCCTTGATTATTGAGTATTTAGTCTTGTTCTGCAGATGCCACGTTTCCTGCAGAGGAACGAAGTAACCGGCTGCCCCAGAACCAAACAGTAGCAGGAACAAGTGAAGATACATTTTGAAGGTGGTGCGTTTGGGAGCCTGACCCGTTTTATCTGAAATCAGCTTTGAATTCAAGCTCACCTCTCTTGGTAGATGCTGAGCTCGCTTATATAGTGAAGCTGAGTGAGTGCAAGATGTGATTACTATCTTATCTTCTTCATAAATCATTAAAATAGGAAAGAGCAGTCAAACTAGTAGCGCATCTGACTTGAGAAACGCTTATGATTAAAGATCTGGTAAGCTTCCTAAAGCCCCTATCTCCAGAGCAACGCTTCGGTGCAAGCAAGAGCGGCGTGCAAGGGCACTACTGGTGTACGAGACTTCATCAAAGGAGAACGTATTAATATCTGAGGAAATTATTCTGCTTGCAATACAGCCATGAAGGCAATTGTTTCACATCAGATGAGGCATCATCCTATGTGGCTGTAAATGATTGCTGTTGCATGGATGTGGGAACTCCAGAGGGAGAAGGGCTGAAGCAAGAGCGGAGCGTTGTGCAGGTTTTCCCCGGCTTTCGGAGGACAGGGGCGCTCCCGGCCGCAATAACCTGACAGCGGAGTAAACATGGGAGGGAGTTCACTTCTAGGGAAACCTGTATTTGAAGAGTGAAATCGCCAGAGTGATTGCAGAGCCAGGGCTCAGAAAATGCTAAGATAGTGCAGCTCTAGAGGAAAAAAAATAGTCTAACTTGTTCCATGATGGGTAGCAATTACTATTTCAGTTAATAAAAGTGTGATCAGGGGAGCTCACAGTGGGGAATTTGAGGCCCTGATATGGCTGCAGCCATGCTCTTCTGCTTTTAACTTCTTCTGTAATGAGAAGGAAGAGCCTGCTGTAGTTCATTAAACCCTTTTCATCGAGAGCATTTTGGTAACAAAAAGCTGTTTTATAACAATGGTGTTATACACAGGACTGCTCACATTTGTAACCAGCTGTAGAGTTTCCAAGACTGTTGGCAGAGGGAGTAAGCACACAAAATTCCCCAAAATACAGAAAAATAATGGACATTAAAGACTAGGAGTTTGTGCACAGAGGGGGTGCCTTTATCGGTTGGCTGAGCTGGGTGCTGCAGGTGATCCTGAGGCACACAAGCCATTCTTCAGGCTCGTTCCGAAACCTTCCCTTGCCTTCCTGACGCTTCCGAGCTCTTTGGAGTTACTGAGCAAAAAGTCGATTCAAAGCCCGAGCGAGGTCCGAAGCATCAGCTCTCCTCCTCCTCCTCACCCGTGGGTGGGTGGCAGTGGAGGGACACACGGCGGACAAGGGCTGCCACCTAGAGAACAGCTGCCGCTAGTGGCAGGCAGAGCTGAATTTCTCTCGTTTTTTGGAGAAACAGCGCTTGCCAAGGCTCAGCACGCCCCAGCGCGTGCGGTGACGGGAGCAGGGCGAGCTGCCTGCTCCCCGATTTACCCAGCGCCAGGGCTGCCTGGGTGAGATGACCTGGTTTGTAGGGATAATAATTTAATTTGTATTTGTGTTAACAAGCGACGCGGAAGGCAGTGTCTGGGGGTATTGGCCGGTCCCTGAGCACCGGGCAGTGATGATGGTGGGTTCAGCCTGCTCTAAGGGGACACTTGCCAGCTTTCCATCCCCACCATGAGCAGCGGTCCGCAGCATCTCCCGCTAGCCCTGGCCCACTGCTGTCTCCCTCTCAGAAGATTCGCATTAACAAAAGTATGACTTACTTTGGAAGCAAACTGCGCCTTTGCCGTGCTTTCCCCTCACATTCCACAGGCTCACGGCCCCTTTCCTCCTTGGGAAGTTGTAACCGTCCCTCTCTCTTGTGCCCAATTCCAAACAAGAGAGTGGCTTTGGATGCAGAATGTTGGATCGCAATCCCGTCCTCCAAAGAGCTCTCAGCTGGCGGTCAGTAACTGCCCTTTAGGGCCAGTTTTTCAGCAGGGTGTATGCCAGCCCCGCGGCGATGGGGCCAGAGCATCCCCCCGGGTCTCTGAAGCTGTGGGCATCAGCCCAAAGCACAGCTCTACCCCATGCCGCCCTCCTCCGCTCCCGGGGTGGGTGCTTTGACCTAAAGCCACTAGAAATGTTGAACCGCAGTTTCTCTGCCCTCTGTGTTTTTGTAGGTATTGGTTAATGCTTTGTTCTTTACTATTTTGGGTAGGCAGGGTGGTGATGACTGAACTTACTGTAGGTTTTTTTTTTTCCCCCCTCCCTGTTCATACAATGACTACTGTGTCTGCCTTCCCCCGCCCACAAGAAACTCCTCTCCAGGTGTTACTAAAAATATCAGCTAATTCTTCCAGCGTGTTAATTGCTTTAAGGAATCCCTCTATATCCCAGCACGGATTTCCCTGCCTCTTCAGCCTGCCCTTTCCCACAGGCAGTACGGTGCCGGGGGATCCCGCGGGCACACCACGCCTTGCACAAGCACTGCTCTCTGCTACATCCTCCGTGAATCACAGCATTTATGGAATTTTTTTTTCCAGGTGCTCAGTGATACCTGCAAAAGCAGACAAAGACGATGGGCTGGGCTAGGAGGTGAAGGTGAGATTCCAATGGGAGAATCCCCTCTGGGGGAGAAGGTGTGTGCCCAACACCCGCCGTGGTCCATGAGGTCACAGGCGCAGCTGTGGGCGGGTGCTGCTCCCCCATCCCGGCCCCAAACAGGATTTTATCACTGGCTGCTGGAGGTTTGCTTTCTTTCCTATGGGTGAAGCTTCCCAAGATCCGAGTATCCAGCCAAGGGTGAAAGGGGAGATGCTGCCGTGAGATGTTCACCATGAAGTGAGAGCAAAGAAACAAATTCCTGCCTTGCTATTGAAGTGCTGCTTTTGTCCAAATTTGAAACACAAGTGGTCCCAGGTGGTTCTGGACCTCGTGGTGATCCTCTACCAGAGGTATCAGTCGTCTGTGCAGGGTGTAATCAAGTGAGGTATTGCTGAACAGAACCCCTCCCTGAAACTGTCAAAACCCCACTGCTAGAAGACCCTGATTCCATCAATCAAACTTTTTAAAGATAGAATATTGCTTAAATCACCATAAACCATCACCAAACTTAAAAAAAAATAAAAAAAAAATACATAATTGTGCAAGAGATTTATTTTGCATAGATTCTGTTAGAGTTTGGGTACAGTTCATAGAGTTTTGCATACAAGTTTCCCAAATATTTAACTGTAAAAAATACATATGTGATGTGTCAGGAGCACACAGCTGTAAGAACAGTCATGTTTCCACAATTTTCAGTTCAGGGTTTTACATTTTAAAATTATTGTCAACGCCTTTGTAGCATAGTAATATTCTCCTGTACTTAAGCATACAAGTACTTAAGCATAATTTAAAAAGTAATAGTTGTGTCCTTTTACAAGATTCTCCTCTGAAAATGCCCCTGAGCTTCTAAAGAGATGTCAGACTGCTCTGAAGGCATCTGGAAACTTCAGCTGTGGGAACAAAATGCTGAAATTGCCAGAGTAGACAGCATTCATGAAGACTTAATTTGGTTGAAAATCAAAGGAATATGGTATGCCCTGGCTCGTAGTCATCAGGTTTGGTTTAGGCAGTTTATCCCATGGAGCACTTGGTGATAGTACGGCTCAGGGAAGCCGAGGCCAGCAGCCACCCGGCTTTGCCACATCCCGGCCCCGGGGCTGGTCCTGGTGTCCAGAGGGAGGCGAAGGCGCTGGGTGGCACCGATGGCCCCCGTCCCCGTCGCCCCAGCTTTGAGAGCCCTCTGGTGATGCAGATCCGAGCCCTGGGGCCGTGGTGTGGGATAGTGTGCTCGAGAAATAGTGTGGCTGCAAACCCCAACCCGCGTCTACAGAACTCCTCCCACACACCCTTAAATGGCAGCTTCCGAAAGGAAATAATTATTGCATTTCTTCATTGTAAAAATAAATAACTTGACATTTCTATAAATAAATAGAATAAATAAATATGAATAGATATAGGAATAAATAATAGCTCCCAATGGTCTTGCTTCTTGGAGTAAGGATAGGCAAGTGAGGATACGCAAAGCTCACGTCTCCCGGCAGGCTGGGCCGGGGGTGCTTCAAACATCTCTGAAGACTACTCCGATTCCTCTGAAGTGGCGTTGTGTTTCATGGACCTTAATAAACATTCCAAATTATCGAAGAAATCCATCTCTTTGTCTGGCTTCCAGTCCTCTTTCTTGGTGGCAGAGAGAAAGGAGAAGAGTTAAAAGAACAGAATCTGGACACAGATGTTGCATTCTGTTCCCTGCCTGTGGTTTTTTTTCTCAGTAATTCATTTTAAGGCCACGACGGCTCTGAGGAAGACCGTGGGTAGGACACCGGGTTGTACCTACTGCGGGCTGGGGCTGGGGCAGCAGCCAGGGGCTCCGGTCTCCATCGGCACCGGGGTCCCTCTGCCAAAGAATGGACTTTCTCCGGGCAAGGAGACATTGGGAAGAGGCGAGCGGAGCTGGGCAGAGCAGAGGAGGCACCAGGGCCATGGCCAAGTGACAGCCGCTGGCTGGCAACTGCTCCCATCCACCACTCCATTGCCGCCTGCTTTAGGCAGGCGCTTGTTCTCTGTGCGATCAGGGCAAACCCTGCGGTGTCTTTTATAGCCCTCTAAACAACGTGAGATAGTGAGCAGCGAGTCCAACCCAAACGTACCGTCAACCCAAGGCACAACGTTCCGATTTTCTGCAGCTTCAAGGCTATTTGTGTCTCCTCCGGCCTATTGCTGCTTTGTAGGGCTTTAATAAATGCTTCCAGATCGGTGGTTACGTTCCCTTCCACCTCCATCACGTTGTTCTGGAATAACAAAGTTTAGTCATTCCTGTCTTTTCTGTTGTTCAATAATTTGCAGCCAACATTTTATGGTAACTTTGGACAACTTGGAGCAGGGAACCCTGCAACCCAGTGCTTTCCTCCTGCTGAAGGCTGATGTTGCCTTCAAAAGCTGCAGCAAGAGGCTGTGGAGGTGAAACCAGTCAGGGTCAGGCACCTTTTGTTTTTTAATTCCTCCTCAGCAGCGCCCAGGCACAGGAAGGCAGAGATGCTGAGGAGCCCCTCCAACCCATTCAACCTCCCATGAACGACTCGGTTGCCATCTAAGACCTCGCTTAAGGGTAGAAAAGCTTGCAGACGTCCTGAACGGGCTTTGATGAGAGCTGCTCTCCCCTTCCGTCTCAAAAAGCCACACCACAAGCACCCAACATCACAATGTGAGCCAGAAAGTCATCTTACCAGAGGCATGATTTTGCTGCCGTCCTGCAAGAGATTGATAAAAATCAGGTTAGCGGGTTCTCCACTGATGTGAAAAAGTCAGACGTGGGGTACAAAGAAAATGGAAGAACCTTAGGCTTTAGTGTCTCAATGTCGACGAGGGCTTCTTGGATGAGGGAGCTGTCGGCGCAGCCCGTGCCCGGGGTGGGCAGCACGGGCACGGCGAGGCACAGCGCTCCGCAGGACAGCAAAACCCCAACCAGGCGCAACATCGCGGCGAAGGCACTGCGCTCCCTTCCTTGGTCTGCATTCGGCTGGCCCTTGGCTTCCTTTTATACTGCTCTGTTGCAAGGAAATGATTAATACCTCACCACAAATATCCCCAAACTGAAGGCGAGCAGTCACCTGTAGAGTGGAAGCTGTTAGTTGCTTATCTGATTGAGGAAAGTACACATTTCTAAAATAAGGGTTCCCCTTACGGTCAGTGGGAGCTACGTAACTCAGATTTTTGAGCCCATCCTGATTTCAGAGGCTGAAGCATTTTTACAAACCAATATCGTTTAAAGATTGGTGCAAGATAAACCAGGGCTACCTAAACGTCTCTCAGATCTTTACATTCACTTTCACTCTACTTAATATTAAATTACACCAAATAATACTCTCATCTTTACTAACCAATGCTCCTGCCCTGCTCTGTGTGGTTGTCAGAAGGAATGCCATGAATAACTCAGCGGTGCCACACTCGCATATAAATGACCGATTTGGGAGCCCTTCTGGGACCTTGCGGTGTCTGTGCGAGCCCGGCCGCGTGGCAGGGAGAGGGACCAGCCCAGGGCTGCTGGGGCAGCTCAGCATCTTGGTGGAAAAGCCATTCCGGCGCCGCTGTTTAAGGAACATTTGCCCAGTTTCTGTGCCTTCCTGAGGAGGTTGAAGCCATTGGGCTGGTGTCTCCGTATACTTCCTCTGCGGGAAGTTTGGCTGATGCGGGTGCATCCCGTGGATGATGATTCTGGCAGAATTGCTCCTCAAGCTCAGGGTGGGCTCTGGGGTGGGTCCTGGATGTGCGGACCCCCCTCCGGCCCCCTGGCCCCGCAGAGCCTGCTGGGGCGGAGAGTGGGACTGCCCTTGGCCACTCCCCGGCTGCACAGCTCCTCCGCGCTCGCACCAAGAGGGATGAGAACTCTGCCAGGATTCCCTCTGCAGGATATCGCTGCTTCATCATCTAAAAATTCAGATTTTTTTTTTTGTTTACATAGTTTTGGTGCAATTTAAATTTTCTATTTCAATACTACAGGAGTTTTGCTATCTATTTAACATTCTTGTATGTGCATTAGGTTTTCCTAGCCTTAAAAAAAAATCAATAGCTGTAGTGAGTGTTTTGTTTGAGGTGGTCCGTCTCCCCTAAGGTGAAGGCAGGTGACTCACACACGTGTGCCGTCCAGGGTGATGAAAGCCCAGCTGCTGCTTTTCCTGCACTCTTGTTGCGTTTTCCTACTTGTCCCTGAGCTGATGTTTCACATATTGTAACTCCAGCGCTTTCCCTACGTGATATTGGCATCAGAAGCCGCCATCGTGGCAGCTCCAGACCAGGTCTCTGAGATGCTGCCGGATGCCTCCCTCCCCTGAGGAGCTGTCTTGTTGGGTTTTTCGCTTTCAATCATTTTGCTAATTGTTCGGTGAGTGAGGGGTCTTCCCTGCCATTCCCCACAGTTTGGCATTCCGGAGGCTTGGTGGTGTGAGCCGGACAAACCGCCCTGGAGGCGGAAGCCGGGTGCCAAGCGGACCGTGCTCCCTTCCCTGTGTGCCCCGACTCTGCCGGTGCAGGAACTGGGGTAGCTCTCCTGCCTTGCTGGAGTCACCCTGATATTCCCAATGCTTCCCTGCAATCAGCAGATGGGTTTTACTCTGGAGGTGAGGTTAGACCGCTGTGTGTCACCTTGGTGGGGCAGCGTCCATTGGAATGCCACCTTTGCCTTGTGCCACCAAAGGATTTGCACCAGTTCAGCCAGTTGGCTGATGGTGGACACCGGTCACCATGGTGCACAGTGGGTCTCTTTTAGGAAAACCTTGTTTTTCTTTTGATTTTGACAAGTTGAGGAACGGTGTGGACCCTTCTGGCGATAACTTGCATTACGCACCCGCGAAGCAGAATGGCACCTGTGACTCAGTGCTCGCCCCCAGTTTAACGGGAAGCAATGGATCTCATGTGCGGCGGGGATGAGTGTGTCTTCTGGTACCGTGTGCTGTAGCCAGGTTCCAGCCGCAGGGAAGAATTTCTTCCCTTGGAAGCAGCCATAGGAACTAGGGCTGCAGCTAAATTTATCGGTGAGCATCAGGGATTTTGCTTTTATCTCAAAACTGGCTAAAGAAATGAGAGTCCTTGCAGAGAGGGTGGAAGGGAAAGGTGTGGGCAGCACGGACTTTTACCGCTGGAAAAAACAGAATGGTGAAGTTAAGACTCCACCTCGTTCTCTTCATTCTTTTTATAGCCCCTAACGACATGCACAAGCATTCTTAGATTGCAGCCAGGGTGGAAAGAAAGCTGATAAAATCAGAAAGGAAGATGGAACTTGCGGTACGCTCGTGTACGTACACTGATCAGTCGGTCTCTCGCGCGCTGACTCATCTGTAAATATTCACTCAGAAATGAAACCGCCGTGACCACCCTGCTCCTCCCGTGGCGGGATCGGCGCTGACCTTTCTTTTCTGTTCTGCACCGAGGGGATCACTTCTGCGGGATGCTGAGATGGCAGGAGGGAGTTTCCAGCGAGAGCTCATGCTGCAGCACCTCCGTCCAACTCCACCTCCGCCAAAAAAATCCGAGGAGGATTTGTGCTACTGAGATGTAAATGGCTGATATGATTTCACTCCCAGGCAGAGCCTTCCGAAAACCCGTCTCCTCCTCAGACATGGAATTAAATTAATGAGCAGAAAATGGCCCAGCCCATTAGGAATTAACTGGAAGGTTAACAGAAAATTAACTGAGAAACTGAAAAGATGACAGAAAATTAAATGAAAAATAACTGAAATTTTCACTTTTCTAAGCCTGGAGAGATGATGGGCTTTGTTTTTATGAGCTGTGCTCTGTATAACTGGAGTAGAAATCCTGGCAAGAAGTCCCAGTATAGGGATGGTACTGAAACTGCTCCTTCTGAGCAGAATTCGGTCCCTGTGAGGGATTTGCTGGAGAACATCGGGATCGCCACCACGTCAGTGTGAACTCATCACCACACCGAAACCACGTGAGTGGAACTGCAGCTGGCTGGAGCATCCCTTGGAGGCTTCCTGCCCTATTAGGGGGAAAGCAAACAATTTTGGAAGTAGCTTCACTGATTAAAATTACCTTCTTTCTCTCATTCCTCTACGCAAAGATTGACCATCGCCCGGTTCACTCCTCTGAATATCCACTTGTGTCAAGTTCGTATCTATGCATTCTTGTGCAACCTTTAAATGTTTTTATTTCTCCCCAGATATCTGCCCCGGACACGTTTCCAGCTGGCAGTTGTGCCCCTGCACCTCTGAGCAGCCCAAACCATCAGGGCCTCCGCCACCATGGGCTCTGCCTTCCCCTCCTTGGCCCTTCTCCTTGTCTTTTCCAGTTTCCATTAATCCTGAAGGTGGGAGGCTGAGATGCTTTACAATGTTCTTTGCACGACAGCATTGATACCTTCTTGTCTCGCTACTGGAAGGAGTTAACCAGCATCGTACCTCTGCGGTCTGCCTGCAGAAGGAAGGAAACCATGCTGCTCTGCAGGGCGCAGGGTTCAGAAACAGCAGAAACTGAAATGGCCCTCGCTAGTGACCGTGCTGGGTCGGGGCATCTGCAGCAGATGTGCAGCTCGGCTCCCCGGCCAGAGGACATTCCTTTCGCCTTTCGTGCTCTGGCTGCGGTGGCTGGTCCGTGGCCAGCTGTCTGGACAGTCAGCTTTGGAAAGTGGCCCTTGGAGCAGGGGTCCAAGTCAGGCTAATTGAGAAGCAGAGGCTGCCTGTTTTGAACCAGGCTCCCGGCCCAGCAAAAATTCTATTTAATCTGAAGGTATTCCCCATGGTTTGTAAGACTTCCTCTGTAGCTAATTAAAAAAAAAAAAAAAAAGCCTGTGAGTCAGAGGCATGCCCTTCTTTGCAGGACCAGGGGAGAACTGGACAGACAAATGAAATCAGAAATGAGTCCAAAGCCAGCTCATTCTGCACAGCTCAGCCTCCTGACCCCCTGCTCCCCGTCACAACCCCACTGGCTTTTGAGGCTCTGCCGGGGTCTCTCTGTGTGATGGGGGTTGGCAGGATCTGGATGCTTTAGGGCTCATGGACGTTTTTGTAGCTACCCAACTTTGGGAAAGCTGGGAAAACCTCCCTGCTCACTCAGAGAGATGTTGTCCTGGAGATCCACAACAGATTCCTTAACCTTTCAGGCAAAATTAGAGCTGAGGTAAGTTCTGGATTTCGGTGTTAAATGCTAAGAAATGAGATGCCTCTTCCGTCACAAGGGATTTGGCAGGGAGTCTCTGCACCTCTCCATCACCAGTGGCAGCAGGTTGGTGCACATGGGCCAACGTACGTCATCCCATGCACGCTTCATCCCCCAGCCCTGACAGCAGAGAAAATAAAATAGTCTTCCCTGTTTTTTGAAAGAAATTTTGTCAACAATTTCTTACATCTTCCCACCCATGGAGAATAATGGCAATACATCTCCGGGCTTGAGTTTATGATGTGAATCCCATTCAAGCTCTTCAAGGACCCCAGGAGCAGCCCTGGCCCCGCGCATCTTTAGGCTGCTGCCTCTCACACGTGTGCGGTAGCTTTGGCAGTTGTTGGAAAGCATCCAGAGAAGGTTGGCAGCACTTAACGGTGATTCATTGCCCTCTCAGTCACCTGTCTGAAACCCAGCAAGTCTGAGAGAAACACAGATGATCAATCCAAACAATCTGTGATGATGGGTGTTTTCAAGCCCCACCCACTGATCAGCTGAAATTTGGCTCCGGAGAGGGGGTAGCCAGAAAGGGACGCTTAATTTTTCAGTTGTAAAGACACCATGTACAAATGAGAGAAAAAAAAAAAAAGTGATCCAAAGCCTGTAAAAGTGAGATCATGTTCTGCAGAAAATAGAAATGGTGAATCGTGAAAAGTGACTAATGAGGACTGAAGATGAATAAGGAAGTAAATTAAAACCAGAAAAAAAAGGAGTATGCTGATATTTCAAAAAAGAAAACAGGGGAATTACCCTTGTAGAGTATTAACCCAGAATTAGCTGCTGATTGAAACTTGGTGGAGTTGAGGCTGCCGTCATCTGGCCACAGTGGCATCACCACCCCCTGGGCACGGCTGATCCGGAGAGTGGTGCTGTGGCGGCGCTCCGTCCCTCTCGTCCTTAGGGCTGAGGAATAACGACAACAGAAGTGATGCTCAGACAGGAGGGGAAGGATGGAGCACAAGAGCAGCGTTGCTATGGCCAAGCTGCTTTCTTGGTGTTCAAAGAATATGCAGATATGGCACTTCAGGACATGGTTTAGTGGGCATGGTGATGTTGGGTTGATGGTTGGATTTTATGATCTTGGAGGTCTCTTACAACCTTAAAGATTCTATGATTTTGTCAGCTCTGCCCCAGCATAAGCGAGCAGGAGCCTCGGGCTGCTGGGGCAGCCCTCCTCCCGGTGATACCGGGTGACCTGGCAGCCTCACGGTTGCCCCTCCACCTGCTCCCGCGCTGGAGAAGCTCTTTCAGAGCCATCCGCAGCCTGGAAAGCAGAGATCTCGGAGAGGCACCCCTGGACTGAGATGCAAAACATGGCCCCAATGTGCTGCCATCTGTGTGACAGCAGGGCATGGTGCGTCCCACGCGCTTTCAGAGCCCGATGCCTCTTGGCAGATCTTCTCTCAGCCCTGCATGTGGCACTGGCATGGGACAACTGCCACCACGAAGGGCAGCCGGAAGGCTGCGGCTGATCCTACACAGGGTGGCCGGGCTTCTCCCACTCTTGGAAGTCTCATCACCCAGCCGGTGGGCACGGACAGACGTGGGGTGTGCACCTGGAAGAGACTGGGCAGGCTGGGGGATCTCTCTCCCACCACCGCAGCAGGGATATGGGATTTTACTGAGGTTAATTTCTTGCTTATCAAATGGTAAACGCTAAATATAACTCACACCCACAACTTCTAAATGTAGAATATGCCTCTAAAACAAAACTTTCCCCCGCGGTGCCACCGTCTAGCAAGTCTCGTCCCCACCTGGGGCTCACAGAGCTGCGTGGGGCTCTTGCTTTTCCTGCTGCTGATGTAAGAAACACAACAATCATTTTTTAATTAAAAAAAAATTACTTCCTAGAGGAACATGTCTGCAGCAGCCCTCGAGAGCCAGCATCGCGGCTTAGCTAAGATTTTAAGGCATGTGTGTGCTATTGTCTTACGAGGATGCAAGATGCCTATCAGCGCTGTGGAGGCAGTGATGAAGCAGTCGTGGTTTTAATGCTCAGGCGACCGTGCTGGGCACGCCAGTGCAGTCGCGCCGGCGATGGGACCGTGCCGCCTGCTTGAACCCGGGCGTTCCCTTCGCTCCTGTTTGCACTGCAGTTTGCTGGTCGGCTTAATAGCATTCCGATTATTCAGGAGCCCACATGGGATCAGAGATGACGGTAGGGCTCTTGGAAATCCCAGCAAAATTTTCTTTTCCCCTCACGGGGCAGGGAGGCTCCATCCGGAGCCGGGACCCCTGTTGTCCTTCCCCCAGCAGTCTGCTGCCCCGGGCAACAGCTCCGTCTGCGTTCGCCTGCAGCCAGCCCCGTGTTGACTTTGAGTTATTAACAGCTCGCGTTTCCCTCTTGTCTGTTTGTCAGAGTTTCCTGGGCTGCCGTGCCAAGAATGCTGAATGGGATTAATGTCCTCTACTCAAAACCCTGACGGTTTTCTCTTTTTCATATATCTGCGATGCCATGACTGCCCACTTACCTGAAGGGTGAATTTAAAATTTAATGTCAAATATTTAAATGTCAAATATTTAAAAGAATGTAAAAGACCTCATTGCCAATGAAAACTTTGAAGTTCAATGGCAGTAAGAATCTCCTCAGAGTGGTTCTTATTACTTCAGCTACTGCGGCACTGAGTGAGACTGTGCTCAGCACCAGAGATTTTCTCGACTCTGTTTAACCTGAGAGAGCCCGTCTGGGGACTCGCTCTCTGTTTCTCTGATTTTAGTGAACAGATTCATGATTTGATTTTATTTACTTTAGTTATTTAGTTGGTTTCCTGTAAGAGTTCAATAGAAACGACGCCCCGATGACCTTGCCCACCAAGCCTGGGCGGTTGGTGGTACCCAGGGGTGGTTGGAGCACTCATCCCTTCCAGGGCTGGCGGTTGCATCCCCACTGCGAGCGCTTTCGGAGCCGCTCCTCCTGCGGCAGGGGCTGAAGTCTGCCTGTCTGACCCATGCACCATTTGCACGGGGGAGATGCTGTCTGAACGCAAAGCATGGCTGCTTTTGGTGTGTCTCCGAAAAACGGGGTGTGCTCCATCGGTGCTTGCCGTGGTGGCTGCATATCTCTGGATTTTGGGGCGCTCATTCCTGCCCCGGCTGGGCTGTCCCCTCTGTTCCCATCATCTCAACAAACATGGGTGCTTCTCAAGTTTTCTGCGCTGGGATCTTCACGTGCCAGGGAAGGCGAGAGGACTCTTCTCGGCTGTGGCACATGAAAGCTCTTCTGCTTTCGCCGTGCTGCGAATGTAGCAGGGACATGGGGCAGCCAGGAACAAGAGGGCAGCTTGGCTTTGGAAAGCTTAAGCACAGCTTGGTTCAGTAAAGCTGAGATCAGGGCGAGGCTGCGGGGCCTTGGGAAGGTGCCTGGGTAGGCGAGGGCAGATGTTGGGTACTCCCACTGAGCAGGGAACATCTCCCCCATCCCTAGTACCGTTCCTGTGTCTGTCCAGTCTGGAAATGACATTCAGCTCCCCCAGACAGCTCTGAAACCCTTCACAAACAAATATCACTTAGTTTTGGGAGGAAAAATATGTTTATTTTTCTAAAGGCACATTTGTGGAAGGTTACAAACATTTGGTAAAGGGTACATCAACATAGGTGACACATGGCATGTGTCCTTACAAACCTGGCTGAGCAATAACATTCCTCCTGAGTATTATTTTATTGAATATTAACTTTTGGAATCTACACGGATAATTTTAGAAGTGTACGTACTTTCCAAGTACCTCCCATAGCTATGGATCCTTAAACAATCTGAAAAACAAGCATTGCCTGATTCAGCGCAGTAAAACTCAGCTCGCACGAGGTGTGGGAAACTCCTCACGTCGGCTGAGCAAACGGAGGGAAAGCAAACAAGACCGACAGAGCCTGTTTGCTTTGGTATTATCCGGAATTTGGTTGGGTTTGGGTTCACACGGCTCTGCCGGGTCAACAGCAGAACAGGTAGTGGTTGAAGTTCTCTGGTGGATCCGAGTGCCTGAGGAGCGAGCAGAGATGGGAGCCCCCAACTGCTGGGAAACTGCTCCAGCCACGGGGCTGGGCGGGGGGCCCAGAGGGAGGCAAAGGTGCCCATGGCCCCCGTCCTGGTCCCTGTCCCGCGAGGTGGCTTTGCCCCAGCTTTGAGAGCCCTCGGGAGATGCAGATCCGAGCCCTGGGGCCGTGGTGTGCTAGAGAAACAGCGTGGCTACAAACCCCAACCCCGGCCCACAGAGCTCCTCCCACACAGCATTAAACAGCAGTTGCCTAAATAAATACTTAAATACAGCATCATAATCACAATAAATATCTCAAAATATCCATAAATAAATAAATAGAAATAAATAAATAAATAAATAAATAACTCTTTCATTATGAGTCAGTTAACATAACATAAATTAAAATACTAAAACTATACAAAATATTTAAATATTATTTTAAATACTTGTCTTTTAACGGAGCAGCGTGTTTCAATCATTATTAAGAACTCAGCTGCTGTCATAACATCACTTGCTATACATATATTATTTTAAAACACATATATACACATGAACACAACATCTATCTACGGCCATACTCCTGAGAATAAGTTAGTAGTTGAGTCACATTTTGGTGGATGTAGAGTTCAGTTTCCTCATTGCACCTTGGGTTTGGTATAGTTGGTCTCTTTAGACCTTTAAAATTTTCTCAGAGAGCATCCTCAATAAATTGTCCAACGTGTTCAGGAATATATCAGGCGCTACTTGTACAGTGGTACATTTCTCATCATCAAGATCCTTAACAAAAAAAAAGAGAACGTAATTCAGCCATGCAACTTGACTATCATATTTAGGTCTGTGTTAGTGGATACCCCCGTTTTCTAAAGACTACCCCACAGCGTGTTCCGAGAGCTGGGTGCGCTGGTCTCTGGGAACTCGCAGGCCCGGTGGTGATGTGCGGATGGCAGCTGGTCAGCCCGGCGGCGCCGGAGGACACCCTCACACCCACCGCTGCCACGGCTTCCGCTCACGTCTGGATGGTTTCGTGTTATTATCTTTCTTGCGCTTTAGATTACTGTGGGAATGGTGGCAGCACATGGCTCCGTAAGGGAGAGTGCTTCAAGGAAGACTTCTTAATTATATTAATTTTCAGAAGAGATTTCTAGTGCCCATTGCAGCCAAATCAGTGCCCGGCCCAGCTGCCGTGTCCCGTTATTGAGCAGCCTGTGCTGAATATCGTGCTGTTGAACACCACAAAGTCCAACTTACTTTGGGGAGGATTTTTTCGTGGGTGCTAATTTTCTTCAGTTTTGCAGCGACGAATTTGCTTGCCACGTTGAGATTTGACAAGGTGGTAATGAAGGTTTTCAGGTGGCTCTGTGCACATTTGTCCACCTGCAAGGAGAGCAAATAGTTATTTCAGCCGTCGTGTGATAAGTTGGTACCACATAAATGACGCGTTGTATCCCAGGAATTCAGATACCCATAAAAAATAACAACCTATAGGAATTAAGACCTATGTTTTCAAACAGGACCCCTCATTTTATATTCAGCAATTTACCAGACACTCAATTTAGGGAAACCACGGCACAATTTGTAGTTTTCATTTAAAAACAGGCCAAGGACAAAAAAAACCCCTCCCTCTGCCTTCAGTGGAAGTTGCAGGTGCCTCTATAAACTGAATGTGTAAAATTTAGAGGTGTCCAACACTGGACGTACGTGTTCCTGGAGGGAAAGGGAGGTCAACCCTGCATTAAAGCATTGTCTTGCTGTTGTATCTCTGTTGAAACTAGATCATAATTGTCTTAATGAAATACAAGTAATTATTGCTACTGGTGTGAATTTTCAACCTTTCTCCCTGAAAGTAAGAGGCTGATGCTGTTTGTCTCCCATTCACTTTGAACAGGAGACGGGCTCCTACTTCTGACTTGTACTGCTCATCTCCCCCATAAAAAAGCTCATTTTTTTCACTGAGTTGCAGGAAAATAAAGCTCAGAGAAATTAATGGGTCTGTATGGGATACAGACCAGATAGTAATTTTGGACTTTCTAAAACTAAGGGTTCAAAGTGAATTTTTGAGGCTATCGAGACGATGCCAGTCCTCATGTAAGACCTGCAGCTTCTGAGAGCCATCTGAAGGGTATTAGCATTGGCAGCAGCTTTCTGTAGTTCCTTGCAATAACTTTGCATTTCCCTGGGTTTCTAGAGCTGTCTTAGTGCTATCAAAGTTCTGAAGTGGAAAAGAAATCTGGGGATTTGAGACAATAATTTTAAATGAAGAAAAGTATGCAGTTTCTTACCGTAAGCTCCACCATTACAATGCTGGGAACCTGCCCAAGAGAAAACGAAGTTAGCAACTTCAAACCAAAACTTGGGATAGAAAGGCAGACAGGTGAAAGCCATTCAAAATAAAGGAACTTACTGCACTTAAATTTAGAGTCTGTATGTCTTCGAGAAGTTCTTGAATGCTTAATCCTACGAAAGCCCTGGACTTCTGGAGTGCCTCTTCGGCAGTTGCCGGCGTCGGTGCCGAGCTGCAGAGCGCCCCGAGACTCAGCAGAGCCACGACCTGGACCAGCATTGCGAAGTCAGCTCTGCGCTTCAGCTGGGTGAACTGTGTGTGGCTCTGCCCTGGCTTTCTTTTATACACCCAGTGCCGGAGGAAATGATTAATATCTCACCACAAACATGCTCTTGCTAACGGGGGGGGGCAGGGAAAATTTACCTGAAGAATGGAATCTGCCGATTATTCAAATGAGTAAGAGTCTACGTACTTTCTATATCAGGAGCAATTTTATAGACTCTATACACTATGTACTTCCAACACAAGCTGTACATCTCTTCAGTGTGGATAAAGTGTAGAGAGCTATCTGTATCCGTATCTGAAGATATTTGCATGTGTATTCATAGGCTGTACATCGACAAATGTACACGCAAATGTAGATGCTGGAGAACTAAATCTTGGTTTACATGAATTCTTCAACACCTTCAAAAATTCGGAGGTCCTGTAAAGACAATGTACAGAATCCCCGAAAAAACTAGAGCTATAGTGCTCAACGCGAGAATGTTTTCGTTTGTTAAGGTTTATATTAAAACTACCATAACCGTTCCGTGCAGTTTGTACAGGGAATTCTATGGCTCAATTCAGGAAATATATTGCAACTTGCGTGTGAGTCAGGCCAGAGATGCCAAGGCGTGGGGGCTCTTCCAGAAGGCATTGTAGCCTCAGGGTATGTTTCCCAGCTGAGGAGAAAAACAAAACTTGAATAACAACCAAGAAATTTGCAATCAAATTTATTTTAATACGGGGAGAGTGCCAATGCACAGGACAAGCTAATTATAAATATTGAGTGGAGAAATTTGGTAAAGAATTATTTAGAAGCCTGCTGGGCTGTGAATATATATATATAAAAATCAGATTTTGTAAGAACAGCTGTCCCCGAGGTTGGCAGTAGAGGAAGATCAGCCACGGATGTTGGAGTCCTGGCAAAGAGGTGTTGAGGTCAGCTTTACCCTGGACAGGGCTGCTGTGGCATCTGCACTGATTTGGTTTTGGGCTACAAATGAAGATGGGAACTAAGCAGTCTTTTTCCATGTTTTATTTAAAGTCTGAAAACGTAGTTCCCACAGCAGAGTGTTAGCAGGGTCTTTATCACATCCCGGGCTACTGAGGATGCACTTGCAGGCACTGGAGGAGGTTAGGGCCATCTCCTGGGGAGGGAAAGGAATCCCGTACTCAGCGTTTCCCCGTGCCCAGCCCACTTTCAGAGGAAGCAGTGGTAGCACGCACTCTGTCATCCAGAAATGTTGTTGGGGTGTGCTTTGCTCTTCCATCCAATATTGCTCATGACAATCCTGACTAACGCTAGGCCCAGACCGGATCCTTACCGCCAGGGCTAGGCACAGCCTTGCAGGTGATGATGAATTGCTGCTTACCGGAAATTTTGAGCAGTGATGTACCCCATACAGCAGGTTGCACTTGGCAGATGACTCCGTGATTTTGCGCAGTTTAACAAGTGTAAAGTTAGAGGGAAGAGAGAAAGCATATCTCCTAAGATAACGTATGATCAAATCACGTCATCAGTCGGCTTTATTCCAGCCACCTCGGTGTTCCCCCATATCTATAGGCTTCATCTAAGGGGCAGTTTCCAGCCATGAGCTATGGTTTCCTCATCATATCACTAGTATTTCGGCCGTGCTTAATAATTCCTTCCACACTCCCCCAGTAATCTATGACACTTCTCTGGTAATTCCCAACATTTTTTGTGCAGCTGTCAAGGTCATGCCTATTTCAGGATGAATTTTTTAGCATTCTGGACATACTTTCACACCGAGGCAGGGGACCCGGTGTGCAGGCAAGGGCTGAAGAGCGGCTGGAAGCCTGGGCAGGAGGGAGAGGTTGTACAGAGAAGGATGAGATTGGTCCAGGAGGAAAAGCAACAGGTGTAAAATGTATTAGTAAGAATACTTCAAATACAGCAAGTGATTTACAACAGCTAGCATAAATGGTTACTCACGCCATCCTGCAATCAAGACACTTGCCAGAAAAAACATAAGCCAGTGCTAAACTGTGGGATGATAATCTGAGATAAATGCCAGGACTATGACTTTCATGATTACTTTATTGGATTCAGTCTAGATTGTTAGAGTAAGCAAACAGCTGTGCTGAGATGGCTATGGAAAAACAGTGTCGCCGTCTGGTGTCGGCATCATTGTTCCGAGGAAGTGCTTCCTCGGGAGAAGGCTTGTGCGTTACAGCACTGAGACGCCGACTTGTGTTCCCAGGGATGGGCAAGACAAAGTAAGCTTCGTGTCTCACATCTCCGCAGCCAGCTGGTATGTCCCAAAAGGACTTTGCACATTTATCAAATGTGAAGCAGGAAAAAAAAAAAGAAAAAGAGAAGTATCTGCACCAGTTAAGCCTTGCTGATGTTTGTGATCCCTCGGTGCTGCTCAGTCATTTTGTGTCTGTGTTTTGGCCATTTGCCTCCGTAAGTGTCAGGCTTTATGCTTTGTCTTCCCAAGAGCACATCACACTCCAATCTGACAAGGATTGTCCGTTTCCCATAGCTCATTGTTATAATTTTTATTATACCTGGGCCAGGAATCCTGCCTATTTAACCCACGGTGCATTCCCTCTGTTTGACGGGAAATCATCATTAATGACGAGATGTGTGTCATCCTCTTGTGCAGGCAACCACCGTTGGCATCTGAAGAAAACGTCTTCAGACATTTCAACCTTTCAGTCTTCACCCTGGCACATCAGGCACTGCCAGGAGCCCCACAACACCTTCCCCCTCGCCCGTGAGGGCAGTCAGCCTGTCAACAAACAGTTAAACTGTGAAGAACAGATTGGGTCACCCCAAGTCCATACTGATTAGCGTAAAATTCATTTCAACGCTTTATTTTGTCATAGGAGAGATGGATGGAGCATTGGCTCCCAGATCCTGACGCAGCTCGGGCAGACACAGTTGCTCTATAAGCTCCTCGGCTTTCTTCTGGCCCCACGCTGTGTTTACCTTTCTCCACTCCCAGAAATTCCCACAGTCCTCCGGGTTTTCCAGGATTATTGGCAGGCATCCACAGTCACATTGCAGGGAACCTTAAGAGCTCTAAAATTAATTGCATCACGTCCTGCAGACTCAACTGTGGCTCCCTTATTTACTCTTTCATGCTTCTTTTATGAAGATAACTGATGCGTTTTGTTGACCAGATCTCCTACATACATCCTGGTTGACAGAGTCTTCGCTCCAAATTTCTGCAATAAATGAGTAAGAGCAGCTGTGTGTTGGTGGCAAAGGAAGAGCCTCAAATAGATAACCCAGTTACAGAGGGTTACACGGTCAGCATGTAGGTTGTCCTCTACAAACACATCTCAGAGTTTGTGCCATTACATGTTTGGTATCAGTAGTTAAAGAAAATCTCCTCAGACCCTTGAACTTCAAACTGCTATAGTGTTTTGTAACCACTGTGCCAACTTTCACAATGCGTGAAAATACCGATTCCACACAAAATAATGTACAATCTGTTCTAAGAAACCTGGACAGGTTCTTTCTAGGAAACAGTGTACCTGTGACAAGCGATCGGTATTGACCTATATTGGAGAGTGGTGTAGAGGAAGGTTTGCGTACAGTCATTGGTGACAATTACGTCAGCCCATGTGCTTTTTCTGTGCGCTCAGTCAGAGGGGCATGGAGATATGCAAAGTCAGAACGGCACTTTTGGTCATGCAGAGCAGAGCCGGAAGACACAGGGGAAGGAGGGACGCCCTCTGTTCTGAGTACAGGCAGAATCTCATGTTTACGAGATTAAATTGACTCGTTGGAATGTAGCATGTCGTACTAGCCTTGTGCTGTTCGCGTTGTAAATACTGAAAAAATCCGGATTGTTTCAGTACGTAACCCAAGTTGCAAATGAGCTCAGCTCCACAGCTGCCTTTGCTGTTCACTACATGCAGTCATGTAGGAAAGTTTGATTTCTTCTGCTGCTCTGCTGTGGTACTGCAAGACACTGATTTGCCCCACACTGAGTGTCTTATTAAACTGAGCTGAAGATTTAATTGATTTTTGGGATGGCACCCTCTGCAGAGAGCTTCTGCAAAGGGGTACATTTCCCTCATGGTCAGTAATCTCAACTTACTCTTCTTCCAATGACTTATTTCAAAACATGTGTATGTTTACAAACATATAAGGTTTTCTCCTGGAATTATCAAGACTTACCATTGGGTAATCTTGATTAAATAATCCTGTTAATTATGTTTAACTAACCAATGTCCTCAGGGAGCAAAAGAATAACAGAAATATTCATGTCAGAAAGATAATCTGTCTTGCATAGATTTTATTTCCAGTCTCCTACGGAAGCTTTACAGACGCTTTATCACAAGTACAGATAGCGAGTGCTTGGCGGAGCTCTTTGCGAGGTCCAATCAAGACATCAAAAATGCAATGTTCTGGTGAGTTCTTTAATCACTGACTCTGGTGTGTACCCAAATTCCTGTCACTGTGAAACAGACCTCTGAAAAAGCTGCTCTGAGTTATGTGAGGATATTCAGGCTTTAGCAGGGGCAATGTCAAGGGTTTTGTCAGCCTGACGTGAAAAATGCAAAGATTGAGTCTTCTGCTGCGCTACAGCTTGGCTGCTTCCCTTGTGTTTGCCACTTGATCATCAGCTGCATTTAGATAAGTTTAGGCAAGCTTATTCAGACAGTAAAAATACAAGCCATAACATCGTAACAGCATTGGAACTGCTGCCCAGGGAGGTGGTGGAGTCACCGTCCCTGGAGGTATTTGAAAAACACATAGCTGTGGCGCTTAGGGACGTGGTTTGATGGGGGGCTTGGCAGAGTTGGGTTAACGGTTGGGGTCAATGATCTTAAAGGTCTTTTCCAACCTAAATGATTCTGTGGTTCCATGATCAGGTGTGTTGCATGGGTCAGTCTGGGTCTTACCAATGCCTGGGAAAGCCAGAGGTCTGTCCTTTGCACGTAACCTTGGACCCTTTCGGGATCCCATTGCTCCTGAGTTGAGTCCAGGACAGGCATGCTTTGTTCTTGCATGATTTGCTCCTATGTGGCCAAGAAGATATTCAAGATATTTTGTGATATTCTGTGCAGTGACTAGCTCATTTATTAGCTGATTTTCTTTATTTTTTTTCTCTTGTTTTCCAACTCATGATAAATTTGGTGCGTTTGGTTGTGGCTGCATGGAGAAAGGGCAGTGCAGTGAGGGCTTGTGTTTATAAATACTTTCATGGCACAAGCTTGAGACGGTTGCATCAGCACTGTGGGCATGAGAGACATTATCCATAGCACTGGGTGTGGGGAAACAAGCCCATAACCAGTTTACAAACACAAACCAGGAGAAGCCCATGAAATAGACTTGGCAGACAAGAATGATTTAACTGCAGCAAGTAGTTTAGGATATTTTACAAAATAATTGCAAACCAGAATAACCCTCAGACCACTGCCAATGATGAGTGTGGAAATCAGTCTTTTTTCTTCCAAATCCACTGTGATTTGAAAGGCAGTGTCAGGCATGCTGGGACACTGGCAGCGTTGGGAAGGGACCTCATTCCCCGTGGTCGTGAGCTGATGACGCTGAGTAGACATCAAGTGGCAGCTGCTGGTTTCTGTTTCAGAGGAAGGATGCTGCCCATGCACAGTAACTGCAGAGAGAATGGAAAATTAGTTTTTACAAATACTTGTGGGTTTGTATATGAATATCTTCCATGAAATGAACCTTCAGACTCCAAGAAAGGAGCCAGCATAAAGGTTATCAGCATAAAGCGCAGGTGTTGATGGGATCCTTGTCACCAAGGGTTTTATCTGGGCATTTTTTACAGATTTGTAATAATCTGGGATACAAGTGACCTGATAACAAATTACACAAATCTGACCTCCTCTTCTTCTGTTGTCTGTGTAATGAATCCTTTTGCCAGTTTTTGTGTCTTATTGCTAATAAGACCAAAGCTGAACCCTCAGAAGAAAGGAAATCCTAAAATGCAGTTTGCTTATGTGGCCATAAATTGGTCTCCTTACATTCTTCTTTCAAACTTTCTTTACTTCTATTTAATGTATGTTTTTTCCCATGAAAAATTTGTTTGGCACCCTCAGGGTGGACCTTTCTCAGACGGCAGCAGTTGCCTTGTTTTAGCATTTTCTAATTTTAAAGTGGTTGCTTTGCAACTGTGATAATCCTTTCAGGCAGTTTTTCCTACCTAATTTTGAAGGGTTTTTATCAAATAAAATGAAAATCAAGATCCCAGGAAAGGTACCTCGTGAAGTCACAGTGACACCAGCATGGTTAGAAACCCAGTGAACTGCACTATGTAAGGCTGTACAGAATTCAAATAAAAGGTCATTTTTATGTTTTCAGTCTTACTAAGGAACTTTTTAACTTACTGTCTTTAGAAATTACTGAACTGACTTCTTCAAGATAAACACCTAGTGAGTGTGGAAAATTTTGACCTGGTGATTAAACCTCGGCAAGTCTGTTGGCAAAAGAAAATGACAGGTAGTGCAGAGGCTCCCCAATAAAAGGGAAAAGGTGCGTCTTTCGAAAGCCTGTTATGAGAGAGCGCCACATCCCACTTGGTAAAACCAGTGGGATTCAGCACGATGGAAAAAAACCACGTGTGGCTGTGTGGGAGCTGGTGATGCACGACAGGACAGCTAGCACCCGATGAGCCCCGCAGCGCTGCCCTTGCGCCGGCTCCCCATCCCTCCCTGCTTTTGGACATTTTTTTTAATCACAAGCTATACGTACTCTTTATCTGTTTGGTTTTTTTTCACTGAAATCCCTAACAAAACCAAAATAAGTCTCTTGTAGGTAGTCTTCTCACTTACAGGCAGTCTTCAGAGAAAAACAAAGATCTTCCAACCTGTTTTTCCCTGGGTTTGTTCAAGTCACGGGCATTTAGCTAGCAATCCTGGCTTTGTGCACTGGTCAGGGTATGATCAATGTCCCGTTTCCTTTAACATCCTCCTTTTCCTTCCAGTTAGGAAAAAGAAATTACATTTTTCTCTTTCAGGTGGCAAATTGAAAAGCAGGGTGAGTAATATTGGAGAAATCACCACAGTTCTGCCACTGCTTTGTTTTGTAGCTGGCCAAAACCACGGATGAAAGTGAAAACAGAAGAGCCTGCGGATGGGAAAACCTCACCCTACCCCTCAGGACACATTTCACCTTCCGGTCCGGAGCGAGGTGGTGACTGGCCGTGCTCCAGCTCCTGCATGGCTGCAGGCAGGACTTGCTGAGGCAGAAGGTTTTCCGTGCTCGGCAATGCCTTAATGATGAAAATACCGAGAGGCAGAGGCTAAAGAGCCCTGGGTGAAGTCTGTGGAACAAAGTGTCTCAAAGCACTCTTTCCGATTGCTGTGAGGATTTCAGTCTGGTTTTCCTTACCTGGGTGCTGAGAAAGAGGTCTCTAGATTTAATTTGATCATCTGACCACCTACTGCATTTCAATACTTCCCACCCTTGGGAAAAGAGATGCGGGCTCTGGGAGTAAGCATGTTATTCTAAAGCAGCCCCAGACGGTGCCTTGGTCCCCGTTAGCCAGAGGTGTCATGGGCAGTACAACATCCTTTTTGCTTCAGGATGGATTTCCCAGACCTTCTCATTTTTACACCTGTGTTGTCAGTTCTTATCTCAGCACTGCAGCTCTTCATTTATGTTCAACCATCAAACCGGCTGCTCAGCTGGGGCATGTTTCTGCTCCTTGACTACAAAAGTCTGAAAAATCTCTGTGTCAACAGCCACATCACAATGTTAACAGGCATTCCTCGAGGCACATGAAAACAGAAATACTGCCTGAAACTCCCGGCGCAAAATGGGGAAAGACCTAAAGCCAGAATTTCTGCTTCTCTTTCATAGAAAGTCTACCAAAATAATTCATGTTTTTTCCTGATAATTTTCTCCTTTTTTCATTTCACTAACCAACTTCCCCCTTTTAGTCCCACAGCCTTTATTTCAAACTCCGCTTAAGTCAGCCTGAAACCATGTTGCTAATTCCTCTTTCAAGAACATTGTCACCAAAACATAGTGACTAAGCACCATTCCATGGAATAATTTAAATAACTACTGAAGACCAAGAAATGGGAGGATAATTTTGAGGTTTCTCACATCTCCACGGTCACTTCAGTGCCTCCTTTAGATGTCAAAGTCTGCTGAGGTTTCAGTTCTCTGAGCCCAGTATTTGCAGAAATGAGTACCACTGCTTCTGTAGGAGCCTCCAGTTTGGGATGTACAACCTGAGCCAGTTTCTGAAAAATCACCCTTCGTACTAAAACCAGCATGAGCAATGCCTGAGTGCCTGAGTGCCTGCACCTTCACCTTCACCAAGAACATCGCTGTACTTGTGACTACGGCTTTGCAGGTGGAAAGACAAGTTTTGAAAAGAACAGCATGGATTTTGGAACCCTCCAGAAAAGAGCTGCTTCATTTAAAAATGATTTATTGGCAGCCTAGCAGCCCACACCCCACTGGTGTCCAGACTGCTGTGCTTGCCTGGCTGGCTGTAACCGCGCTGTTCCCGTCACCGTCCCTCGCTTCTGTTGCCGTGACAGCAGCGACCTGAGCTGAGTGACCACCTCTCCTGCTGGGTATAAAATGTTTAGCTCAACAGAAGTATTTCCAATGTCATTAATGAAGTCAATTAATTTTCTGTTGTATATAGCGAGTGTATTAACTTCTTGCACGTACTTCAATGTAAATGCCCAACGGTAATTAATGAGTACACAATGGCTCTCAGCTTTTTGAGCTTTTACGTTAGAACACACTAACGTTACCGAAGAACGTGAGACTTGATGTGCTGGTGTGTCACTGCCCCGTGTCCTGTGAGCAGCCGCGGATACTTAAGAAAATGGTTTGAGACACAGACTCCATAGAAAGGTTTTTCCCTGGGATGTCTTCCTGACACCTGGCCCTTGGCAATGTAGGAAATCTCTGAGATAAATGATCCCCGTTGTTGAATTTAATACTACAGTGTTTTGATCTATCAATTTATGTAACATTTTTTTAACTTACATATAGATTTTCTTTCTATTATACTCCACAACCATTAACTTTGTGGTTTAACTAAGTTTTAAGTAAGAACGTACTTCTGTGTTTTTTTCTTTTTTTCCTTTTCATTTTTTTTTTCCAAGCTGCTACCTGACAATTCCATTGAATGCCTTTCTGCTTTTTCTATTTTGAGAAGTAATGATTTATCACTTGCTATTCACCTTCTTCTTGCCTCTCCTGATTGCAAAGCCGAGGGTCTCCCTTTCCACCACCCCTCTTCTGCATCTCTTCTGCTGAGACAGCTCCTCTGTGCCCCCTCCCCATCAACAGTGTTTGTGATATGGGCACCACACACAGTGCCTTTTTTTTTTTTATGCTCACATCACTTCCAAACAATTTAGAATATTTTATTAGCCTTTCCCACAGCCTTTCCCACAGCCTTTCCCACAGCTGAGCTGATGCCACTGAGGACAGTCCACCGTGACCCTGGGCTGAGTAGGACACATGTAGAGCCCTTTGCTATTTTTTGTGACGTTATGTTTCCCACGTGCGTGTCTGTGCTTACCAACATTGAAATATCTGTGCTGTTTTCTTGCCCAGTCACTCATTGTTGCGAGATCCTACTCGGACACCTCATACTCGGCTTCAGAGAGGGCTTGGCATCACTCCACGCTTTCTCACGTTACAGCCACCTCCTTTTCCAGAGGGCATTAAGCAATGCAGGTCGTCTGTACTGTTAATTCTGGCTTGAAACCCCGCTGGTGATACATGCTCTTGTGAGTAATTCCTCTAAATTAATTATTTCATGCGATGGCATTTTCCCTTTGACTGAAGCGATCTAAACCCCTTGTTGTTTTGATTTTATTTATTTCCCCTTTTTGCACATTCAGTCCTGCACCCATACATTCAGACTAGGATTCATTTCCATTACCTCCATTTTATTAGACCGTACAGTGTATTTCACTCCCTCGTGAGACATATTCTTTGATTCAAAATATTAATGGGGGATTTACTATTTCACAGCCACTTTTGCTGTTACCTTGGTAAACAGGTATCTTCCCATGTGGCCCAAATGGGCTTCGCGCTGATGCTCCTACAGTACTTCTAAAGTTCCCGCCAAGTTCAGTCTCAGCTCTGATATTCATACTTCCTTTATCTTTCCTTTTGAATATTTTTCTAAATTCTTAACCTTGCTATTATAAAAATGACATGACCTATCCATTCAATCTTTTAATTAAACCAAATTACACCAAAAGCCCCATTAAACTGGCTTAAATAAATCATTGCTGGCAATGCAAATACTCGTTTAAGAGATGCTCCATTTCATTACAAGCCAAATACATAAAATCATTAATAAATGTGTGAGAGATAGTAATAAGAAGTCATATAAAAGGCATTTCAGCCAGCGCCCTCAACGGGCTACTTCTGCAGCTCTTTGACTTCGGTTGGTTTTCCCGGCGTTGGCTCCGTCCCCAGCACCGTGGGTCTGCATGAGCTTCTGACAGCAGATGGCAGCTTCCTCAAAACCAGAGGGACAACAGGGATTGCTGCAGAAAAAAAAAACAGAGCAGAAAGCTCCTTGCCCTGCTCTGCCAGTCTGCTGCTGGTGACAAGGTCACATTGTGGATCAAGGGCAAAATCCGGCCATGAGGGCATCTCTCTGCTCACCGAGGTTGGGGAAGCAGAGAGCTTTCCTTTTCCACACAGCATTTGCAGCACAAAAGGAGCTTGGTTGCTTTTTAAATAATATGATCAACACTTCTCTGAATCACCGACGTGAACAGCCTGTCACCTTACAGCCGCTGCACAACTGCACCGCAATCCTGCCGTTAACGGTTCTGCATCGCCTTCCGGGCCACCCGCCTCCGGCCATTCATCCACGGCTGGGGAAGAAGGGAAGGCCAAGCACCGGTAGTTTAACAGTATAAAACCATGAATCCTCCACCCAAAATCAGCATCAAAATTATTTCATATATGTAAGTTATCCTTTAAAATGACACTTGAAGTTGAGGAATTCCCATCAAAATACTGTGAAAAGATGATGCTTTCATCTGCACTCAGGTATTGGCTTTGTCCTTGCCTTACTTTTGAGGTGTGGCTCCTTAGCCACAAGCCAAACCACAATATCTGTGTTTCCCCATTACCCACATCCAAAGAGCAAAGGCCATTACAAGGTGTATTTATATTTACATAAAGGGGTTGATGCTTCACTCCCGGTCCGACGGACGTGTAATACGATTTACTTCAACAGCATCAATCCTTACTGGGCACAGCATGAGTGTGACCAGAGCTAGCTCCTGTTTGTTGACAGAATCCATTTGGATTTGAGCTGTAAGTATGTCACCTAAGTCAGAAGAGGTTAAGTGAATACCTCTTGTTTGCTTTTTGTGATTTCGGCATAGCTGGCATGAAGGGTTACAACATTAAATGAGTTCTGTCCAACTTGGATATCTTAATTTGTTCCACCACAACCGTAACAGAACTACTTGTTTTCTCGTTTCTTACTGTATTGTAGGAAGAGTGAGACTGGGATTTGTTTTTTCTCAAAAAGCTCTTGTAAGTTTTTGCTTTGTTTTTGCAGCTGGAGGTTCTGACCGGGGCAGCAGCAGAGCAGCAGCGGCGCCCGGGCTCTTCTTGCGTAACCCGGCCAAAGGCAGTTCAGAGTTCGTGATGCTGAATGGATGGCGACAGGAACCCAATGAATAAAGCAGGGCATTCTACCACTGCTAACCCAATGCTTGCTGGTATTTTTATGAAATATGCTATTTTTCCTAGTTTGCATAGGCAATCAACTGATTTTTCCTGTCAATTGTTAAGTAGAGGTTTTGTCTCCAGCCTTTTCCTTGTAGCCAGGAAGATTTTTGGCACTGAGGTCATCCATCTCAGTGAACAGGCATGCATAAATTAAATTTGATTAAATGAATGAAACATATTAAAAAATTGCACTTGGTAAATTGCTTCAGAGTCCAAGAATTTGTGTATGTGTATATATATATATATGAATTTACCATACTAAATGTCTTTCCTGAGAAAGTTTAATAGACAAGAGACAGTTAATTAGTGCTATTACACTATCACATAGGGCCCTCGTTATCGCAAATACCCAGAATAAAATATTAAGAAACAGCTCTTGTTGCAGGAAGTTTTTCACTGTGAAGTTCTGAGGGCACTAACAGCCTTTGATGGCCCTGACCAGCCTCACCTGGGCTCCCACCCACACCCTGCCAGGGTCTATTTAAGCTCAGCCCCAGGACTGACTCCTGTTTTGCAGGAGTGCTGACCTCCAGCTCAGTCCCAGCCATGCCTGTGCTTGGCCGTGGGACCTGTTGATTTGGACCCCAACCTGCGGATTGACTTCCTGACCTTGGACCTGCCTCACCACCCTGCAGTTGCCTGGTGGCCTGGGCTCTTGGCAGAGCCCTGGTTGCCACCCAAAGGCCTGCCCTGCTTGCTGGACGTGGATATGATGGGACTGCACCCTGGCTGCTGAGCCCAGACGTGTTATTGTGCTTGGCTCCCCGTGTCTTCCGGAGCAGTCAGCACCCCACTGCGCCCTGACCGTAACTCTACACTTGCCAGTAAGGTAAGATGCATGCTGACAGAAATGTAGTTGAGATAAGAGCTACTAGGAAATCAAAATGCTCTGCAAATGAATGTGGAAAATACAACAGTCCAGTACACTTCAGTCACCTCTGTAGTGGTCATAGGAAGTAAATGCTTCTATTGACTTGAGGAAAGATTTATCTTTGACTTCAAAGGGCTAACTTTGTCCCTTCATTTTTGCCAAAATATCTTTCTCTAAATCTTCAAGGTCAGGTAGGTGGGGAGTTTGCACCACACAGCATGTTTGTATAGCTTTTGGCAGCAATTTGTACTGCTCTCTTGGCTATGAGATCCAAAATAGATTTATTGTAATGTCAGTCCTGTCACTTCATCCTGATTAGGGCTGCCAAGTAGCACTGTGTGCTGTCCCTCTGGTAGGTCTATCCTCTGCTTGTCCTGAAGGCATGTGCTGTGCTACTCTTTCAGAAGCCCACATTCATCTGTGCGAGATGACCACTGGGAGATAGGTGTAGACCTAATTATTTTCTCTTCCGTAGGTAGAAACAAATTGGCTAAAGAAGAGACCAGTAGACAGTAGAAGACAGGGAAGAGCAACTTCTAGGGTAATATGTTAATAAATATTGCTATCTCTAATATCGGCAAGTGTCAGGACAGGCTGAGAGAGTTGGGTCTGCTCAGGCTGGAGAAGAGGAGGCTCCAAGGAGACCTCAGAGCGGCCTGCCAGTGCCCAAAGGGGGCTGATAAGAAAGATGGAGAGAAACTTTTTAGCAGGGCCTGTTGTGGAAGAATGAGGGGTAATGGTTTTAAAATAGAGAGAGGTAGATAGAGGTTAGATATAAGGAAGAAATTTTTTACGCTGAGGGTGGTGGGACACTGGCCCAGGTTGCCCAGAGAGGCGGTGGATGCCCCATCCCTGGAAACATTCCAGGCCAGGTTGGCCGGGGCTCCGAGCAACCCGATCCGGTTGGAGATGTCCCTGCTCCTGGCAGGGGGTTGGACTGGGTGGGCTTTATCGGCCCCTTCCCACCCCAGCCGTTCGGTGGCCGAGGACCGCGGGGTCCGTCTCGCGGGCCTGTGATGTCAGGGGGCGGGGCGCTGCACGGCCGAGCGCGGGAGCCGCCGGCGCCGCTGTCCGTGGTGCTGCAGGCGCCGCCCCCCGCCCGGGCTCCAGCCGCGACCGGGACCCCAGCGGAGGTGCGGGGCAGGGGAGGGGGCTTCGCACCTCCCGTGTGACCCCCGGGCTGTGAGCGCCCGGGACCCGAGGGGAAGGCGCCTGAGGAGCTTTGTGGGAAAATAAGTGATTCTTCCCCAGGCGCTTTTTTTTTTTTTTTTTTTTTTTTTTTGCCTTGCAGCACTTAAATTAAACTATCTTAACTTTCATCAAGTGTACTGGAAAAGTACCTTAACCACAGGTATTTGCCATATTGTTTCTCGTAAGCCTGCCAGCTACACTTTTAGAATGTGAAAGTTAAGAAATAAACTCAGACGAGATCCCCAGCCAGCCAATTTAGATTCACCTGTGTAAAACATACCTTAACTGCAGGAAAAGCCGTGACTGAGACAGTTCACACCCTTCTACCCCCGGGGCAATCCAGCCGTGAGGTGCAAAGCCACAGGCTTTGCAGGTTTCACTGTTATCAAAGTTATTTCTAAACCGATGACTCGCCAAACCCTTCTTGTGCTTTCAGACATGGCAAACTAGATGACTGTTGTGGGTTCCTGTTCTTCACAATTTGCTTTAGGTACAGATAAAAAGGCACACAGCTTCTCTCGGCACCCAAACAACAGTGCTGCTAGTAATAATGAGAACTGGTTGACCAGTTCACCTCTAAAGACAAAGAAAGGATCAAGGAGAAAAATCAAGGTGCAAATACGACCTTCAAAGCAAGATAAACAAAAAAAAAAAAGTAGAAAAATTCCTGCCCAGGAACAGACAGCAAGGAGCTTTGAACAATTATGAAGGGAAGGGGGCTTTCTGCTCACAGTTAACTGGACGTTTTGGAGCTGGGCATGTTGTGGTTTGATATTAGACTAGCTCGCTTGACAATGGGTAATATAAAGCTTCAAAGAAACAATGTGAGATGACAGAAATAGTTCAAACATCTCTGAGATCAACACAAAAAGAAAGCTAAAACAGCATCCTGAATTGGTGTGATCTTTACTTAGCAGATTCTTGCATTGATTCCCTCAATAAATGCTGAATTACATAAGGGAAGAATGATCTTAAAATCATAATTCTGCATGAAATGATACAGAGAGAGCAAGAAACCAGAAGGGCAGACAGAGCTGCTACCGGAATGTGGGGAGTGCTGAGTCACTCTGCATGAAGTGCTGCCATAGTAACCATTTACCAGCTGTCTGGGAGTGAGGAGATGCTGAAAAACCTGAAATAAAAACCAGACAAGTTGCAGCTTAAAATATATTGTGTATCTTTTTAAAAAGGTTTAACAGAATGGAACACTTTCTAAGGTTTTTTTAATTAGTGTTACTCGGGGAAAACAGATGACATTGAACTGTTGGATAGACACATAAAAGTATTCAGGCAAGAAATAAGAAACTGACTTTTTTTTTTTCTCTGCTAGGCTAATGTTATTGCACCTAATGGTGAGAACAAGTAGGAGCCACTCTGGATTTGTTTATTTTCAGGGATGTGGTGCGGTGCATGTTCTCTGTAACCCAGCCCAGGCTGTGAAGGAATACAGAGCAGAGGGTTCTTCTGGCATAACAGATTTTGGGGGGAATTGGAAAACTTCACACCATTTAGGGAGGGGTGTAAGCTCAGATTCCTTGACCAGTCTTCTCTGATGTTGTCCTCAGCTCTAGCTGTTAGAAAGATCATCATTGGCCTGTGGTAGTGACTTAAATTGCTTGATGGCTGAAGGTACATCCTGCAGGAGAGACAGCTCTGTCGAGCAGTAGCAGTGTGGGGCACATCTGTGACTCATCAGATTCCAGGAAGTTTCTTACTCTGGAAAATTTCAGTATCATCATGACAGGTGTCTATCACTGTGACCCCTCCAAAGACAAGATCTCCATTACTGTCATCCCAGATGACAGACACTGAATAAGGACACTTAATTCAGTGGGAGCACTTAAACTGGCTGCTGTTGAGATTTGAACAACTTCAGAAAACAGAACAGCTGGACCTTTTGATAACCAGCTGAGCCAAGCTTTCCTTGGGCTCTGGTGTATGGAGACGGAAGAAGCTAACAAAGGTTTTAAAGTCAAGAATTAGAAAAAGGTTCACAGAGAGGCAGGAAGTTTGTGGTGAAACACAGGATGTCACTTGTCTTTTTTTAATCTGCGTAGAGATTGGAGGAGCTGCTGCAGGAGATGGTGAGGTCAGGAGAGCTGCTCTCTGCAGACACCTTGAGGCTCCACAAAGCAATGGCATGGAGGTCCAGGGGGCATATTGTTGTGTCAATGATCTTCACTCCCCCTACCTTAGATGGAGGAAAGGAGTTTTCAGGATGTGTTGTGCAACAGTATGTGCCAATCTGTTTGCTGTAAATCTGTTTAGTGGAGTTTGGGGAGCTGGATCACTTCAACCAGTTTCTACTGGCCCCTCAGCTTCCCTAAAGAAGTATCATTTAAAAAGATCTATCTCCTGAAAGACCAAGAGATCCCACACCACTAAGACAGCTTAATTTTCCCCACCAATGAGCTTCAGTATTGTAATTTCTAGCTAATGGAGGTTTTCAGGAGCCCTGAAGCAGGGCTCAGCAAATGTCACTGGTGGTTCAGGGAGAAGTCTGGCCTTTCTTAGACACAGGGACTGTAGGCTCTGGGCAGCCTGCAGAGGATGAGACATGCTAACTGCCTTCCATCACAAAACTTGCTGCAAGGAGGAAGGTGTAGAATGTGGGGTAGAAACTGTTCTTCCTTACCAAGAGAGAAAGAAGGTTGCAGGAATAGACTAGACAGAAGCTCTGAAGTAAAATAGATTGCACAGTATTTAATCTAGAATCTATTTTACTCTAATGTAATGTACTCTAATAAAACAGATGGCAGTAAAGATGATTTTGCCAAGTCCTATTTTATTGCTGGTTTATTTGATTTTACAACACCAGGTGTAGCTGAAGTCGCAGTCCTGCAGGCTGTAGAGGCGTTTACAACAAGAACTGTAGTCTGAGGAACCAGATACAGTGGTCTTTGGTTCCCAGCTCACTTGTTAGCAATCTTAATGATGATTTTCATGAGACCATGAATCTTGGAAGCCCAATAGCCCTCAATAAAATGGATGTGCCAATTTTCTAGCGGCTTTCAGGAGTGGGCAGTGGTGACAGCAATACAAGTGACATCAGTTTTAGTCAGCTGCTGGTCCTCTGTACACAGGAAATTTTTTGAAGTCCTTCTCATAGTGATTCAGAAGGAAACTACATTTTGAAAAATGTTTGCCATGAAATGGAAATTCTTCATTTACATCAACTTCATTCTCACCTCTAAGAAAACCAAAAGGAAACACATGCCCAGCTGTAATCATACCTGAACTAGTGCTCATTCTGGGACCAGGCAGGGAATTTTTTTTGTCTATCTTAGTCCATGCTCACAAAGAGTTAAACAGCTGCATATCACAGCTTTGAGCCATTCTGCCTGCTCTGCAGATCTGCCATGTTAGTCAGCCAAAAGGCTGGGGGGGGAGAGGGGGGAGGAATGATGCTGCGTCTTCTACCTCTTGCCACTCCTGTCCTGTTCACCCCACTGGCACTGGGATTGCTGAAGGGACTCGAGATGTGAGCTCAAGACTGGTATAACCCTTGTGAAACCTTTTTCTGCAAAGCCTTTCTCATACCCTGGAGCTCAGTGCAACTGTGTTTTGTTTTGTTTTTTTGTTTTGTTTTTTTTTGTTTGTTTTTTTCAGGGAAAGATGATATAGCTAAGATGACAAATCTGCTATTTCCCCCAGGTATTTAGTATCACACACGTTTGTCTCCTTTTTTCTAAAGCAGCCATTGGCTGTATTGGAAGGTGTTAAGACATCCAGAAGCGATGCTGATCTGCCTCACAGGCTCTGCCAACGGAGTGGTGGGTGTTTCAGCATCCCTGACTGTCAGGGATTTTAGGATTGCTCTTGTGAGACTGCCCAGTGGCAATTCCATCGGGGGAAGGTGAAAAATAACCACCATGACGGAGCAAAGTTTCTCCCCTTCCCCTGCTGCCGATGCTCTGGCCGCTCCGAGGGGGAAGGGATGCTCCCCGCGCCCGCCTGCCCATCACCCGCCACCAGCATCTCCCTCCTCCCCCTTTTAATAGGGAGCGCTCGGCAAGATGGGGAGAGGAGGAGGAGAGTTGCTAAAAATACCGCCCTATGCCGGGGGAGCGCGCAGGGTGCGCGCCGCAGTGCGCGGCTGCACGGAGCGGGCCGCGCCGCAGGGATGCTGGCCCCGCTCCTGGGCTCCGCGGGCTCCGGCTGGCTGCTGCTGGGTGAGTGCTGCCCCCCAAAACCGCCTCGGCCGTGGGGGTTCGTCCCCATCGCCCCGCCGCGCTGTTCCCGGCAGCGTGCTCGGGGGGCTCAGACCCCCCGGATCCTGCTCCCTGCTTATCCCTCTCCCCCAGCCCGGGATAAAGGGAGAAGGCAGGCGGGAGCGCACATTTCATAGCGAAGATGGAAATGCGATATTCCGCTGTGTGTGATTCCGAAGTCAGCACAATGAGCTGCTATGGCAGCACGATGCTGGAGGCTCAGCGGAAAATGCATTACATAATTTCTCTCAAATCGTCTTGCTGGTCTGCTCGGTCGGTCCATCCTCGGCAAACCTGTATTTGTAGCGGGTACGGGCAAGAGGGCAGCGCTTCTGGACTCGCGTGTGTGCTTGTGCAACGCAGCCCTTGGATGGGGGCGACTGCGATTCCCATTGTTTCGTGGGCAGGTGGAAATAATTCAACGTGGGTCTGGACTAGAAAATAATTGTGTGTTGGAAATAGGAGGGTCACTGAAAGGTCCAGCTTGAAATGATTTGCTGCACCGAGTAAAAATTGAATCCTTTGAATCTGTGTGAAGTGTCTTTTGTAAGGAAAGATTAACGTTCAGGGTCTGTGCTGTTTCCCCCTTTATCTGCCAAACAACTTTCCTCTAGGCAGGCAGACTTTCCAGAGGAAGAAGTAAAAGGTGAAAATGATTTTAAGACAGCGTATTTGTGTCATTAGGTAAATATAGTTGGGGGGGAGGAGTGACAAGACTGGAAAGCAAATCATAATTATACATGTTCATATCTCCTTACTGGTTTTGATTATGAAAAGGGATGTTTTACACTGGAAAAAAAAAATGGGAATGTAATACCATGGGCATGAATTTTGTCTCTGAAGATATCTTGGTGGCTCCTGTCAAAGTCAGTGGGCATACAGCTGCTTCTATCAGCAGCTTGGATCTGCTGCTTTTGAACTGGAGCAAAACTCACCCAGTGCAAATACGGCCCCGAGGGAATCGCATTGGTGAATCAGAAAGCAGGACTTGGCTGGGCAGCTACAGGCCAGTGTTTGTTGCAGTATTTTGGGCCCCGAGGCCCTGGGGACTGCTCTGAGCTGTGTTACGGGTGCACCAGGCTTGTTTATGACAACAGGAGGAGAACTGGGCCCACTGGGAAGGGGTCTTCTGGGCGAGCTCCAGCTCTCTGGGCTCCACATCCACCCTGCGGCACTGATCCCCGTGCCTCCCATCTCCGTGCCTACCCTGCTGTGTCCAAACGCAGCTCCCTTGCGTGTTCAGTATCCTGAAGCGTGCGTGTCCGTTCGCGTGCGGCTCTGACTCACGGCGCTCATTTGGTTTCGGTGTTCTCTGCGACTTCAGCCTAACTTGCCCGGCCATGTGCCTGCGGCTGCTGCTCTCACACACAGTCCCAGTTTTCTGGTGGCCCCATTCCATGGGACACCACTGATTTACTGAACAAGGGGCTCCTTGGCTGCTCCAGCCCAGTGCAGCACTCTTGTTTGTCTCAATGAACTTCTGGCATCGCCCCACGGGTTTTGACTGGTTGAGGACAGGTCTGCAACGCTCATCTCAATGAAATAATGGCCCAAGTCAGAGAAAGGTAAAACTAATTATTTCCTAATGTGCAGACTTGGATGGTTCAACAGATGCACAGAATGGGACAGTGAAATAAAACCAACCCAACAACGGATGCCCCTGGAGATTTGCACGTTGGGCTGGTTTGAGGTTACAGTTCACCCCTTGCTTCTCTCCCCTTGTGTAAAAGTGGGAGATCCCAGCGACTCCTTGGCTTGTCTTGTCCCTCCCTGTCTCGTGCCAGCTGCTGGAAGCACAAGATGGGAGTTCTGCCATCGCAGTGTCCCTTCTCCCTGCCGGCACCGGCGCATCTCCAAATACTTTGCGGAGTGTTTGCAGAGGAAGCAGGAGGCTCACCTGCTGTGGCAGTAGGCATCTACAGTCCCACTTCCAAACCTGGCTCTCGCGCCATGCCACAGGAGCCCCAGCTGATGCCCTGAAATCCAGGTCTCTGGATAAGAGCCGTTTCCTGCTGATGAGGTATATTCAGTTGCTTTTATTCTCCGTCCCTCTATTACGGCTCCATTTGAACTGTTCCTGATACCATCAAAAGGAAAGAGTGCACGTATTTGAATTTCCTGGCTTGCTTGCAGGGAAAGACAGCCTATAGCAATTTTTCTCTGCCACTGCACTAATCTAGACATTTGATTCTTGTCTCCATGCTGCCACAGACATTACAGATATACCCAGGTAATGAAAAGAGGAGAAAAGCTTTGAAGACAGATGGCAAACCGAATTAACTGAATACCCACAGAAGTAGGAAAGCTGACCTGGGAGCAAGCTAGGAACACAGAAATACAACATTACATCAGTAAGAGGATAATTGCCGTTGTTTTGACGTCACCAAATGCTGCAGAGCACCACAGGGTTTAAATCTTTCCTCCTTACGAGAGGAGGAGAGCTGTTTGAGAGAAATATCGGTATTTTCCCTTCTTTATCACTGCAGAGTTGCAAGAAGCACCTGAATAGCTTGTGGCTAAGTACAGCAAGCCTGGGCGAGACTGCAGAAGCAGCGGTAGGAAACAGCACAGGCACCCGGGGCAGCTCTGCTCTTGGCTTTGCTAGACCGTTTCTTCACACTGACCCAAACAAAATGATTGGCTTAATAACCCTCTTTCTGATCAGAAGTGAATAGGGAAGAAGAACGTCTATTAATATTTTTTAATTATTTTTAAGTGCTCTGCATGTGTTCTTTGGTGGTGGATCAATACAAGTAATGAGGTTTTTTCCATCGCTGCTATTTATGTCTCTCGTGCTTCTGTGCCAAGCCCAGCCCTGCCAGTCCCCGGTGCTGCCGTCCCACCCGTCCCTGCGGGTGCCAGGAGCACGGGTGGCTCTGAGGAGGGGCCCTTGCGGGGCTCCGTTCCTGCAGCTCCCCAGCCTCATCCTCTCTGGAGAAGGCACCAGTATCCAAACTGCTCCAGCCTCTCTCCTCCTCCTCCTCCTCTGAACAGGAGGGCTTGCAGCACTCCTGAACCCAGATGCCCTCTTACCCTGGAAACAGTCAAGGGCAGTGGAGGAAGGTGTACTGGAGAGCACGTGGCTTTAAACAGGGATAAATATGCTCAAAACACATCTGTAAAATCCATGAAATGCCAGTGGGAGCCCTTCTGCTCCTCCCTGTGCTTTTCTGCTGTTGGCTGTGAGCCGCGCCTGGATCTCCAGCGGCTTTTCTCCCCGGACGCGCTGATTCAGAGTCTCTGCAAATTCTTTTTGGGAGGCACCGAGGAACGTAGCATTGATACCATACAGCGTGACACGGGTAAATGTTTTGCTGGGCTTGGATCGATCACCGTAGCATGCTATTAGCACTTATTGATGACAAGTCATCTGCTGTGTCAAATCCTCCTTCCACCGTAAACGTTGTCACGGAGCCTTCAGGGTGACCGGTGGCAGGGCTGAGGGAGGGGAGAGGCCAGAGGCTCTGCCTGGTTCTGCTTCTTCATGCTCTGTAAGTAGATAAAATTATAAATATTTTACCATTCTGCTGGAGGCTGCACTGTAGAAAACTTGGTGGCTGGTGGTGAGAAAGGGTAAGGCGCCGAGATGAGCGGGGATTTTTAGCCAGGAAGAGTTTTGAAGCCACAGGGGTGGCTCAAGCCCCCAGGCCATCCCAGAGCTGGTCCCCACACACTCTGCTTCAGCCGTGCTTCGCCCGCTGCTTACCCAGCCTGGGCTGTCACGAGCAGCGGTGGAGGTACAACGTGTAGCAGATTCTTTGGAGAAGTATGGCTGAAGATGCATCCCCTGCCTGGCATGGACCGAGTTCACGGCACGCTTCGGCAAGAGCCCGCAGTGATTCTCCCACAAACCCCACACATTCAACTTGCTGTCCCAGAAGCTCCCGTTAGTCACACGAGGGGCTTTTCCCTCTTCCGTGCTGTGGTACGCTGTTCTCAAAAATGTGGAAAGATAAATCCAACCACCTTGTCCAAGTCATTTACCTTTGCGCCACAGAAAGAAAGTGTCACTTCTGGGAAAAAAACCAAAGTATCATTCAGTGGAAATCACTACCTCATTAGGAAACCCCCAATTAAGGGAGGAAAAGATTCTATATTTAGACCTGTGTGCTATGGTGTTGCAAGGCTCCAGCTCACATTTCCATTTGCTCAACGATGCGGCTGCTGTGCTGTAGATACAATCTCAGACCACATATGAGCTACAGTGAGCAGTTTCTACTCCACTGCTGCAAAATCAGTGTCAGATGGGTTGGCCTCAGTGAGGCTGATGGGTTCCAGAGATACCTGGAGTTTGTTACGTGGCTTTGCTCGCTGAGGTCAACCATCTCACGTGGCCCAGGGTACAGCAGTTCCTGTGCAATGGGAGCAGGGCATGAATGGTCAGATGCTGGGTGACTCAGAAAAATAACAACCCCAGAGAAAGAAAACGAAGCTGGTGAAGGGGTCTGGAGCACAAGGCTTATGGGGAGTGGCTGAGGGAACTGGGGTTGTTCAGTCTGGAGAAGAGGAGGGTGAGGGGAGACCTCATTGCTCTCTACAACTGCCTGAAAGGAGGCTGTAGGGAGGTGGGTGTTGGTCTCTTCTCCCAAACAGCTTATGATAGGACAAGAGCAAATGGCCTCAAGCTGCAGCAGGGGAGGTTTAGGTTGGATATTTGGAAATGCTTTGTTACTGACGGAGTGGTCAGGCACTGGAACAGGCTGCCCAGGGAAATGGTGGAGTCACCATCCCTGGAGGTGTTCAAAGAATGTGTAGACGTGGCACTGCAGGACATGGTTTAGTAGGTATGGGAGTGTTAGGTTGATGGTTGGACTTGATAGTCTTGGAGGTCTCTTCCAACCGTAAAGATTATATGACTCTAAGGGTCTTTTATCTGTTGGAGCCTACAGCAGAGGTGCTTACCTGCAGCTCCATCTATAAGCCCATCTTCTGGTGGCCAAACTCTGAGAGAGCCTCCACAGCTCTTGCTGCTGATTGTTTTGGTGACTCCAGTCCCACACCTGGGAATGGACATCTAGATGCTCCATCAGGACACCTGGGGCTGAGCTTTGACCACAGATGAAGGATGGTTGCCTTCAGGGCTGTATCAGCCACTGCCCAGCCTTCATCTCTGAGATGTATCTTTGGGTCCAGAAGCGTGAAGGCTGGGGTGGCAGGGAGCTGGTGTGATGTGCCACCTTGGCACCCTCCCCGCTGTGAGCACACTTTCATTTTGGAACGTTGTTGTTGAAACTTTTTCTCCAAAATTTTCCAAGTTTCAGCTCGGATTTGCTTATGACTAAGCTAGATCCGCTTGTTTGGATGCCGGCGTGATGTCTCAGCCGAGCTGTTTTGGTTTTCACCTGCTGTTTCTGTCCCGACCCACAGCCCGGCCGCCTCTCTGAGACAGTTGCCCACGTGGCAGCTCTCTGCCCCATCCTCCCTGCTCCCAGGGCCAGGTCCTCTCCTCAGCCTGGCAGGTTTTGCCTTTGGGAAGGCTGGGGTTCTGGCGGCAGCGCGTGGCTGGGTGCGGAGGGCATTGCTGTGGGCCACCGCCAGATCTGCTGTCGGGAAGCTGCGCAGCCTTCCTTTCCCGGCTAGGCAGGCCAAACCACTGCGTCTTTTCCTGGCCAAGGTGACCCTTCCTTCTCGCACCAGCCATCGAGAAATGGAGGCTGAGTTGCCCCCAGGTGCCTGGGCGGGTGATGGTGCTTGGGGAGAGCTGGGGGCCCAGGAGCAGCCTCCGCGGGGAAGGATGGGCGAGCGTCTCCGCACAGCGAGGGTCAGAGCCGCGCTCCCCTCCGCCACTGGAACAACTCCTTTCCCAGGGCCACCAAATCCCTCAAATCTGCCTTGCAGACATCGCTGGGATCACCGGGCTGTCCCAGCCCAGAGCCCGAGGTGTTTGCTAAGCTGGGATTTTTTTTTTTTTTTTTTTTTTTTTTTTTTTTTTTTTTTTTTTTTTTTTTTTCCTCTTTTCTCCAAGGGCAAGCATGAGCTGGTCAGCACGGGAACCAGCACTGGCATTGCTAAGCTGATCTAATTAAACTTTTTATTTCATTTGAAAAAGCATCTAGAAAAAGAGTGAATAATTCTTTTGTTGATTCAAATGAACTGGAAGTGATCTAAGCCAAACTTGCACTGAAATTAGAAAAGATGTGAAGGATGCAGATTTAAATATATTTCCTGCAGAGACCAGTATTTAATTATAAAAAGCAGAAAGAACATTATTTAGAGCTTATTTCAAGATTCTTTCTGATGGTGGAGAAAAAAGACAAATATATTAGATTCCTTCTTGAAATGTTAAATGCATTTTACTTTGTATCTCCAATATTTCAGTTTTAGGTAAAGCCATTCTCTGTAATGCCAGATGACCTAATTTAGAATTATTTTTTCTTCCACAAAATTCAGTAACCCCTCCAAGCGGCCCAGCTGAGACCAGCCTGGGACAGGCACCCCCATGTCCCCAGCCGGCCAGAGGAGCCGGGGGAGCGACCCCCATTGCCTCCTCCCTCGGTCCCTGCGGAATGCCCAGCCCTGGTTTTATTCTGCCTGAAAAGGGCTGGGGTTTAGGGTTTTTGTATTTGTTTTTGGTTTTTGTTTTTTTGGTGTGTGTGTGTGTGGGGGGGTTGTTGGTTTTTTGTTGGTTTTTTTTTTTTTTTGTGCCGGCCGGCTCCCCCCGGCCAGGCAAATCCCCGCAGCTGAGAGGCTGCCGAGGGTGGTGTGATGCTCTGACCTGCCAACAACAATTCAGGGCTGTGTTTCCTTTCGGAAAAGGCATTTGCATCTCCTCTATTCACTTCGTTTGGTTAAATACATTTGAAAAGGCAAAAGCTCTGGGTCACTGAGAATGGAGAATGGGCTGTCTGAGGGCCTCCCCCTCCTTCGCTCTTTGAAACTTGGCTCCAGTGTCTGAGACGCGTCTGAGAATATCCAGAAAAGGGGATAAAGGCTGAGGGGAAGGGAAGATGGAGATGGGGAAAAACCTGACAGCGAGGAGGCAGAGGAAAGGGGGCAGTGCCTCTGAGCTGAAAATTCCCTTACGCGCAGCCAGAGACAGGTTTGGGGAGAGCTTGCAAAATTTAGCATGGACAAATGCTTTCATGAGGATGTGAAAATATCTGTGAAAACAGGAGAGCAGAAGCAAGTCACAGCAGTGCCCGACACAGAAATGTGCTGCAGGGTGTGAAAATGAGAAGGTGGAACTGACTAGAAACAAAAATACAAATAACCTAATTGCTTCCTAAGTTAACAAAATAAAAAAAAAACAAACCCAAACAAACAGCAAAGATCCTGCAACATTCAAACAATGTAACCCCTTGTTATTACTGTCAGGAAAAAAAAGAAGGTTTCAGTGAAGTACTTAACTTTGGGTATTTAAGGGCATCCCAAATCACAGCCCAGCCCCAGATTTCTCAAAAACCTTCCGTGAGGTGATGCCAATCCCCCCTTTTCCCTGGTTTTCCGGCGCAGTGCCAGGCCCCGGCTGGCGGGGGGGCTGTGGTTGGGGTCCGGGGCTGCTGGGTGCCAGGATGCAGAAGGGAGCCCCTCAGCCCCGGGCGGGATGCAGCCCCTGCACCTTGCTGCGCGTGCCGCTGCAGGACGGAGAGCGTGCTTCTGGGTGCTTGTGAACTGCTTTGAGGCTGACGGCTGGGCAGATCTGCGTAAGCAATAAAATCATCCTCATCATCTGGGTTTATTTTTGTTCCCTTGGCAGCCTTGTGGTGTAAGGAAATGGAGGGACAGAGGGAGAGGAGGCAGAACACTTCTCTGGTAGCCTCACGTGAGTGTTCCTAATCAGTGCATTAAGCCTCTATTCACACAGCATGCTTCCTTCCTGCCGCTCCTTGTAAGTGGTCAAAAATACATGCTGTGTACTCAACACAGGCATAACATCTGACCAAAAGGCACAGAACAAAAAAAAAAAAAAGACTGCTGAAGAGAAACACAAGGGAGTAAAGTTCCCCCATCTTTTACATGACTTCCGTTATTTTCATTAGTGGCTGGGTTTTATTTCTAGTCGCGGCGGGATTTTCCATGGATGGGCATTAAGGAATGTAGAGACGCCATTGGCAGATTTCTGTTCAGTAACTGAAGCTATTGCCCTCGGTTACGGGAACATCCCGAAAAACCAAAATAGCCCTTCTTATTGAGTTATCCTCAGAATTCCGTAGTGTCTGTGGGACTCTGGGCCATGGAGTGACGGAAGCCCAGGAGCTCACAGGCCAGCTCTGAGCCCGCCATGGTTTCCAGGTGGTACAGCCTTGAGTGGCTGCTCCAACGGCTCTGCATCCTCCCGGCTACAGGCATCACTGTTTAAAATTCAACCTTAATCCATGTTTCTCATTAATTTTAATAAAACATAAAAGCACAGAGGAATTCAACAGGTTACTCTCTCTTTGTATCTCCTCTTGCCTCGGCCAGGTCCCGGGTGCTCAGCACCTCTGGGCTCAGCCTAGCATTCCCAGAGCACCACTAAGGCGGCTGCAGGATGGAACACGCACCTGAACCGGCCTCTGAGCTCCGGTGCCAAAGGCTCCTAGAGCAAAACCCCCTTTACGGCGAGCCGCGCGCTTTTCCTGGCTGCGCGTCTGAAAAAGGAGGTCATCTTCCCAAAAACACCCGTCTGGTTACTCTGCCCTGCAAACCACCTGGCAGAAACCGCTGGGGCACTGGGGAAGGTTTGTTCTGTGGTTATTGGGAGCGTGCCGAGGAAGCCTAAATCCAGTTTCCTCCCTCTGTTCTCTCTCCTATTTCTCCGATGGTGCTTCCAGCCAGTGAGTCCTTACGCTGCACGTGTGCACATGTAATGAGGGAATAACTGCCCAGAGTATTTACTGGGGAGGCAGAAGGGTCTGAAGCTGTCCCGAAACACTTGTTTTTCTGAAGCCCTCTACCTGTGCTGAGGGCATTTCATCTACTGTCATCTCCACAGAGGCACGAAGGAGCATCCCCTACCACAGGAGCTTGAAATGAGCTCTTAGAAATAAAAGCAGCACAGTAACTTGGATTTAATCCAGCATTTATTTAAAATCGGTGTTCCCGCATCCCCTCTGGAGCACCCCACCACCACCACCCCTACGCTCTATCCGTGGGCTGCAGCCAAGCTCCCAGTCAGGCCACGGCTGCCCGCACACCTGAGATATTTCCCTGACTACAAAATTTCTGTCAAGGTGCAGCTTGTAAGGAACAAAGGGGCGAGAATCTGAGCTGGTGAATATCGTTAAGGCCCCGTTAAGCCAGCACTGTGATGCTGGTTTACACCCACAGAACATTTGGGCCAGCACTCCCTGCCCTGCTCTGGCAAATTTATGAATGAAGCCTGATTGCAGAGCACCCACAGCTGAGCCAAACGAGCGGTGTTTGACAGGCTTGCCTGAAATCTCATTAAACATCTGTCCCTCTTTGTACATAAGTGTTAAATGTCCTGTGAGAATTCTCCATCACGCACTCCAAGTGCTTAGTAACGCAAGTACAACTTAGGACAGGCTGGGCAGAAACTTTATTAACTCTGATAATACTGAGAGAGTGTTCAGACAGCATCTTCCCTTCTGCTCTGCCAAGTGATTGCAGAGATCCAGCCTGTATAGGGTTTCAGGAAAAAAAGAGAAAGAGGTAAGGAAAATTATAATTTCAGTGTTAAGAAAGCTGTGGGAGGGATGGACTCCTCACATGCCTTGCTAACTGCCACAGTTCTGAGAAGGACTAACGTAAATAACAGTAAATAACAGAATATAACAGTAAATAACAGTAAATAAGGTGGCAATATGGTGAGAGGGTCCTGGTGGGGCCCAGAGGAGTGGTGGGGGCTATCTCAGCTCCAAAGCAGGGAGCTGGAGGCAATCAGAGACCGTTGGCTTTCAGCTGGAAGCAATGTCCTTTTCATTAGGATAAACCTCTTGACCAGATGTCTCAAACCTGAAATATTAATATTTTTACCACCACAAATGAGTGGCATTTGTTATTATCAGTATAAAATAACAAAAACTGGTTTTGGCTCAAATGCCATTTTTTTTCTCTGCTTTTAGTATGTGTAGCAACGTGAGGATGATATTGGCAACAGTTATTCTCTTACTAGTTCATTGATCCAGATGATTTACGTTCACTCTGCTCGAGCTATGAAGTTTTTGATTTAACAGAGTGGGCAAGGCAGACTTCCTCGGTGTTGGAAATTTCATTTGATGATTTTTCCTGAAGGGGAATTGAGAAAAAAAAAAAAAAAGGTGCTGTCTTTCATTTCAAGCAGTTTTCCATCCCAACCCTCTGTGAGGAGCCCTAAGGTTTCCAGCGAAGGGGCGAGTTCTGCGGGCGGGACGGGGCCGCAAGGGTTACAGCGGGGCCGCGCCGCGCTAATCCGGGCTGAGCCGCGCCGAGCCTCCGCGGGCGGGGGGGGCCGGAACGGAGACCCAGCCATGAGCTGACTGCGGCCGGGAGAGGAGGGGGGCCGGCTTCCCCTGCAGCTGGTAAATCCGCCCGTTTCTTTCTATTTTATGTTTTTAATCATTATTCTTGAAATCGCGGTGAAGAGGTCGGGTCGGAGCGGTGGCTCTGCGGCGGTTGGGCTCCGAGAAAAACACGTCCGTCCGTCTGTCCGTCGTCCCCCCCCAAAAAAAAAGAAAAAAAAGGGGGGGGGTGTAGGAGGCCCCTCTGCACACAGAGGAACCCCACGGATGGGGGAAAGGGGGGTCCCGGCTGCGTTTCTCGGTGTTGCGATGCGGGGGGAGCCCGGTGCGGGCGAAACACAACGGCTTTGGCGCTTTCGTGTTATTTCGGAAATTTCTAACAGTTTTCGGGGGGAGCGGGGGGGAGCTCTAGTCCGTCTCTGGTTGGAGATCCCGGGGTGCCGGGGCCCGGTCCCGCGTGGGTCCCCGCCGCAGGAACGGCCGTGGCGGCCGCTGCTCCCAGCTGCGGGGCTCGGGACCCCCCCGCGGCACCTCGGGGGGAGTCACCCCGGCCACCCACCGTGGACCTCGGGTGCCGAGGCTGGCTGCGGGGGCTCACCCGTTTGGGCTTCATCTCCCGCAAAGGGAGTTTTGGACCAACGTGGAGCTGTTGGAGCGGGTCCAGAGGAGGGCACGGGGGTGGTCAGGGGGCTGGAGCCGCTCTGCTGTGAGCACAGGCTGAGAGCTGGGGCTGCTCAGCCCGGAGAAGGGGAGGCTCCGGGGAGAGCTGAGAGCGGCTCCCAGTGCCCAAAGGGGGCTGCAGGGAAGGTGGGGAGGGACTTTTGACAAGGGCAGGTACTGACAGGACAAGGGGTAATGGCTTTAAACTGGAAGAGAGTGGATTTAGGTGAGATAAAAGGAGGAAGTTTTTTATGCTGAGGGTGGTGGAGCACTGTCCCAGGTTGCCCAGAGAGGCGGTGGATGCCCCATCCCTGGAAACATTCCAGGCCAGGTTGGCCGGGGCTCTGAGCAACCTGATCCGGTTGGAGATGTCCCTGCTCCTGGCAGGGGGGTTGGACTGGGTGGGCTTTAAAGGTCCCTTCCCACCCAAACCATCCTGGGATTCTATGGAAACTCCTGGCCTCAAGCATCAGCGCTTGTTTCCCATAGCAGGAGGTCTGCAGAGACCAGCAAACTCATTTCATTGTGGTTGACACTCTGTGGGTTTCTAGGGTTTCTGTTAACGAGTTGCAACCACTCTGACTTCAAGGTAGGCTCTTTGTGATGGACGTTGCCGTTACCCAACGTGGTTATTTAGTTTTCCAGCAGAGTGAGAGCAATACCTAACGCGTGTGGTTTCTGAATTGTTTCTGCAATGATTGGTCTGTTCTTACTGGCTTGACATGCAAGAGAGAAACTGAAAGTTATGTTCCTTTAAAAACACGGTGATATTACTGCAGATAGAAAACCCACGGAGATTATTTTGAGGAGCTCTGGCCGTTTGTGGGCACGGTGTTTTGGTGATGACCGTGGGCTGCTGGCGCGGGGCCCGGGCAGGCGGAGGGCATGGCTGGCGATGCTGCCGCACCGCTTCTGCTGCCCGTCCCGCTGCCCGTCCCTCAACGTCAGCGAGAGGAGGGAGTTGCTTTCCCTCAGGTCTTTTGGCGCAGGACCTGCCTCTTTCTTAACCCTTGTCGCACTGCAAGGTTGCCAAACGAGCCCCGAGCAACTTTCAGAGCCTTCTTGGGCTGCTGGTTTGTTTTGGGATGGAGCCCGGGCCTGGTGCGGTCGGGCACATCATCCGCGCACGGGGTCCAGAGAAAACCCCGCTCTCTCTGGGTGTACTCTCAGACGGCGGGGTGCCCTCGCTCCTTCCCCTCCACGCAGACAGGGTCCTTCAGAGAAGTGCTGTGGCTTGCAGGGCACTTGATGGGTAATTAACCCAACCTAATTATAGATGGCTTACTATAAGTGAGGGATACAACTGTATTAATTATAGTTAGATCATGACACTACTGTTGCTTTTTCTTAAGCTCTCGTTTCCAACGTCATTGTCTAGTTTGACTGCAAAGTGGCGGTCGAAACGCCTTCTCCATGGGCGCGCACGCGACGCGTGACTGGCACTGGGCCTTTGTTTTAGTCAGCTCGTTTGTTCGTATGGCTCTGCTTTTACCGCAGTGGCTGGTCAGTAAGTTTTGGAGCTCTTCAAGCCGTAACATTGGCTTAAAGAGAATTGCTCCTTGTGAGAAAGACCGTGCTCAGTTATTACATGGCACAAGCTAGCAGGTCTCAGCCTCAGTCTATGTCTTCTGCAGCGGCAGATGAAATCCCGCGGCGTGGAGCTGCGCGGGCAGCGTCCCGTGGACAGCAAAGGCCCTGATTTCCAGGAGCCCCGCGGCTGGAGGCAATGCCAGCTGCAGCTTACCCCTGCTGAAAAACACCTTCTGCTAACTGTTGGTATTACAGAAAGGCAACATGAAATTGAAATTTGACTGAGTAAAGAGTTTTGGTCCAGTCTGAGCTGTCAACGAAACAATGCAGGCTAGCGCATGGCTGGGAAGCGGTGCACAAAATGTTCCTGGCCTTTCCTACCCTCTGAGCGTGCCATCGCGTTGGCTCTTAAGTGTTACGGAAAGTATTCTGCTGTAAGCTTGTTTAGGTTTTCGTGTCATTTTGGGTGATGCATTCCTGCCACACTCGCCTGAATATACAGCAGCGGCTGCACAGAACGCTCGGAGCGTTACTCAGAAACCACTTTATCCTGCTACTGCTGCTAAAATAAACAGCGGCAAGGAACCCCAAAAGCTTTGCTGCTGGATCGCTCCCCCTGGGCCGCTGCACACGGACGGGTGCTGGTGCCTGGGAAAGGCGGGGTGGGAGCGGGAGCGGCAGCAGGGCCCTCCAGCCGCGGCCCGGCGTGGCGGGGCATCGCAGCCCGCGGGGGCTCGGCTGCGGCCAGCTCCTGGGGCGTCGGGGCTCCCACCACCGGTGGCCAGAGTGGCCCCCGTGACCACACACTGCAATTTAGGGTTAAACGAAGCCGCCCTGAGCTGGGCCACTGCCAAGGGCTCCGGCTGCCCTTTCTGCATGCGTGCACCTCTTGGCACCGGTGCTTACGATGCCAAATGGTCACTTCAGGTGGAGATTTGGTTGGAAGCAAACTGTTTATTCCATTCTTTCTGCAGGACAGTTAGTTTTGTGCCGGCTCAGCTGCCCACTCCAGCCAACAGCCCTGCACCCCAGGATGGGCGTAAGGCACCGGTGGGGGGGATCCCCGTGGCCCCATCCCACAGTGCTGTGGGTTTGGGTCACCCCATCCAGGCTATGGCCTGGATGAAAATGGCCTCAGGTTGCACCAAGGGAGGTTTAGATTGGATATTGGGAAATATTTCTTCACCGAAAGGGTTATTGAGCATTGGCACAGGCTTCCCAGGGAGGTGGTGGGGTCACCATCTCTGGGGGTGATCAAAGGACGCATAGCTGTGGTGCTTAGGGACGTGGTTTGGCGATGGACTTGGCAGTGTTGGGTTAATGGTTGGGCTCGATGATCTTAAAGCTCTTTTCCAACCTAAATAATTCTGTGATTCTCTCCCACCGTGCAAGCGGCAAGCAGACCTCAGGCCTGGTGCAGCATGTGCACGCAGCGGGAGAGCAGGCAGGGCCAGCTCCTGCCTTCTGGAGTCCGGTCTCACACTTACCGGCTGTGCGGACACGGCCAAGGGCAGGGTGCGAGTGGCCACGGAGAGCCAGGCTGGGACACCCCTTCCTGCTCCCACCACCTCCGAAAGGTGGTCCCTGCGCCTCTGCGGTGACCAGCACCACCACTGCTGCAAATCTTCAGGTTACTGGGGTTCTCAGCTGGACCACGGCCTCTACAGACACTACGGAGGAAGAAATTCTTCACTGTCAGGGTGGTGGAGCACTGTCCCAGGTTGCCCAGAGAGGCGGTGGATGCCCCATCCCTGGAAACATTCCAGGCCAGGTTGGCCGGGGCTCTGAGCAACCCGATCCAGTTGGAGATGTCCGTGCTCCTGGCAGGGGGCTGGACTGGATGGGCTTTACAGTCCCTTCCAACTCAAACCGTTCTCTGATACTAAGGTTTGTTTAAATCCAATCAACATTTGAAGGCAAATGTGAAAACTTTGCCTGGCAACAAGCTCTCAAGCTCTTTGCAGAGCATCTTCATCTTTCCGCTCTGCAAAACTGACTGTTGTGGGTGCAGCTGCATTTTCCCTCTCCATTCAGTGCTTTTCTTTGTACTCTGCCCCAGATAACTATTTTTATGCAATTATTTAAGCTGTTTGATCGCTGCCTGTTATACAGCATTCAAAAAACATGTAGTATATGGGGCAATCAACCATCAACATCATTCAAAAAAAAAAAAAAAAACCCCAAAAAACCACCCAAATCCATTAAAAAAAATTAAAACGAACTAAAAAACCCTTCTTCTTTGCAAGAACTGAGATTTACAAATGATCACAGGTGCCTCTGGGAAGGGGGGGCCTTTGCAGATGCTCTGGAAGCAGCTTCCAGAACAGAAGCCCAGCCCTGGCAATGCAGGGGCAGCAAACAGCCCCGTTTTCGGGATGCCCGCCGGGCACGGCGCTTGGACATGCCGAGGATTCGCTGGCACCTGCAAACTTTGCCGTAAGGCCGAGGGGCAAACTCTCTCCCGCCGCAGTCACCTCGACGGGTTGCTGGCACGGGCCGAGCCGAGGGGGCAGGGAGATGCGGGCAGGGAAGGACCAGGCTGTGGTTTCCCCAGGATGAAACTTTGCAGCCCCTGAGCTGGTTTTGGCCCAGCTGTGTGAGCGGCCCCGATAGAGCTGCAGGCAAAGGACCAAAGAGCCAGAAAACCACACGGCTTTTGGGCTTTGCTTTTTCTTCTGGCTGGGAGGGAATCACCTGAGCCCGCTGCGGGCAAGCACGCAGTGGCCACACGGGCATGAAAGGGATAGGATGGGGGGGACAGCGGGCGCAGAAATATCCCACGTGGGCTTTGACATTTGAGCTTCATCCTCTGCAACCACAGGCTGAGGTTTTTTTAGCCTGGTCTATGAAACCTTGTGACTGGTTCATCACATGCTGGCGCTGGGGACTGTTTTAAGGACATCTCAGCAGTGAGAGGAGCTTCTTCGTCACCGTGCCTTAGGCAGTTGGTAGACTTCAGAGTCTGTGAGCTGTTGAGTTTTTCCCTTCTGGTAGGAAACTTAAAATACTTGTGCAGGCTTCCTAATGCTTTGGTTATTCCGACGAGTGACAGATTTGGATGAGGATCCCGGTCTCAGCTTTCCTGTGCGCATGAGTCACGGTGGCATCAGCGTGCTGCTGTGCCCTGGGCTGCGAGGGGTGTTTTCAGGTCGGTTCACATCAGGGAGCTGTGCTGAGCGTGGCGAGGAGGTGCGAGACCGGAGGACGAAGCTTTCCGTGGGGGTTCGGTAGCGGCAGCTGAACCGATGGACCCGACGCAGAGGGATGAGCCGGCGACGCGGCCCCTGCGTGACTGCGAGCACGGGGCATCTCCAGCCAACTTGGTGGTGGATTTTGCTCTCTGAAGCATTTCAAGTGTGTAAAGTAAGATCTCTGCGCAGCCACTGAATTATTTATTGAATAATTTCTCCTGGCAAGGGGCTGGTATGCCATAGATATTTTAGATACTTTAAATACCTCTGTTTACATGTGATTACTCTGCTCTTTCTGTAAAATTGGACTTTCAGGACATTGAGCTCCTTGTTAGCGTTTTTCCCTTTTTAGTGGACGCTTGCAAAGACCTTGTGTCTTGCAAATGCGTTTCCTTGCTGATGCATTTCTCGGCAGCGCAGAGCAGGAGGGAGCGGAGGCCAGCGCCGCTGCTCGAGGTTGCTTGGGAGATTCCCGTCCTTTGTCTGCGCCTCGCCTTCGGCGTTGGGGTGGAGGAGGCTGGAGGGCCGGCGGGTCCCTGGGCGCTGGGCTCTGCCGCCAGCTCGATCCCTGGGTGCTGTGGTCGGGATGAGGAGGAGCCCGTGCCGGTCATGCACCGGATATTTGGTGAGAAGGATTTTTTCTCAGGAGTGGGAGATGTCTCTGCAATAATGCTAGTGGCACAATCATTGGTCATGCAGAGCAGGGGGAAATTTTTTTTTTTTTTTTTTTTATGCGTGTTTTGACATATATGAACACACACACAAGCATATACACCCCCATACGCAGATATATAATTGCACGTGTATGTATATGTATATACAGTGGTACACAATCCTCTGGCAGCCTTTTCTCTGAAACAATTTTTCTGCACCTGGAGTGAAACTGCCTGCCAGTTAGAAAAGGTCCAGTTTACATCACCAGCCGGGTTTATACCACGTGCTGAACCCCTTCCATTCCTCCCTGCCCGCTCCCCACTCCGCACAGCAACCAGAGGTCATGCCAAAGCGTTGCCGACTTCCTCGCCGTGAAGTTTCTTTGCCTTATTCCTCTCCAGCAGGTCAGAGAGGCTTGACCTGCCTGGAAAGCCTTTTTCCACGGCGGATAACCCTGCCTTGCTGACCGGGGAGGGATGGCACGGAGGGGGTGAGCGGGGAGGCAGTGGCATGGGGACGGTCCAGCCCCATGTCTGCGTCCCACGCCCCGGGCGCCCGGTTCGGGGTGCACCGAGCCCCTGGCCAGCTCCGCCAGCACGGAAGCAATTGGGGCTAAAGAGGCTTATGTACCATTGAAACCTCGTTCTTCAACAGTCTTGCTGGCAAACGGCCAGTTTAACAGATTGGACGGGCCTGATTCCCAAAGGAAAGGGAGAAGGATGTTTTTATTAGTAACACTAAAATACAAAAACGATAACCTGCTTTTACTACATTTCTTGCTCACTGGGTGCTTCTCCAGTATCCGCTCCCCGGAGAGACGCCACAGCCTCGGAGGTTTGTGTGCCTTTCCTCCTTCGTTCACTGCCCATGCAAATAAATGTCCCAGAGCAAATCCGTGTTCTGCATCCATCGCCTCTCACTCCTTATGTTGTCTGAGTTCCGGGGTAATAATCCCAAAAAAAGCAATTTTATCTCTAAACTGGTTTCTTTTTCTCTCCTCCCTCCCCCACCAGTTATGACTGACTGAGTTATAGTGGAACCATAGTAAATGAGGAGTAATGCCTTGGCTTTGATTCTTAAATTAAATAATTATGATTTGACCCTGCAAAGAATTGTGTAATCTCAGTAAAACACAGTAATTGTGGCTTATATATTATTGAACTTGGAGTCAATTATTTTACTCACAGTGGGTACAATTAAGCATCTGCAAGACTTTGTTTTGGTCAGGTTTTGGTGAGTAGGGGGCATTTTATTTTTTTTTAATGGAAAACACAGTTTTGATGCAAATACGCTGTCCCAAAAATCAGCCATGGGAGTTTGCGTTAGTGTGATCTGACTGAAAGTGAGAGACAGTCAATGGGGAAAAGGGCCACAGTGAAACGTGTCGCTTCGCAGGAGGAAGAGCTTAAGGAAGTTTTAAATAGTATTAGCCTCGGCTTGGCGAATAATCCCAATAATTGCTGAATCCCGAGCAGTCACAGCTGATTAATGGTTGCAGAGTAGGAGGGTCCCTGCGTACACGACGGGCGGGGCCGTGGGGTCACCGGTGCCCGCGCCGCTCGCGGGGGGATGCCGGCGCGGCCGTGATGTGTTTCGGGTCGCTGTTGTGGCGATGGGTTTGTGTAAGAATCACACGTGTGGGGCGGGAAGCGGATAGGAGCTGTGCAAAAGTATGGGAGCCAAGTGTCTCTCTTGTGCTATGCTTTGTTTTGGGGCTGTTTACTGGATTTCTGCATATTGATTCTTTCATAGTTTCTGATACTTTTGGTGCTTTTGTTTTCCCTTCGTGTTTATCATCCCCTTTCCTCTGTCTCGAACAGTTTGGAAGACTCACGGGTTGTCTGGCTTCTGTCTCACGGCAGTGCGATGCTTCTGCACGGCTGTTGGTAGCTATCTGTAACGATCAGTACGTATCTCGTGGCATTGCCTCTGTGACTGCCACCGTTCAGCTGGTTCTGTGCCTGCTGCGAAGGGTGGCATTGCCATTTCCATGAACACTGTAGTGTTTGAAACTATGAAAACAGAGAATAACATTGACCCAGCGTCAGACTAGCCGAAAACGGAAAGGTGGCCAAGTGCCCCAAGCTTCCTAATTTTTTTTTTTTTCTCCTCTTTAATTAAAACAAATGAGAAAAAATCTACAGGTTTGGAATAACCTGGGTATTGCATTGTGGCTGAAGCACAGCAAAGACTGAACTTCAGTTTTTGTGCCTGGAGATCTCATTAGATCATTTGTTCTCATAAAATCTTCTGCATCTCTGTCCATGCAAGTGTGAGACCAGTCTGGTGCTGGATGGCCGGTGTCCCCCCTCCTCGGCCGAGCAGCCAGACTGGCCTTCGGCTGGGAACTGAAGGTTCCTTCAGCTCCTCATTTTCTGTGCCCATACAAGCAAAATGTGTGGAGGGGCATGGCAGAGGGTGCCTTGGCATCACCTCCGGTTTTAGTGACACCGGGGATTGGGAATTCATAGCCTGTGGTGTCCCGAGAGCCGCTGCCCTGGCCAAGTCAGAAAGTCAGGGGTACCTGAGCTGTGTTTCATGACCGCCGCTCCTCCCAGGATTGCTGTTCCACTGCATGCTTGCATGAAGCTTGGAAAAAGTTAAAAAAAAAAAAAACCCGAACAAACAAAAACCCAACTGTACTCAGCAAGCAATACCCAAAATCCCCAAACGCCCCGTGCCCGCACGGTGACAGCAGCCTCTGCACGTGCATTTTCATCAACACGTCAATCGTTGCGGTAGCTTTTGTCTGAATTGGCAGATGGGTTCCAGGGACGCAGCCTCACTAGCGCCTGCCCTTTTTATGTGTTCCTGTGGATTCTGGTGCTCCCTTACCCTCCGTGCATGGAGACTCTCACAAGATGGCTTGAACCCTCATCTCAGAGTCATCTGAACCTTGCGCAGATGGGAGCATGTTCTCCTTCTGCTGGGGTAGGTAAGGGACAGTGGCCCAAATTTTGTTGGGTGCTTTCTTGTGTAAATCTTCTGTCGCCAACCCCATTTCAGGAAAGCAACCACAAATCTCAGAGTCTGGGGTCTGCAGCGCTGAATGTGAGAAAACACAGCTTTAAGGGCTGAGAAAGCTCAGACTGTTTCACTTGAGTGAAATCCCTCTAAATCCGCCTCTCTGCGTTGAGATGTTTTAGATGCTGTAAAATCTATTTCCTCGGTGAAATGAGTGAGCAGCCGGTGCCGTAGCCAGGGACACGGCTCTGTGGTGCGTGCCGGGGATGTTCCTCTCGCGGCAGCTCGCTGTGGGTCTGCGGGCTCCGAGCCATCGCCTGTCCGCTGCTGCGTTTTGTATCTCTCCATTGCAAATGGTTAATTCTCTCCGACATACTGAAAAGCTGCTCATTTGATTTTTGGTTTATGCGATAAAGTCAAATGTAAATAGCCTTTTTTTTTTTTGTTTTTTTTTTTCCCCCACCTGGTATAGGGGTAGTAAATAGCTGCTTTGCCCAGTTTCTGACATAAAATGAACCGCCCGCCTCTTCCCGACCGCGCTGCGAGCGCGTGGTGGGCAGGCAGATAAAGGACTCTCAGAAGTTCTCCTCCTTGGGAAGGAGCCTGGGTGCTGATGTAATGGGAGGAAGGATGCGATTGCACGGCTGCCCGGGACGGGTAAAATTTTAATTGCATTATGCATACACCAGTAGTCTGAGGCTGTTCCCACACTGGTTTGTGTCACTAAAACTCCCACTGACTGCACTGGAGTTACAGAGTCACTTCCAGCAGGAAAAGATCAAAACCAAATCGCACAATAGTGCCATTTGTAACTGATAAATAAATAAATAAGCGTTGTCCCTGAGGTGATGGCCTGTTAACAAAGGCTGGTTGGTGACTCAAAGCCCAAAGACTGGCTGCAGAAGCCCCAGTCACCCCAAACCCTGGGCATGGGAGGTTCAGGCATTGCCGGCCAACTTAGAATGGAATAATCGGATCCCAGAATGGTTTGGGTGGGAAGGGACCATTAAAGCCCACCCAGTCCAACCCCCTGCCAGGAGCAGGGACATCTCCAACCAGATCAGGTTGCTCAGAGCCCCGGCCAACCTGGCCTGGAATGTTTCCAGGGATGGGGCATCCACGGCCTCTCTGGGCAACCTGGGCCAGTGTCCCACCACCCTCAGCGTAAAAAACTTTTTCATTATATCAAGTCTGAATCTGTTACCTTCTAGATTAAAGCCATTACCCCTTGTCCTATCAAAACAGCCCTGCTGAGTAGTAGTCTCTCCCCACCTTTCCTGCAGCCCCCTTTAGGCACTGGGATCCGCTCTAAGGTCTTCCCAGAGCCTCCTCTTCTCCAGGCTGAACAGCCCCAGCTCTCACCCATGGCTGTTTCCTCCTGGTACTGGACCAGTGCTTCTTGCTTTGTCAAAATTGCTTTCTTCTATGGCCCCTTGCATATTTGTTTCTCTTTTCTCTGCCATGGAATTACTGTAGAAATCCAGTGGTAATGTGAAGTCTCATTTGGAATAAATGGAAATATCAGCATTTCCACGTGCATGGATGCTGTGCTCCGCTCCCTCGTTTGTGCCCAGGGTCGCTCACTTGTGGGGAGCACGCACCGCAGCAGGGCGGTGGGTTCACCACAGGTACCAGAAATGGGGCAAAACCTCTGGAGAAGGGGTGCGGGGGGTGTCCTGCCGCTGCTCCTGAGACCGCGGTGACAGCAGCAGCCGCTCGCGGTGTGCTCTGGGGCATGACGCTGCCTTGCTGATGGGAAACCCAGCCCAATCGTGCTGGCTCGTTTTTATTATTATTATTATTATTATTATTATTATTATTTCTTTTCCTGATCACGTGAGAAATATATTCACAGAGAGCGCGTGATGGTGAGGCACTCGCCTGCTCGGCTTGACTTGTTGGCATCAGGGCAGCCCTGAGCTCTGTTTTTGCAGGGTGCTGGGGCGTTTCTCCTCGTTTCTCCTCTGTTTGGACCGCGCTGCTCCTCCCAAACATAGCTGGGCCCCTTCCCTGGGCACCTTCCCAAGGCAGGTTCGCTGCCCCGAGCAGATCAAGTACGGGCTCATCACCAGTCACGCTGGGATGCAAAAATCAAGATGAACTGTTGCAAAAGCCAAGCAGGATGAGCTTTGTGGTGCAAAAATCAAATGTGATCAGAAATGGGGGTCGGTGACTGAAGCTGCAGGTCTCGGGGTGAATGAGAGGACTCAAAGGTGCTGGGAACTTCCCCTGCCTGGGTCAGCTCACTCCTGAGAACAGGAACTTGTTCGTAATGTATGTTTGTCATCATCGAACAATTATTCAGTGAAAGTGGGAAAACATAAGCAGGTGACTCTGTGAACCTTACCCTGCTAGCACTTCTGCTAGCTCTCCCAGGGACCCCAGCACACTTGTTGCTTTTGGGCAGAAAACTAGGTGGATTTCTGCTTTCAAGTGTATTTTTCTGATATTATTTCCCATTGCTGGCATTTCCATCGCTGTGGCATCCTCTGAGATGCCCCGCAGTGTAGTTAAAATCAGTCACGTAGAAGTAGTACTTATGTGTTGTGTTATTTTGTTTTTGAACCATAAAGGATCTATAAATCCTTGCACAGTTTGTGGTCGCAGGGATCTCTAAGTTCACCATGACCTCCCTCAGCCAGCTGCTTCCCTTGAGCAGGGAAAAGTGGATTTCTGTCTTCCTGTCATAAGTATTTATTTAACACGGCTGATGTGGGTACGAATGGAGGATTTGGGCACCTGTTCCAGGGGTACGGTCTGCTGCACGACAGAACCTTCAGGTCAGTGCGAAATAGTGGCCCAAGTAGGGATTTAGCAGAGGGCAGCAGAATGTGGCACAAGCGGTCAGAAATAAGAACTATACGTTTGGTTGAGATGAACGATCTGATTTATCTCTGGGAGCAGATGGAATGAGCTGTTTCCCTGTAAGTCTTGTGTAACTCCGGCTGCGGCAGCGCGTTTCACCTCGCCGCAGAGGTGGACGCTGCCAACCGCACCCCGCTCGTGGCACTCGACGGCCCCGTGGCCCTGCCAGCGCCCCGTAAGGGCAACGTGCTCCCTGAAAACCCAGAGAGCACTGTGCCAATCACTTTGCTCCAGCCAAATACCTCCCAGCAGCTATAAGTGATTCTTAATTCTGTATTAAAGGACCATATTTTTTTTTTTTTGTCAGATTAAAAGCGTGCTTTTGATGTCCCTAGAGCAAATTTTTCAAAATCCAGGTACTGACATAAACGATACCAGACACGTGTCAGAGGGATGCAAAGTCAGTAAAGTCATTATCTTTATTATAATGGAAACAGTTTCAGTGTAACCAGCAACCGTGGCAAACTGGGTGGCTACCGGTGGTGGCACAGGCTGTGTTTCCGGGAGCAGACGGTTTCGAGTGGGACTGGCTGGAATGCTTTTGCACAAAAAGCGAATTCATCGGTAAATGAATATCTCCCTCGCTGAGCTCTCCCACCTTTGGTAGTTTGCTTGGAAAAGTGTGTTTGGCAAGCTGCTTTTTGTGGTCTGATGTGGAGAAATCAGCGCTCCATCTCCGCTCATCCTTACATCACTGCAGCCACGCCGCCAATATTTTATCAGATGGGGAGATTTCTGGAAGGAGGCTCAAAGCTCGGGAGAAAATTACCCCACGGGTGGGTATTGTCCAGTAACACCACTGGGTTGCTGTCATCACTGCAACCGTTCTTGGAAGGGCTGGTTGTGGTCCCAGAGGGGCTGGTTGTGGTCCCCGAGGGTTTGCAGAGTTGGGGACGCTCTGGGGAGCAGCGGTGGCTGCGGGATGCTGGGCTGGCACCAGCGGATGGCTGGGCTAGAGGCCACGGGAGGGACATGGCCCTGAAGATGGGATCTGTCCCACTGCCACCGCTCCCTGCTGCCCCTCGCCCTGGTGTAGCCAGACAACGGGTGAGATTAATCGTTCGCTTTGGTGTGTTTTTTTTTTTTTTGGCTTGCGCAAACTTAAAAACCTTGTGCCAGGAGTGCCCCCGCTTGCAGGCTGGCCTGCGCCGGCCTCTGGAGCTGGCTCCGGCATAAATACGGGAAAAGGCTGCGGGAGGGGAGTCCTGACCTTCCGTGTCACCCAGACACTGTTCCCAGGAGGAAAAACAGCCGGTTTGTGTTAATGTCAGCGGTGCCATTGTGCGGCAGTGCTGGCCCCCCCGTGGGAGCGAAGCCCCCCCGTTCATCACTTGGGAGCTCTGCGGGCTGGAGCGGGGCCCGAGGGTGAGGGGAAAGGGGCTGCCTGAGCTCCTGTGGCAGAAAAAGCTTGTTTTCCTTTAAGATGCTGGCTGCTGGTGAAGTCACAAATAGAGCTGTGGGGCTTAACGGGAAACCTTAACTGTTCAGATCCCCTCTTCTGCGGCATCTGCTTGGCTCGTCCCCGGCAGGGCTGGCCGTTATCGGAGACTCCCTGGCAGGGAGCTGATACCGAGCCGTTACTGCAAATACCAGTTATTTAAAATGCTTCGTGTATACTCGACACCCCACCCCGCAGGACAGCCCGTCGCAGAACGCCCCAGCGCTTCTCCCACCCGGGAATCTCCGGCGCGGGGCACCCCGAGGCGTCGCGTCCGGCGCGGCTGCAGGGTGGGGACCCTGTGCTCTCAGCCTGATACCCCCCGCTGCCTTATCCCCGCTCTGCAGTCACTTCTTGTTTCTCCCAGGAGCCGTTAAAGCGATGAAATGAAACTGGCTGGAGTCACCCATTGTTTACCCTGATGGGAATCTTAAGGAGCTTGAAGTTGAGAATTTGAAGCTGGCGGAAAGGCAGAAGTGGGGTTTGGGAGCGAGTCTGCCAGGCGCTGGCTGTGCCCCGCTCCGCGTGAGCCGCGGGCACCGTGCTGCTCGGGGAGGGCAGAGCAAGCTCCTGGCAGCCCTGCGGTCCCGTCGTAGCTGGATCCCAGAGCTCATCACAGCATCTGTCTGCTGCAAATAACTGCAGCTGCATCACTGAACGTACATTTGTGCTCGGTTGTCCTTTCGGTCTGCTCCCGCTCCCCCTTCCAGGGATGTTTCCTCCTTTCTCGTACCCTTTCCAGAGATGTTTGTCTCAAGCGAAGGCTTTTGTTGGTTGGCAGCCCCTCGAGTCAGCAGAGCCGACAAGCGAAAGTGCGTTTTCCCCTTCCCGAGCCGCGCGGAGACCCGCGCCCGTCCCGTGGCGTGACCTGACCGCCTGTTTCTGGCTCTTGCAGAGTTTGCCGTGTCGCTCGTGGAGAAGATGCAGGCTCAGGAAATCCTGCGGAGCCTGCGGCTCCCCGAGTTCGACGACCTCAGCCAGTTTTTCCGCAACCTGCCGGCCACGGCGCTGGTGGGCATCGGTGCCTTCGCGGCCGTTGTTGCCTACTGGTTTGCCAGCCGGCCCAGGGCCGTGAAGCCGCCGTGCGACCTGCGGATGCAGTCGGAGGAAGTCGAGGTGAGGCCAGGGGCACGCCGGACGGAGAGGCTGGGGTTCACCCGAGGTCCACGTGCCTGGGAAGGGACCGCAGGGTCACCAGGAGGTGCTGCTGCTGGTTTTGAGGGCTCCCCAATCTCACCCTGAAATCAGCGGTGTAACGCGCTGGGCCAGGGATCGCTTCGCTACTTAATTCTCCTTTTTCTGTAAACTGGAAAATTAGAATACAATCCATTAATTCATTCTCTTAGCTTTTCAGCAACATTTTGGTCCTAGCTTTACTTAACCATCCATGACCAAAAACTGCAGGAGCTGCGGTGGCATGGGGGAAGCCCCTGAAACAGGCAGCAGCTGATAGGATCAAATCGCTGGCGCTTCTTGTGCGTGCCCGTTTGCTGCTGCAAACTTGGTCATAACAAGAAAAAGCAGACCCAAATCCATGCTCAGAGGCTGAGGAGTTATTAATTTTCATGCTTGCAAAAGGTTTTAAAGATTGATGAAGCTGCTCCATTTTAAAGAGCAGGAATATTTCTGGAAATTGTTTCCACTTAAGTTAGTGTCTGAAAGTGTGATGAGAATTTTTAAAGCCTTTTGTGATGTCCCCTCTAAAACGTTACTGTCTGTAATTCCAACGACTTTTTTAAAGGGTGGGAGGAATTCTCATCATTTTCCAGGACAGTTTCCCCCCATGGTTAGGGCTTTGGTGAGACTTTCTTCCGACTCGCAGCTCGGTCCCAGTTTGGTCGCTCTCGGTGCCCGTGGTGGAGCCCAGAGCTGCACATCCCCACTCCGTTACTTGCAGAGTTGGAATTCCTCCTCAAATCTCCTTGGGCAGCATCAGCCATCGCCTGTGACAACGAGCTGGGTCCAGTGCTCCTCTCTGGGCAGGTGTTTCTCCGTGTTACTGGGGTGCTGAAGTGGACGTCCCATCTCTCCCATCCCTTTTGGTTCTGGGGCAGAACACAGTGGTGGCTGCAGAGGTCTCTCCAGCATTTGGGGAGCGTTCTGCTTTATGGCTCTGCATTTCCCACCCATCAAGCGGTGCCGACGGCTGTGTCACGTTGTGTCACATCGTGTCACGCAGGGCCTGGCTGGGGCACGCCGGTCGGTGATTGGGGACAGCCCACAGCTGCTGACGCACTACTACGACGATGCCAGGACCATGTACGAGGTCTTCAGGAGGGGATTCAGCATCTCCGGTGAGAGCACGGTGACGGGGAGGCCAACATAGGTGTGGGAGGCCCATTGCTAGTTTAAAGACCCAAGGAGCGTCGACTCCCCAAACCTGTAGGAGGGCCAAGGACTGTAGGGGCCCAGGGAGCGTGAGGCCAAACGTGTATGAGAAGTGAAGAGATTGTATGAGGCTAAAATATTGTGGGGTGATGAAAAGGCATGGGAGGCCCATTGAGGGTGTGGGAGGATGAAAATGTGTGGGTGGTCGAAGAAGTGAAGAGGCCCAAAACGTGTGGGAATCCACAAAAGTGCGGAAGGTCACATGAGTGTAGCAGCCCAAAGAGTGGGGGTTCCGAAAAGGGGCAGGAGGGAGAAAGCAATTGAGAGGAGCACAACGAGGTGTAGGAGGCCCAGCAAGTGGACATCTTGGAGAACGGGGAGCCCAAAGAGTGGAGGCCATTACAGTGGAAACAAAGTGAAGGGAGACACGGAGGTGGAGGCCGAAATAGAGTAGGAGGCCTGAGGGGCAGAGGCCAGGGAAGTGGGAGGTCCAAGGAGTGGAGGCCAAGAAAAGTGGAGGTCCTGCTTTTTGGAGCATGGACGTGCATTATTTTGCTGTTGATGTCATTGAATTTTACTGTGCAATCTCTTGGTACCACAAGATCTTTTTTGCCACCACTGGCAGACCAGCTTAATGTCCTGAATTTTGCACCATCAGCAAATCATATCATATCATCATGTATTATTCATTTCTAGAACACTTACAAATGCATTAAACAGGGCTGATCTGGGCATAGAACTGTGAAACCCAACAGACCTCTTCCTCCGCTGCAAATGCTGACTCTGCTTGTCACTGCCTTTTCATCAGTAACGCAGCCAGCTTACCTTTTATTCCACAACAGGACAGGGTAAGGGACTCTGCCAAAAGCCCTGAGGAAAGCCAAGTGTGGTGCATCAGCCCATCGCCCTTACCCCACCATCGATGGTACCATCAAAGAGCTCCCACACATTTGTGAGACACCATTTCCCGCTCCAAAAAGTCATGATGGCTCTTCCCTGCTCTACCATAACTATTTCTGTGTCCGCTTACGACGTCCCACCTTGCTGAACACACCAATTTCTTTGGCAGATGATTATTTTTGGTACCTCCAAAGCCTCTGGAATTGCAAATATTCCACCCCGCAGGACAGGGGGACATAAATAACTCAGTAGGTGCGTGGAGGGATGGATCTGGTGCAGTTGAGTACAGTTAGCAAGTTAATTAAACTTCTCAAACGCTCCTCCTGTCACGCAGTGCTGCGTATTGTCTTACCCTCCTCTGGAGTAGGCTGCGCTGAAAATAGCAGTTTTCACTTTGAAGTGTTTGAATCAAAAGGCAGCAAAAGCAGCGGGAGCCGGTGTCGGGGATGAAAGCCCTCGTCAGACGCTAGCGCTCGTGCTGCCTTCGGAGAAGTCTCTTAATGAGGCAGTTTGGGGGGAACTGCAGCTCAGGGAGGAGGATGGAAGCGACTCTTTGGGGGATCCCAGCAGCCGGTGTCCCGTTGGCCGCACTCCTGTGTTTAATTTGAGTGGGCTCGCTGTGAGCTCTGCCCCAGGAGCACGAGCCGACCCCGATAACAACGGATTTACTCTCTGGGGGCTCTGCTGCATCCCCGCAGCGTGGGCTGCGCGTTAACTCCTGGCACTGCCCCCATAACTCCATCATCTCTGCTTGTGTCTTCCAGAAAACGGCCCGTGCCTGGGGTTCAGGAAGCCCAAGCAGCCCTACCAGTGGCTGTCCTACAAGGAGGTGAGCTGGAGAGGACACCCCCGCAGAGTCCTCTCGCCCCGCCTGGCAGAAGAAGGGGTAGTGACACACCCATCAACAACGCGTGCGCGCTGGGCCGGGAGGGGGCTAACGCATCCCGGCGTTGTGCAGTCGGGTCGGCCTTGGGGGCCTGGCTCAGCGTCATTAGCCCGCTCTTGACGGCGGCATGGACGCGCTCCAAGCCATGGGCATTGCCAACCAGAGGTCAACTGCTAGTCAACTCCTAATGGCTGCTCATAACATAAAAAATTGGGCTTTTAGATAGCAAATACAGTAATTTGAGACTCTCCCTGTATAAGCTAAGTCTTGCTTAGTTTGGTGTTGCTTATATTACTCTTTTTGATGTAATTTTTTTCTTTCCAAATTCCAGGTGGCTGAAAGAGCAGAAGCTCTGGGTTCAGGGCTGCTTCAGCAGGGCTGCAAGCCATCCACAGAGCAGTTCATTGGGGTCTTTGCTCAAAACCGTCCAGAGGTGAGGTTTTAAGTTCCACTTGATGCTGTATTAATAATGTTCCTGACTTGTGAGCTTCTTTTGTACTTGAAGCTTATTCTGAAGCGTGTTAAATCGGCTTCCACGGCCCCCTTCTCACCTTCATGCTTTGATGTCCTCCTGCAGTGGATCATTTCCGAGCTGGCTTGCTACACCTACTCCATGGTGGTGGTTCCCCTCTACGACACCTTGGGTCCTGGAGCCATTCGTTACATTGTCAACACAGGTAAAAAAAAAAATTGATGTAATCCTCTCAGAAACAGGTTTTGTTGCTCAGAATGGTTTATTTTCTTCTGCTTTCCAAAAGATGGGTGATTTTACTCATTGAGTGTCTTGAGGTCACTTAGAGAGGTTTCTGGGGAGCAATGTGTCCCCGTGCTGGGTCAGGGCCGCCTCTGCTGCCTTTCCCACGTGCCCGGTCACTCACAGCCGTGGATGGGGCCGCCCCGACAGCGGGAATTACTCCACAGCCACCCACTCCTGTGCTGCTTCGTGTTTTGCCTCCTGGATTTTTTAGCCCACGTGGCGAGCAATTTTAGTTTTTGAAGTGAATCCAGGAATGATTGTAGATGTCAGCTACAGCTTGGGCATTGATTTAGGTTAGCTAAAGGCAGTAATTTTCTAAGAGAAACGTATGTTATGTTCTAGGGTTCCTGATGGTAGCCTGAAGCAAATATCAGATCTGATATAATGTTAGCGATGAGCCAGCAGCCAGGCTTGCCTTCAAAAAGATTTACTGTGAACAACTCACTTGGCTGCTTTTCTTCCAGCTGACATTTCCACGGTCATTTGTGACAAACCCGAAAAAGCCAGAATACTCCTGGACCATGTGGAGAGGAGAGAAACGCCGGGTCTGAGCTCCATCATCCTGATGGACCCGTTTGAGAAGGAGCTGATGGAGAGAGGGAGACGCTGCGGCGTTCGCATCCAGACCATGCAGGAGGTGGAGGTAAGTTTGCTCTCCTGCTTTTTTTTTTACTATATTTTGTCATTTCTGTCAAAAGAGAGTAAAATATACAGGGGCTTGTGAACTGCGTGGCAGGTTCGGTGTCTGGAGAGCACAAAAGAGCAGTTGTGGCTGGTAAGATTGACGCATAACTCGGTGTGGTTGCCTCTCAAGTATTATTCCTCGTTGATAGGAGCCAACTTCTCAATCCTTCCTGCTCAAATATCAGCTGCTAACTAAGCCTGGAAAGGGGGGCTGCTGTTCGAGACACTGTCCTCCTACATATAAGCCTACAACCATACACTTCTCTGAAACAGCCTGGATCCAGCTCAACCAGCCCAAGCACCACTTGAGATCCAAGGACGGCATTGCAGTTGATGCAAGAAACTTTGGATAGAAGAGACGGCCTAAGTGTCAGCCACAAACTTCTCTGCTCCAGCTCATGCTCTCCCTTAGTGGTTTGCAGACCATGAGCGAGCGGGTTACACCACTGGGAATCAGAGTGAAAATCATTTTTGTTACTTTTTTCTCTTTCAGGACTGTGGCCGTGAGAGCCGCCACGTGCCTGTGGTGAGTGTTGGCGTGCTGCTTTCCCCACTTAGAACTGCAGCTGGCTGTGGTACACTTACTTCACTGCCAAAAGTGGAGAGTTTGCTCTGGGCGGAAGGAAGGTGTGTGTCTGTAGGGGCAATGCCCTGCGACCCGCCCCAGGTCCAGGCAGTGGAGGAGCCCGGGGACGGGGGATGCCATCCGCTGGAGATGTGCCGTATTTGCTTCTTAGTGCCCGGGACGCTTAACTGAGATAGTTCATCCTCGCTGAACATGTTACTTGGAGAGTAATTAAACGCCATTATTAAGCCACGCTAATTCCACTATTCCACCCAGTCGGCGCTGGGAGAATGCGTTTGCACCCTTGGCTTTCCAGTGGGGTTTCTGTAGCTCAGAAGCACTACTTGGCAGTATTTCCCTGGGATATTTTTTGAAAATCATGTTGATGTTTTTCACTGGCTGCTCATACTTGAGCAAAACTTTCGACAACAGCCTCCAACTTTCAGGCTGCTTATTTGTCACCCAAAATAGCACATGGGTGCCGTGGTGCTGAGAGCACAGGTACTGCTGGAAATAGGAGCAATCGGCAGCTTCAGAAAGTGGTCCCCTGTTGCGGATGACCACAGGTTTCCAGAATTTATCTGGAAATCAGTAAATTATCTCAAGTTTTCCCACACACCTCCAGGTATAGATGGTGTTGTCCAAAATACAAACTGGAAGACACAAATATTCCATCCAGGTTTTCTTACGCTAAAGCATGCCGTTAGTGCATGGAGCCAAACAGAAGGGAGGAATAGAGTCTGCATCAACTGAAGAAACCTGACAAAAGAGAGTTTTATGACGGTCTTTTATATTTGCCAAGGGGAATGAAAGCTTTTTATGGCAGAGCTGAATTACAATCGTTTGATCTTTAAGTTTATACAATGACAGCAGTCTACCATTGACCCTTCTGCATTTGATTGATGTGATTTTTTTTTTTTTTCCTTACATGTGTATTTTAGCCTCCTCGACCAGAAGATCTATCAATCGTCTGTTTTACTAGTGGCACTACAGGTAAAGGAAGAGGCATTTTAATCTCAAAATATTAGAATAGATTATAAAATTAATTATTAATACCACCCTCAATATGTGCAGACATGCCGTTATACTGATATGACAATGATACTTCTATGCATTTTCCATATTTAAGAATATATATGTACATACCTTTCTGTAGATTGCAAATTAAAAATAATGTTATCTTTAGGTTTCACTGGAATTCCCTGGCACACACTTTGGCAGTTGTCTGGAAATCTGCCCATGTTCTGCCTCCTGTTTTGCAGTGTAGTTATGAAACGCTTGATTGATTAGTATTTTTCTTCTGCAGATGTCTCAAAAAAAAAAAAGAAAAAAAAAAGAAAAAAAAAAAAGGCAGGTTCCACAGCTTTCCATTCTCTGTGTCCCAAGCACGCCAGCGTCCCTCCTCTGCGGCGTGGCCCGTCTCCTCGGGCTGGCCCTGGGGCTCGGTGTGCTGGGCCGGGCTCCGGGACACGCCTGGGCAGCCCGCACTGCCGGCGCTCGCACGCCGCTGGCGCCTTTTTCTTGAAGAGGTTAAGCAGCATCGTTTTCCTGCCTCTTCCTAGCAGGAGCAGTGCTTTCTCCTCTCTCCAGACCCTAGTTTTCGTACAGCTTGTGGGAATTTCCTGCTCTGGAGAACTCGACCTCCGTTACATCTACCAAAACGCTGTGCAGCAAACGGAGGGGCAGACAGCGCAGATGCACAAGGCGTGATTGCTTGGGAAACCGCCTTTGTGCGGACCTGCAGGGAAGGACCCTGCTCCCTGGGCTGCTGGAGCGGCTCTTCCAGGCTCACCTGCGCTCTCGGGATTGCTCAAGGCTTGGTCTGACCCTGAGCCATCCTGATTCGGCTTCCACTCACCCAGGCAAGCAGAAGATCGTAGAATCGTAGCGTGGTTTGGGTTGGAAGATGCCACTTGACACCAAGCCGCCCTCCGAGAAGGGAGCTGCTTGTGCTGCTCAGCCTGCAGAGCACAAAGCCTGCAGAATAGGCTGAGCAAGAGGGGACATCTTCATCTGCCTCCTCCCAGAGACGACTTGTACTGCAGATCAGGTAGGCAACTACTTTACCAGTTCCAAGCACAAACTCAAAATGTATTGAAAGGCTTTGGTTTTGGTTTTTTTTACCTTCATGTATCGTTCTTAGTTTTGAGACCTGTGCACTTCAGAGCACCCCAGGCAGTGCGTTGCGTGAAAGGAGCCTGTGACTCTGCACTGTCTCAGCAGCGGGAATTCCGAAAAGGAAAAGGTTGAGGCCAGCCAGGATGTGGACATCACAGCCAAGTACGGCATCAGCGCCGGCTGTGCCAGCACAAAGTGGCTGGACACGAGTGGGAATTGTAGGAAACCAAAGGAGCCGAGCCTTCACATACCGTGGGGCACAACTTGTTTGTGTGGACTTTACAGTGCAGAGCAATTATTTTTTCAAGTTACATTTTTATTGATATTTTTATTTCTAAATAAGAAATTCTGAATAGAGGGGGTTTTGGTGGTGGGTTTTTGGTTTTGGTTTTGTTTTTGGTATTTTTTATGTGCAAATGCAGTCATGGGCCAGTTTCTGACTTGGTGCTTTTCTTAGGAATGTGCCTGAAGTTACAGAAATAGGACAACCAGGAGCTCATTTGCTTTCTTCCACCCAAAGCAGAGATTTCAAATTCTGCACATCACCTGCAAACTAAACTCTCACAGCGTGGTGCTTTGTGAGCCATCAGCCCATCCTCTGCTGCTGGGGGACTTTGCACGTCACCCTCGGCCTTTTCCAGGGGTTGCATCAACACTCTGGTCTGTTTTCCATGTTGTGCTCTGATGTCAAACGCTCGGCTGTGTGTGTAGCCCACGTTAGGGTTTTTTTAATGACCAGATTCAGAATTTTCCTACAACAGGTATGTTCGCAAGTGCTTTTTCAGTTCTGAAGGGCTCTAAATATTTTTGTGTGGTGTGAAACCAATCTTTGCTATAGAGTTTGTAACTTGGAAATTGTAGAATTGCTATTTTAGCTGTTTATAAAAAAAAAAAACAGAAGTGGACTTCAACGTGTGCTTTTCTTTGATAGGCTCAGATGTCCAAATGCCTCCACAGGCTGAAGGAAGAGACTGAGGTTGCTGAGCTCGGACAAGATCACCAACTTTTGTTGTTGTACCAAGAAACCATCAGCTCTCAAATGGGCCAAAGGCACGCAGATGTCCCCAGACCATCAGGATACAATTCTTCATGCTGGCTACTCCAGCGAAGCAAACTGTCATTTCCTCAAGGATCTACCTGTAACCTATTGGATAAAAATCACTTCCCAGCAGTTCCTCACAGCGTGCCAGCGCACATCCCTGCCTGCCGCAGGCTCCTCGGGGAAGGAAAGCACTCGCATCCCAAAATGCTGATGGATCCCACCACCGAGTTAGTGCTGGAGCTGCCACTTGAAAGAGCCATTTAGCGATGTGGAGAGGGTCCTTCCGTTGCCTACAAGAATGGTCACAGCAGCCTGGCACCAAGATAAGGAGAAGCTGCCATACCTGAGCTGTTAACTGACCGGGATGGCAGTCACCCACTCCCTAACAGGACACACAAGGTGTGTCTTTACAAGGAAATTCAAACTTGAGAGTAGTGTTACAGGTCTGGCCTTGATTTTTTTTGTTTGTTTGTTTGTTTGTTTGAAGAAGAAAGGCAGTATCACTGCCAACCTTTTTCCTCTCAAAGTGCTAATTCTAGGGAACAACTCGTAGCAAGGAGCACCCGCTCTGCTGGGTTAACTCTTAAAACAGAAGAACTAAAGAAGGTGAGCAGCATGGTTTGTCCCGGATTCCTCCAGATGAGGGCTATCCTGGCTCCAGCGCTGCTGCTCGGGCACCCTTAACGCCGCAGCCTGGCTGTGATGCTGAACCTGCTGCGGGCGGGACGTGGGGAAGGAACCAGGATGTTTACACTGCGTCCAGGCACGTACGGTGATCTGAGCCGAGGTACCGAATGTGCATTAAAAAAAACCCTCAGAGGTGGAATGAGTAAATGAGTCTGAGGTCTCAAAGCATCTGAGAAATCTTCCAAAAACGTCTGAAGAGCTGTGTCGAGGTGCAGGAGCCAGATCTGCCGCTGGTACAACTGGAGGGTGCGGTTTTGGGTTTCCAGACCAGTACTGAGCACATCCTCTCCACCGGCACGTGCGCTGCTGACGCAGAGAAACCCGCGCAACCCTGCGGGAGCCTGGCTGCTTGTAGAACTGCAGGGGCTGAGCACGCAGATTGGGCTAGAGACAACCGAAATAACGCGAGCGATTTCTGGGTGGCTGGTGTGGATTTACAACTGACAGTGGTTCACGGGATTTTCTTGAGGTCTGGATCCATGTGAGCTCCCAGCTATGAAAATACAAAATGAAAGGCGCCTGGCTGGGCTGGCGCCCGCGAGCCTGTCCGTACAACGCGTCAGGACAGGAGCAGTTGTGATGGGCAAAGACGTCAGCCCTAGCTTCGCCGCAGAGCTTCGGCGGGGGACGGACGCGTGAGACCAAAACAGCTCCTGCGCGCTGTGTTCATCTGCAAGTATTTGGGACTGAAGTACTCAAAGGCGCTCGGAACACCAAATTCGGGTTTTCACTGAAATACCCTGTGTGCAAAATGTCCTGCTTTGGTGCAATAAACACGTGCAATAATTACTGCTTTTGTTTGGGCCTTTATTGAATTGTTTGAGAGGCTGGGCAGAAACGATGCCAGTGAAGCTGGCAGGGCTCGGGGCTCAGCGCCGCAGCTCAGCCTGCGCCAAAGGGCTGCCGACGCAGCCTGCACACTGCTCTGCAACGGAGAGGATTAAGTGTATTTTCCCGTGCTGACACCAATTCACAGAACACCATTGCCCCTTCCTAATCTGAGGAAGCCAGAATGAATAAAATTCTGGCTGGCGTACAATTTTGTGAGGCTGTTGCGTCCGTTGTCAGCTGTAGCAGCACTGCAAAGCTCCCGGAGCATCCCTGTGCCCGCCGTGCCGGGGCCACGCAGGGTACCAGCCGGCAAAGCTCCTCCGATCTGCGTCTGCATGGCTACGTGGCAGTGGTGTGATCGAATTAAAACAATCTGCTTAGAAACACGCTAGAGAGAGAGGCTGGCTCTGTAATCTTTATTTCAGCTGAGCTACACCTTCTTTTCAGAAATAAACCCTCTGAGGATGATGAAGAGGGACAGTGCTGTGACACGAGGACGTGCCAGGTCCCACGTGCAGGGTGTTCTGAACGGGACCCTTGGCCCCGCTTTGTGTGCTCGGAGGTTTCAACCTGCGCGTTCACCGTGTTTCGGTGGACAAGCAGATACCAAGTCCAGAAATTGCATTATGATGCGAAGGGGGGTTCTCAGTTAAAGAGCAAAGAGGGCAGGACGCGTTGGGGCTTGGCCAGCTCCCTGTCTCCAGGACCCTTCTGCTCTGCTGCTGACAATATTAATGACTTCCCTTAATTGCAGTCGTCTTGTAGCCTAATATTTGCCATGCATTACCTGTTCTGTTGAGTATTGCAGTCAGTGCTTTTGGTGCATGTTACTGCACAGAAATGACTGTGAAAATGATCAGAAAGATAACTTAGTATTTTAACCAGTTCCTATTTTGGTTTTTGTTAAGGTTTTGGAATTTACCCACTGGCTCAGCTTTTAAAATCTCTCTTTGTCTCTTTTCAGGAAACCCCAAAGGTGCTATGCTGACTCATGGGAACGTGGTTGCCGATTTTTCAGGCTTTCTGAAAGTGACGGAGGTGAATACTCTGATCTCGAAAACGTTGCTGTGTGCAGAGCGTGTGAGTTAAGCTGTGTCCCGGCACGGGCTGGGAATGTGCTCCTGCAGATAAGAGGTGACATTCCTCTTGCTCAGAGGGAAAAATCCATGGAAATGGGAGCAAGTCTGAGCTTACAGCACTGGAGGGCATTAAATCCCCTTGCCAGCATCAGCTCCCTGGCTCTGTAGGGCACAAAGTGCTGCTGGGGAGCAATGTTAGCTCCTGTAAATCAATTAATTAACTTCTTTTGAAGAACCAGGAGAGCAAACAAGCCCTGTTCAGTTGCAACTGGTGCTTGAGAAAGAGCACAGGGTCCGCTTGTGCTTTTTGCGTCCATTGGGCTCCCACAACGTCCTCATTTATTTGAAAGCTCTCTGCATATAAAGTGTGCGTATATATATATATAAAAGCATATATGTTTTTTACAAGAATGGTTAATTTCATTGATATTAAAGTATATTTCAATTTCTGTTACACATATTTTAAAAAAAGCATACCGTTGGCCAAGAACCTATAAATGTGTTTCATGCTATTTCTAAACTTGTGTTTAGAAACAATATAGGAACCGGAATTGCTTTAGCACAAAGTATTAAGGATTTTATACAGCTTGTACCTAAAAATATAAAGAATCTATTTTTTTTTTTTGTAGTAAACAGGCAATTCTATAAAATAGTGGTGTACACACGGGACAGAGAGTTTGTCACCTTACACCCCTTGCAGGTTTTATTGTTAGTGCTGAAAATACTGCAGCTTATTCCTTGAACTTCCTCAGATTTCCAGACCACTGTTGTAAAGAAACTTGGACACGTGATGGGAGAAATCCCACGGAACTCCTGTGTCCAAGTACGTGCAGGGTTGTGACTCCAGTAATTTGCAGTATGAAATACTGCAGCGAGCCCTCGGGCTTCGCGGCGCGGAGCTTTTGTTGGCTTCAAGGGCAGCGAGATGCCCAGATGAAAGGTGATGCATAGAAATGTCTGAGCTTCGACAGGCAGGAACGTTTGTTTTGGAAGAGAATTCATTTAGAGGGAGCTGAGGGAACACGGCAGCTTCCAGGGCTGGCCCACAGAAATGGATTGAGTGTTCGCTGATGGCGATGGGACTCATTAATCTCGGAGGTATTAGATTGCGACGTCAGTCTGGTGTCGGTGGCTGTAGATTCGACAGCTGCGCTCACCAGAGCGGTGTTGGTGAGGGTGTAAACGCCCGTAGCCGACCCACACAATCAGGGCAGTGTTGGACCACAGTAATGAGATCAAGCGAAGGGCAAAATACTTGAAAGTAGTGTCAGTTAATAAAATAAAAACACCTAAAGCTGAGAAGTGCTGTAGATTTGCTGTTTACGCGCTCTTGTGCCAGTTTTGCGTAGTTCAGTGATTTTTATAAATGGGATGTTTTTGAAGTGAACCTATAGCTTTACCATAAGGATGTTCCAAGATGCCAGGAAGCTGTTTTCATTTTTACCTTTAACAGGACAACTGTGCCAACTGTGAAACACTATTCAATGTCATCATTTTGGTCTGATGCAAAACCAAATCATTTATCCTCTGGGCACTTAAAGCGGTTTAAAAAAAAAAAAAAAAAGCAGCATGGCTAGTGATGCTAATGGTTTTAGGTTACTGTACTTGCAGAAAAATAAGGCCAATCTGAAAAAATGTATAAATAAATAGATCTGCAGGCCCTAATGGTTTAATTCAGACTGACACATAAAATAATATGAAAAGGGATATTGCAAATGCCCACATGGTCAGTCCTGTTTGACTTCACTAGGTAATGGTTGGGAGGCCGCACCCAACTCTGACTTGCCCAGATTTAACCTCAATAAAGTATTCCCCAAGGAAGAAACTCCTGTGCCTCCATCCAGCGCCGTGTCTCAGGTCCGTCCTGGGCTATCGACTCCATCACAGCAGTGGAGATGCCAAGTGGGTATAACAGCTAATACGGTGAGCAAATGGAGTTTGTACCCATTTTCCGCTCACCACTGGCCTTGGTGCAAGTTATTGGGTAATCAAGCTCTTGGTTTTTCTAATCCATAATACTATGGCAAGCCTTGCCCTTGGAAATGCAGGTGGAAAGGCTGCTTTTCCTCTGGGGCATGGATCAGGTAAGGCTCTCAGGATATTTGTTTATTCCAGCTTACGAGACAGAATCAAAACCTTGGCAAACTGAAGACTTTGATCACTTTTGTTTCTCATGTAATTTGTTAAGCCTTCTTTTTCCTCACTGCACCTGTCTGTGGGGCGGTGGTAATGCCCTTAAAATCACATTTTAATCCCTTAAAATTATGAGAAACACTAACAGAAGTAATTAATTTTTGCAGATGAAAAAAAATCATTAATTTTCCAACATATTTTGATTCAAATGAATGATTAACCAAAGGAAAAGAAAAAAATCTATATCTGTGGATCTCTGATGGGCAGTGGGGATAACTGATGCTCCCGCAGAGCCCCGCTGCTTTCCAGGAGGCTCCTCTGGGAATGGCCAGGACCCTGCAGGTCTGCAGGCAGCCGAGAGCGCAAAGCGCGGTCCCGGCACCTCTTGGTAGAAAGCAGTGCATAAAAATTGGGTTCTCTGCCAGGGTGAGCCTCCATTTCCAGCGTTGGCTGTGTGAAGACGATAGGCCTTCCGCCCCGGAGAGACCTCTTCGTTGCCCTCTGTGTACATCTCCGTGCTCTTCACTCCTCCTGCTAACTGAGCTTCATTGGCGCTGTGGCTTAACGCTTCACTTCGTACGCTGCTCCCTTCCTCTCTCGATGATCTTTACCCTTTTGCTCCTCTGGTGCCATTTTTCTTTTTATTGTTTTATGACTTTCTTGTTGTCTTCCTGTCAGTGTTTCTTTCCTTTCTGTCTCCCATGCCCTTCACCTGCAGAAAGTGATCTTTCCGAGACAGGACGATGTGCTCATCTCCTTCCTGCCTCTGGCTCACATGTTTGAAAGAGTTATACAGGTAAGAAACCTGCCTGAACTGACGAGGCCTCGTGGGGCTCCTTGTGTTTTCTTCCAGAGTCAGTGGTCTCCTACTTGTGAGGATGTACACATTTCCTATTTGCCTTTAGCACACATGTTTGAGAGAATGGTACAGGTAAGGTCCCGGTGTCAGTGGAAATCGTCTTTTTTTTTCCACGCCAAAAGAAATTAAAATGAATAAAATACTAAATAATCAGCGATATCTCGTAGCACTAAAAAAAGCTTGTACTCCAGAAGTGCCACGTGCATAAGGGAGACCCACGTGCTCCAGGGAGACCTTAGAGCGGCCTTCCAGTGCCTAACGGGGCTACAGGAAAATGGGGAGAGACTCTTCAGCGGGGCTGTTGTGACAGGATGAGGGGTAATGGCTCTAAAATAGAGGGAGGTAGACTCAAATTAGATATTAGGAAATTTTTTTTTTACAGTGAGGGTGGTGGGACACTGTCTCAGGTTGCCCAGAGAGGCGGTGGATGCCCCATCCCTGGAAACATTCCAGGCCAGGTTGGCCGGGGCTCTGAGCAACCTGATCCGGTTGGAGATGTCCCTGCTCCTTGCAGCGGGCTTGGACTGGATGGCCTTGAATGGTCCCTTCCCACCCAAACCATCCTGTGATTCTATGATTCTATGATAACACCAAAGCCTGGCCTCTGCTCTCAGTGAGGTGGCCATGAGTCCAGAGCCATTCCAGGACAGCCTCCCAAGCTCTCCAGCTCATGCTGGTGACTCTGAGATCGGAAAACGGCCCTTCGTCAACAAGCAGAAACTGCCACCTGCACAATTTTGGGGGCAGCTTTTCAAAGCATTCAGAGCACTCTGGGGTCAAGTATCCTAGGAGTGAAAATTATTTCATGCCGTTTTCTACATCAGCTAAAATCCATTTAATGCATAAATAACCAGGTCTGCAAAAAACTCGCAGACACTGAAAAAGAGGAAACTGAGACCGTGGTGTGACACACGTGATCCTGCTGGCAGGGCAGCGTACGGTGGGCATTAACTGGGAGCCAGAAGCCTCTGGAAATAATGGCAAATAGAAGGGCTAACTGGTGCCAGCCCGCACAACTGCCTTCTCACATCTCTTTCTGAAAAGACAGGTGATAACTGGTGTGGTAGGCAAGTCAGATGAGACAATCACATCGCTTCTCCTGGCCTGAGAAGCTGCAAACTAAAAACTGGTCCAACATGAGGAGACTGGATGTGGATTCAGCTGCAGCTCTGTGCTTTCTCAGGGAGGCCTGTTTCAGGCTGACTGACAAGCATCCGAATATAAGCCTCCTACTTCTCAGTAACAGCTGTGCCAGAAATAATATATTCTGCGCTGTTAAAAAATGTGGAAATTGGAAGTGAAAGCCCATGAATGATTTGGACAATTACAGCCCAGTCTAATTTTAAAAGGCAAGTTGGACAGTATGCCACCTCTATTCAGGCAAACTGCTTTGCCAGCAAACAAGGATATAAGTACTAAAAAGTCATCTGATGGGGGAAAAAAAGGAATTAGAAATTTTTGGAATAACTTCATTTGACAGGATGTTGCCATATTGAAAGGGAAAGGCCTCCAAAGAATGTTCAGCTTCATCCTCTCTGCTAAAAAAAAAAGCTCATGAATATAAAGATTTTTTTCAAACAGGCTAAAAAATAATTTTCAATTTTTTTTTTCTGAACAAGCACTGTGTCAACTTCTCTAGTTTTAGCCAACTAGTTCCTGGAACTTACAGTTAAAAGTGACCAGTTACATTGGAGAGCTCAGAAAAGCCAGCGCGCTGGTCCAGGCTCAGGGAGGCTGGGCTCAGCTCCTGGCGTCACAGGCGCTTTGCTGAGGACGCGTCCCGCTTGCGCTCTAGAAGCAGGGGAGCTGGTCTCGAAAGGCTCTCTGGTGACAAAATGCCAGTTTTACCAAGTCAGTGACTAGCCCCCTGCAGCACTGCTGCCTACCAGGGCTGCGGCTTCAGGCAGCCTGCCCTGCCCCATCCGCACACCCGGCTCCATTCCGGCCTGATCGAAGTGGCCTGTTTCCATTCCGAGTACAAAACTTCTGGATCGGTAGTTTCCATACAAGTCAAGCACCTTTTATGAAGTGGGCTTCTATTTCTGGGATACAGGATCAGGCACTGTATTGCTAACGTAGTCTATATTGTTGTATTTAAACAAAACTAAAGTATTAACATCTAAAAATCGGCTGCCGCTCAGTATGTTTTGCGATGTTCCTTAATATGCATTTCTTTATTGACAGTAGGTCCTTGTGCCGTGAGCTGCTGTGGTAGGTCTGGGCTTCAGAGGAGAAGTTCAGATCCAGAATCTGACCATAACTTGGACTTCTCCATCCCCGTATGCAGGGGATGAAGGGGAAATCCTTTCTAAAAGCTTTGGTTCCTCCTTCTTCCAGAAACGGGGGCAAATTTGGTGGATGCTGAATTGCCAGTACTGAAAAGTGCCCAGAACTATCCATCTATTTCTATTCAGTGCAAAATTTATGGTTACATTTCCATACGTTTCTAAAGCCCCGTTGTTTTGCCTCACTGAGAGCAGAATTTCAGGAAAGGCACTTCTGCGTTTGGGCGGGATGCTCTTCCACAGGAATTCAAAGCAAAGTGGTTACACGCGTTCCTTTTTCTTCCCACCAGTCTGTCGTGTACTGCCACGGAGGGCGGATCGGGTTCTTTCAGGGAGATATTCGTCTCTTATCCGACGACATGAAAGCATTGCGTCCAACCATCTTTCCCGTCGTGCCGCGGCTGTTAAACAGGATGTATGATAAGGTGAGTTTAATTTTGTTCTTTTTGTAATAATAAAGTTAGCCTCTTCCTCTGCTCTCACTGAGGTCACTAGTGACACTTCCAGAAACGAGGGATTTTTTTCATCAGAGAAACACCAGAACTGGGATGCAGCAGAATTTTTTGTGCTCTTCAACCAGTTTTGGAACTTGAATCTTTCTTTCTGGTGTCATTGGCAGCTCAAAATCAGGAACTGCAAAAAAACCACGGGGATTTAGGCAGTGTAAATGTGAGGTTGGCCTTTGGATCCAGAAATCTTTAAAACTGAGAGATGGTCTTGAGAGGTACTTAAGACAGACGTGCCTGGTCATCATGTTACATCTGTTTGACCAGCTGGGAATATTTATTCCTCAGCAGACTTATCCTCTAAAGATGAGCTTAAGCACAAGCTAGTGATTTAATTTTTCCCCAAGGTCAGGACTGCTGGATCGGGGGTTCTCGTGCCCCAGTAGTGGGACGGGCACTGGGGGTTTCTCATTTATAAATATATTGTTATGCTGGTGTGTGCTTAAGCTCAGGTAAGCGCAGCCCCCACCACCTCATCAGCCAGCGTGGTCTTATTTAACTGTACTGCCAACGTACGTATGCCCTGCCTGGCGCCAGCGGAACCGCATTGCTGTAATTGTAAGAACAGCTGTTGATGTTTTCTCTCTCTCGGGTGCCGCGCTGCCCGCCACCCCGCGCTGCCGCAGATCTTCAGCCAGGCAGACACGTCCCTCAAGCGCTGGGTTCTGGAATTCGCTGCAAAACGGAAAAAGGCGGAAGTTCGAAACGGAATTATTAGAAATGACAGCTTGTGGGATAAACTGTTCTTCAATAAAATACAGGTGAGGAATTTAAGAAGTGAGTCTAACGTCAAAGAACCGTCATTTCTTCTAGCAATGACTGGTTTTCCTTACAGTCAGTGTGGTCCGCTTGCCCGATGATGAGCTGTGAGCAATTGCTACTCACCAGCAAACAACAGACTGAAAAACTGAATAGAAAAAGGAAAAGGAGCACAGTTTGTTTTTCCACTAACTTCTGCATGAACTTTTGCCACATTTATTTTTATTTATGCATTTATTTTTAAACGCCATGCGTAAGAGGCCAAAATTTCACTTCCATTAGGGGCAGTTTTCCAGAAAGGAAGGGGGACATGCGAGGCAGCCTACGACAGTTTTTGCCACATCCCTCCTTCAGCAGCACCGAGAAAGCAGCACCAGAACAGTGCCTGGTCTTCCCAGCTGACAGAGGCACTTGTCCTTTGCCAGCTGAAGCTGCCCAGAAGCAGGATCGTTGCGTCCTGCCCGACACGAGGACCGCTCTCACCTCCTTTGGTATTTCAGGTGCTCTGCCTTGCGGGGACTGGGCACCTGCTGCGGGCTCTGCCCATGCCCCATGGAGAAATAAATGGTTTCTCCTCGCACACACCCAGCAACAGGCCGGCAAGAGGACTGCATCAAACCCATTCCTCTCTCCTGCCGGTGGGGATGGAATTCAGGAAGGTGGTCAGGAAAAGAGGAGTAGGATCAAAGTCGCTCCAAAGTGCTCTGCAAATTCTCCATAGACACGATTGGATTTAGGGTCAGGTTTCAATTGGGGATATTCAAAACTGTTGTTTTTCCTAGGAAAACAAGAATAAAGGTGTAGAGAAAAATGCACAAGTAAATAACAATTTAACAGCAGGGGAAGGAAATCAGAATGCCCTGCTGAGTGCCACACATCTCAGGGGAAAAAAAAAAAAAGAAATTGGCTTTAAACCAGATTTTCCAGGCGCCGTGCTACTCCAGGAGGCTCTGATTACTTCATTTTTTAATTGGATAACTTATCTGGAGACACGCCACTTTATTTTTAACTACAGAAACTGACTGTACTTTTCATCTGCGGATTAGTTGTCCTCAGTGTGCAACGGGAGCAGGGTTCACGCGACGTGGACGGGGGCACAGACATGAGGCAAGCCCGGCTGCATACTGATTCAGGATCTGGCGAGACTGGCAGGCTCAGCCAGGAGTTGTTTTCTTTTGTGCTGGGTTTCCTTTTTACTTTTGGAATAAGAAAAAGGAAGTGAAGGGGGGGAAAAAAAAAGCAGTAAAATGGAACACAGGAATTGATGTAATACCCTCCACAAGCATTTGAAGGTCATCTGCCTTAGGAAAGGGACAGCGTTATTTTAGATGGCTTGGGAGCCAATTCATTAAAAACAACGAGGTGCAAACAAGCAAGGAAAACTGGAGAAGGGAAAAGTCTGGATTTTACCCAACAGTTCCCCAGTCAGATGTGCTCCCTCAGGCCAAGGCTGCTTTCCCAAAGGGCTGCAGCAGGGACGTGTCTGCCCTGGTCCTTCGAGAGACGTCGGGCTCTCACCCCGTGTGTCGCATGGATCTGATGGAGGAAGAGTTGTTTCTTGGACGTTATTTCTGTCTATGAGGGGCACAGTTATTGCTTTTAAGATTTAGCAGGCTTTTTATCCCTAAGGAACGATTCAGTGCCAGTTTTTATTTCCATAGCACAGCTGCATCTATTCTAGAGAGAGCAGACCTGGGGCCGTTTCGTGCCATGTGTATAGATGTATTTTCTCCATACACAATACCGACGATGCTGTTCTGCCGTCTGTGATAACCTGTGACGCTTTCTTTTGTCCTCTCCTGCTATCAAACAGGCAAGTCTCGGCGGGTGCGTTCGCATGATAGTCACAGGCGCTGCCCCCGCGTCTCCCACCGTGCTGGGCTTCCTCCGTGCGGCACTTGGATGTCAGGTGGGCTCGCGCGGCCGCTTGCGGCTGTTCGTTTGCCGTTCGCTAGGAAAGGCGCGGCGCTGAAGGCAGGAGGTGGGTTAGGGCCTCAGGGGTGCAGTCAGGACGGCTTTACCAGGATGGATCCACCGGCAGCCGCGGGGCTCGGGCAGAGCCAGCGCCCTGGTGTCCCCGCAGCCGGGGGGCTGGAGGGGGAATGGCCCGTGGGCCTGGGCAGGGAGCAGCAGGCAAACGCTGACTTTGCTGTGAGCCGGTGCTAACAAAAAAAAAAAAAAAGCAGAGACTCATCCCACCCATCTCTCAGCACTTAATTGAGTATGTGCAATTAAATGTGCTTACACATGTGGCAGGAGCTTTGTTACAAGAGGTTTACTCTATATATAAATGGAGAAAAATAATCCTTAGATAGCAATTTAAACCACTTTGGACCTCCACTGCTTTATTTCTCTTTGACTAGGAAGCCCAGGGCAACTAAAAAGCCTCATTCAAGAGCCTAAAATTAGGTGAAAAAAAAATTAAAAGGTCTATTTTCAAAATGTCCCACAAAAATACCTTTTTCCAGTAACATCCTTCTTGACTCAAAAGCTAAGCACTGAATTTGTCTTCTCACTATTTTCAGCTCTACAGAGCCACGGTAATTCATAGTCATGTAAATAAAACTGGGTGTACAGGAAGAACCAGGACAAGTGTCCCTGCGTTAAACGCGCGCCCGTGCGTCGCAGCTGGCAGGATTAGCTCACAGGACTGTGCACCTCAATGCAGTTCTCACAGTTTTATTCTGGAATAGTGAAATCACCTATGCTGTTTCAGAGAGACCTGTTTCTCTGCCAGGTTTATGAAGGTTATGGCCAAACAGAATGCACAGCGGGATGCACCTTTACGACCCCGGGTGACTGGACATCAGGTAATTATTTTCTTCCACCATTTCCAGAAAGAAAAGAAATGCACGTTTCTTTTGAGAATTCTGCACTCTATCATCACAGGGTGTTGCGCAACATTCACCACCATGTGAATAATCTTCACCAAATGTAATGTTCTTGAAAGTATCGCTAGTCCAGAATAAATCCACAGGGATCAGATGCTGGGCATGTTTGCCTGGGGAGATCTGGAGTTGTTCCTTGAGCTGTTATTTGCGATACTCTCATCTCCGCATTCCCGATGCTGTCAGTCCTCTCTATGGCACTGGAGCTGAATTTAAAAGAACATTTGTTAGACTGAAATGCTGGAACAAAGAAAAGATTAATACATTCATGTACTTGGTGAGCAAACCCAGGCTTCGAATACAGATCCACCACTACTCAATACTTTGTATATTTCAGGCTTTCAAAACTTTTATATCTTCACAAAATCAGGTAAAAATTAGCACTAAGCAAGATTCAGGTAGTACGTACAAGTACTGCAGCTTAACTTCTTCTTAAAATAATCCATTAATGTTTATAAACATGACTTGAAACAGTGTTGTAGTTCAGCCATTCAGACATTTTGCCATGTTTGAAAATAGGGTTTATATTCGAAGAAGAGGTTTGGATATTTAGTTTCAATAGTTCAAAACCTTAAAATGAGGAAATAGGCCCAGCTCCTGCAAGAACATGCAGTACGTTGACAACTATGCGAGCAACTAATAATAAAATGCTAATTATTGTTTGTAGGAGAGATGACAAGTGACTTGATAACTTTGATTTCCAGGTCATGTAGGAGCCCCTTTGCCCTGTAACTTAATCAGATTGAAGGATGTGGAAGAGCTGAATTATTTTGCTTCCAAAGGAGAAGGAGAGGTAGCAAATCCCATTTTCCTATCAAATTCTCACTCGTTAACACTGTATTAAGAAGATGTGTAGTTACAGAAGCATTTTACCTTTGTAAGGTGCATGGTTGCTGATGTGTTGTATATTACAATCAGGAAAATGTCAATTCAGCGGTAGAGCAGCAAAGCTTTAATTAAAAAGGGGCTGTGGCAATACTTCCAGCCAATGCCATGCCTACTTTAAAAGCTAAGACTGAATGAATTAGTTCAACTAAGAAGAGCTGAACTGCTGTGATTTCTACATTGCTGATATTTCTATATTGCACAGAAATTAAACTTATTGAAATAACTTTTTTTTTAACTGCAAGCTGAATGCAAACCAACGTCAAACAAATCAGTTTTGCATTCCCTACGTCATACGTCCATTAGTTTGAAAAAAATCCATCGATAATTTCATAACAGAATATATTTTGGTTTTGTGGAGCATAGTCATTAAGTCAACCTTTAAAATATTTCCATTTTAGTAGATTACTATTTATTTTATTAGTATTTACAGCAGAATAATAAAATAATTTCTCAGGAACTCTGGCTGTTTTGCAGATATGTGTGAAAGGACCAAATGTTTTCAAAGGTTATCTGAAAGACGACGAGAAGACGACTGAAGCGCTGGACCAGGAGGGCTGGCTTCACACGGGAGACATCGGGAAATGGTTACCTGTGCGTTCTGATCAGATGCTTAGTTCTCATGCCAGTTGTATTATCCCATGCACATTTTCAAGTACTGAACTTAAATTTCCAAGCAGATCTGTCTTTCCACAGGATTAAGTGTATATTTTGCAGAATAAGCTCAATATGTCAGTGAAGCATTTGCTGGCAATTTAAAGAGCCCTGTTAAAAGCAGACAGCTTACTGAGTCTCTATGGTTAAATAACTTCTCTGGGAACTCTCACTTCTTTCTCCTAACAGAATGGGACTCTTAAAATTATTGATCGGAAAAAGCATATATTTAAACTTGCCCAGGGAGAATATATTGCACCGGAGAAGATAGAGAATATCTATATCCGCAGTGACCCCGTTGCCCAGATCTACGTCCATGGAGACAGCCTGCAGGTAAAAAATAAGTTTTCAGAAAATATTAGTTTATTCTTTGTAAACAGAAGACAGAGAGCCGGGCAGGAAGGAGGGGGAAGTGAGAGGATCACGCCATCTTTTCACCCCGATGTCTCCCTCCTGCTCTGGAGCTGGCCGGCAGCCGCGCGGGAGCCGAGCTGCTGGCGTGACCCTAAGCAGTTTGGAGGAGGTTCTGGCCCTTTGGGTCCCTACAGCTTTCCTGTGCCACGCAGCCTGCGGTAAGCCAGAGGACGGCAAAGCCACCGCTGCTCCGTGACCACTGCCTGCCCATTTTAACCAATCTCGTGGCATTTATTCACATATCTATACAAACACGTACAGCTTCAGAAACCACTGCCATTTATCCCTCTGTGTTCAGCGGTCACAAACACGAGGCTTCCTTGGCACTGGAGTTTGTGTGATATGAGCTATGCTTGGCTCTGACTTGTGCCTGTGAAAAATTTAAGCAATTTGATTAATGTCCAAGAACAACACAAACCCAACTGAAGGTGCTAAAATTGTTGGCAGATGCAGGAACAGTCACAGAGAACCTTTTCATCTGAGGAAAAGACACAGACACGAAAATATACTTCACTATGACACGTTAGCGAATTATTGACATAATTAAACACAAAATGATGAACACATAATGAATTCAACCAGCTTACGTATTCAGTATTGGGCCTTAAATATTGCTCAGCTTTTCCCTGCAGCTCTCCTTCCCCTTTACCTACAGGCCTTTCTGGTGGGAATTGTGGTGCCTGACTCCGAAGTGATGCCTGGCTGGGCAAAGAAAAGAGGGTTTGCTGGAACATATGCAGAACTCTGTAAAAATAAGGTTTGTCTTTCTGTCTATCTGCAGTGCAGACATTTCTTCACTGTAGCATAACCTAGTTAGAGTAGGTGTCCTTTATCAATCATCTCGGTGACAAGAATTATTTCTTCGTTGAAAATTAAGCGAGGTTTCCCCAGATACCACTGATGGTACCAGCTCTGCAAGCTGCGGCACGGGGGGACCAAGGGTCTGTCTTGCAGAGAATAACAGTTCAGCAGTAGGAGAGGTCTTATCTGTTTGGATGTCTTAAATAAGGATCCCAGCCTTATTTACACACGCTGTGTAATACTGAGTAACTGAGTTGCATCACATCAATGAACACTGATGCCACTGAGCCATCCCACTGGCGTCTGTGGGAAGTAATTCTGCGTCTAAATCTGGCAAACGGTTGAAGGGCTGAGCATCTATGCCATGTGTGTTTGAAAACACAACCTCACACTTCACCCTGAGGAAAGAGTTACCATCACCACCCTTACATTTAATGTTTATACCTTTCTTTAATAGAATATTTCCTAATAACTTATTAACTATCGATAAGGCACTTGAACTTTACTGAGAAACGCGTTTTCTTGATAAACGACGACATAACTGCATGTAAGGCTGGCTCTGCTGTTTATGTGTTTTAACCCAGGAACTGCAGCAAGCGATAATGGAAGACATGGTGCGGTTAGGTAAGGAGAGCGGACTTCATTCCTTCGAGCAGGTAAAATGAACCAGTGACTACGTTGTTCAGTGTGGTCAGACAGGCAACCGTCCGTTCGTACGGCGGGGGGATTTGTCAGCATGTGTTCTGTTATTACCTCTCCTCGCTGCAGCTGCACGCAGTGTTTTGAGAGCGAGCTTTATTGCTGGCAAGCTGTAGTTGTTCCTTTGAAAAATACATACGCTGTGATTCTGCCTTCCACTCGTGCCTGAAATGTGAATTAAATTTAGTTAAAGATGTGAGTGCAGAGGTAAAAATCTAATCCAGGGCCATCGATTATCTCCAGTCTGACAACCAGGGGTCAGGACAGGTACCTGCAGGACCGATTCTTCTGCCACCGAAAGCACTGTTAGGAAACTGGGTCACTAATTACCCTTCTTATACCTCACCTAGGAAATGCTGCGGGTTTGTTTATTTTCAGCCTGTGCACTAATTCTTTTCTAGTGCTTGTGTAAATTGTTCTGCCAGATAGCTACAAACACTTCAGAAGGAGAGATCTGAAATCAGCGATGGATTACATAGCATTAAAAGCAGAGTAAAAAAAAAAAATCCACCACATTTTAAAATGTCAAATGTTTATTTCTGTTAAAATAATGAATATCTTATTCATGGCATATAATTAGCAAGGGCCTTTTTGCTTTTGTTTAGACTGTTTGTGGGTGGTAATTCTAATGAGTAATTCACCATATCTGAGTGCAGCAGAAGCACCATTAAACATAAACTTGTTAGTCTTCATTTCTCAGTTACATATGCAAATGAAATGATAGTAAAAAGAAATAAATTTAAAAATAAAATTCAATATAACGCACGGTTTAGAATGCACATAATTGTTGGTATAAGTCTGGTATGCTTCTGCCATAGTCTTCGCAGTCTGAAACCTCCTCCAGTAGTCTATTCTACCAGCAGTTTGCAATAAATAAATGGTAAAGAGGCGAGGAAAGCCATGCCATCTTTCTCAAAGTTAAGAAGAAATTTCACATTTCAAAACTAAAGGGCTTAAAAATAAACACCTCTGTTGCAATACGTAATCTTAAAAGCTAACTTTGAGCCAGATATTAGGGGGGATGCTCTTGGGGGACGGGACCCCTCTACACGCAGGAGCCACCCTGTCCCATCTCTGTCCTTGCCTGCCGTGCCAGGGTCTGGGCGCGGAGCTCTGCCTCGGAGCTGCCAGCTCTGGCTTCTCTGAGCAACGGCTTCGGGGGGCGGCCGCTGACAGCCGGTGTGGCACGCGGGGGAAGCTCTCACAGCACAGACACGGATTTTGTGAAGGATGTCACTGGGGGAGGAACTGGACCATGACGCTTATAGGGGAAAAATGAATCACTTATCTAATGGGAATTTAAAAATTGATCCTCAGTCTGTATTCCTGCAACTGCCAGTCTCACAAAATGCAAAGCAGTCTGGTTTGGAGAATTGCAGAAGCAGCAGATGGCTGGGGAATTTTGTCTGAAATCGGTGGACTATGACCAGTCACACAGCAGTTTTCTGCTTTCTCCCACACCAGCACTCCCATAAACGCACTGGAAGGAAAAGCTCGCTCCCATCTGTGCTGCCGGGCTCCCTGCTGCGCTCGGAGACAAGCCGCTAACAGGGGCAGCCTTGTAAAATCCTATTTGCCAAGGCTGAATGATTATTATATCATTTTAATTAGCTAGTACACCACCATCGATTCCTCTTCTTTAAACGTGACCATCGCGTACGTTCTGTGTACCTGCAAAGCTTCGTGATAATTTTGCAAGACCGAATTAGCGCCTTGCTGCGCTGTGGCCTTGATTTCACAGGGAAAGAGCTTTATGTGCTCCTTCTCCTGGAGAGCTCCCTCTGCGCCGGCTGGCTGTGGGCTCAGCGCCGACACGGGAGAACAAGCAGGAGAGCAGGGAGGGGTGGTGGAGGGATTTAGTGTCACTTTGGAAAACTTGGGCAGGTAAGGAAAATCCCGGGGGCTTGGCGAAGCCAAGGGAAGTCACGGGGGAACCGCAGCAAGGCTGGCGTAAGATGTTATTGAGTGCGATGCCTGTAATTGTTGCTATAAATATATCTCTTTTTTTATTTTAGGTCAAAGCCATTCACATTCACTCTGATATGTTCTCGGTGCAAAACGGTTTGTTGACACCAACGTTAAAGGCTAAGAGACCAGAACTAAGAGATTACTTCAAAAAACAAATAGAAGAGCTATATTCAAGCATCTCCATCTGAAATGATGGAAGAATCTTCAGAATAACGGACTTCGTAGCAATATTAGAATAACACTCAAAAGTACAGAGCCAGAATGACACAGCTGAAACAGATAAACATCTGAATCTTACATTTGGGCCTTGCAATGTTCTAGGATTTCACCACTAACCACAGTTTTCCTTCTTTTTTCCATCAGAAGTGATACAATTTATTTTTTACTTTATGTACAGAGTAGGATACTACTAAGAATTACGCTAAATCGCCACAAAATACACAGAAATGTCAATCTATGACCAAGAAAATTATGGAAACTTACCTTATTAATAACTACAAACATTTCTAATTAAAATATGGAAATTTTCAGGTATGTCTGTTGACATTTGATTGTATATAACCTGATACAATAGAAACTCAAATTGTGGATAATTCAATAATGTGGTCTACCTCAAACAATCGGTGATTGATGGTGAAAGTCTATTTTCCCTGATCTGGAACTTCAAGCTGGTTTATATATTGGTTTATATATTAAGTGATAGTTTTTGTGTTTTCCAGGACATAAATTACATTGATTTGATTTAATCATTAATGACCTAGCTAACAACCGGAATAGAAATAGGAACAAATCGCCCACTATTTGTACTTAATAGACCTATTAGTATGTTACATCTAACAGATTAATAGTACCTTGAAATTACACGAACAGGTTAGGAAGCGATACCCTCCGTTTCCCTCTCATCCGAACTCCGTTCATACATGGCATGCTGGGTTTGCATTCGGGCCCCCTTCAGCTCAGCCCATCGTGGACATCCGAACTGCTCAAACGGTGAAGGTTGCAAAAGCATCGCTGGCTCTGTGGCGGCTTTCTCTGGGGGTTCACGTTAACCCATACGCTCCCGGTCCCTAATTTATTACTTCACGTGCTGCTAATACCGCGTAGTCCAGTTGGACTAACTCCACTTCAGAAGCAGTGCCACAGAAATGGCGCACAAGGTACCAGCTGCGATTCTGAAAGGGGTTTAGCAAAACAAACTGGTTTGGGAGAACAGCCAGCCTGAGACGCAGCGGTGGAGCACGCCCTTCGGCTGGCCGCGCCGGAGGAAGAGATGCTGCTCCAGAAGGCCCGCAGGGATGGGCGAAAGGTTGTGCTAGCCGGGTGTCACGGTCCTCAAAAACGTTGGACCTGGTTGCAGAAAGGCCTGCTAGGAAAACATCACTATGTTCAGATGTCTGGAAGCCTCAGTTCCCACTGTCATCGCTTCCAGTGGTGTCTCTGGAATAAATAGCAAGTTCTCTGGGCAAAACATTTGATTTCACAACCAGCTGCAGCCCTTAGAAAGGGAACAAGTCCCATGTGGAGCCGGAATGGACTCTAGAGCTCTCTCCTGATATAAAATATGGTACAAAACAATGAGAAAAATGTAACATCAAGTTGCTTGAGTACTTGATTGTCGGTGGCTTCCTTCTGCTAAACAGGGTCCTAAATATATGTGTGTATTTTAATGCTGTTTGTTGCACCAGTGCATACTAGCATGGAGCTGTGCCTGCTAGATCTTCTTTGCTAGGATGGTGAAAGCACACTTATTTTCTCTCTTAAACTGGAATCCACTGTAGACTTCTGAAGCTAAAAGTTTAAATTTTTAATCTAAATGATCTCGTATTTTCCTTCTGAAATTCCACTGCATGCTTCAAAATGAATAAATTGGATTAATGAGTTAGCGTTTCAGGAAGACTGATTTATTGCAGTAATTTCAGAATGAAATGATACAAAGGAAACGGTGTCAGCTAACGTAATCGCTCATATAGAGCATAGCGATTTGATTTATCAAACGTGGAAGGATTTGTCTGAATCCCTTTTTGTGCCTGATTCCTCATTTGATTCCAGTGCAATGACTCATATCAGTCCAAAGCAAATAAGAAATACCGCTACTGTGATCTGGTGGTATGGTACATTCATTTTTCACCAATGTACACAGCAACGGCTGCCCTGGGGAATTTGTCTGCCATGTTTACAGAGGATAGGAATTACTGTATCAAATCTGGCTCTTTAGGTCAAGTCACAACGGGTTTTAATCTCCGCAGAGTCTAGCTCATCTCCTTTTTGTGTCACCCAAAAGACAGTCATTACATACACATGCTTCAAAGCAATGAAGAATTAGATTCAGTACAATTTCCTGTCTGTTTTAATGCAACACACTTTTAAAATAAAAAAAAAAATATATATAGTCATCTAAATAAGTACAGAAAAGCTATTTTCCACTGACCTTTTTCTACCACATGAATTTAATTTAGTTTTTTCCTAAGATGATTTCAGCTTACCAGACTTTTCTAGGCAACTAGACTCCGACTTTGTCCAAGTACAGAATATCCCAACGTGAGTTTATTTACAACTTAGATGGCTGTTATTTTAATGTATATAATGCTGAAAAATGTATCTGTATTCTTCTTTTGGTATTTGATGCAAAATGTCAGATGCACTAGAGCCAAAGATATGAACACCAAAAGAATAAGGAAAAACATGGACTTGGCCATGCTAGCATAATGCAAAATTTGGGAGAAATTGTGTTGTCGCATCAAAAGTATGAATACTTTCAGGACTTGTGAAAAGCTGCATAAATAAACTAAAAGCTGTCTTTAATAGTTTCTTGTGTAATCAGATTTTCCTCTGCAGGTCACTTTCTCTCGCCATAATCATAACAATGTTGTAAGAGATTAAAACTTGAAAAGAACAAATGCGTAACTCATGAGCTAGGCACAAATATCCTTCTCTTCAAATTCCAGGAATATTTATTTTGCATTGAGCTTTCTTAAACTGAAATACTTTTTGTGACCACCAAGGAAAAATCCCCAGGGCTGTCCAAGAACCAGTTGTTTGTTTGTTTTTTTTTTCTCAAGATAACCAATTACAAAATTAATTTCTAATATTTGTCATACTGAAAGAGTTGAGACTTGAGTGCCGTTGCATAAGTGGCAATGCAGGTTACCCTTCTCTGTAAAGAGCCCTGTTCCTGATGGCTTCAGGATGACTGGTTTTAACTAATCACCATCATCCGGGTGTTCATTCTGCAATCCATCCATGAAAAAACACAGCAAGGACACTCAGACATTTTAAATACAGGAGGTTCTTCCTGGGCCTGGTGCTATGCCTGTGAAACCACTGGAAGACTGTCTCCAGTGCTCATATATAAAAAACAGAATAAAATACATTTTTTCCAGGAAGATATTATTGCTTAGTTATGTGTTTTGTATGATCTTTCCTCAATGTGTTGCACAGAGAAAATACCGTTCTGTCACAGAAATTGTCGAAGACACGCACAAGTGTGAGCAGAAAGCATATCAGGCAGTCTTAACCCCATGTTGGCAGGAAATAGGCAGCATTATTCTGTCCTGAAAGATACATTTGCACATCAGGTGAGAGAAAGATGGCGAGTTATTGATAACAGTACTATTTTGCAATTTATTATCACTGTTAGTAAGTATATATCAGCATCTGTAAAGTCCAGTGTCATTTTTGCCATGAATATGAAATTCTTGCATATAACAGAAAATAATCCGACTAAATCTTCTGGAATGAAACAAATTAACTATAGGGGTTTTTTTTCCATGTTTTACAAGCACAAACTGGTGATCTATATGTAAATAAACTGCTACAAGATGAATGTAAACTGGGAAAGAATATACTATTTTTGCATGGTAATGGATTACTTAAAGACCTCTTGATGCCTTACAGGAAATTTGGAAAAGCATTTTATTTAGAGGCAATTCTATCTGCGTACTTTTTGTATCTTTAGCTCACTTTGGTTTTGTCTGTGGGGAAAAAAAAAAAATACTAGAGTTAGATCTTTGTTTTTCCTTGGAGTTAACATTCTTCAGTACTTTGCATATTCAGTGGTTTCTACACCACCTTTACTCGTCTTAAATGATGAAGCTGAGGAGAAATCTGGATGCTTGTAGTCTGGGAGGGAGGGAAAAAAGTTTTAGATCCCTGGAATTGTTCCAAAATAAAATGTTTTCTGAGGCATCTAGAGCCCCTTTAAGCCCTTCACTTCATTTCAGCTTTTTGTTATATATTTAGCAAAGTACAAGCAGCGAAAAAATGACGCATTTTCCTAAGTGTTGCCTATTCTATTTTCAATGGAAAGTGAAGGGGTTAAAATATACCATACATTTGTGTAAAAAAAATCTTAACTGTAATTAAAGATTTTTTTGGGGGGGTATATTAGCATGTATATGAAAAATTCATCTATGGAAACTTTTGTAAAGAATTAAATCGTCACATTTCTCAAAACTGCTCATAAGATTTTCTCGTGGACTGACAAACAATAAAAGCTCTTTTATAAAATCCTTTGTTGCTCCAGCACTCTGTCCTCACAATTGGTATGAAGTCATTCAGAATACGTGCCTATACTAAATGTGTTGTAAAAAAAAAAATATATATATATATACATATATATATAAAAAATAAAATAACGACCAAAGGAATATTGGAACCTGAGATTGATTTTAGCAATCTTCTATGAAAAAAAATGTTGCAAAGCTCTTTAAAGATGCAGCAGTCTTTCTGTAATGGTTTCCCTTTTTTAATTTTAAATCAATAATAATATAACCAAATGTATATGCTTGTTTAATATGAATTGACAATTGGGAATGCATAGTATTTTTTCAGACTATATGTCTAGAACAATAAAGTTTAAAAGCATTCAGTCTCTATTCCGGTTTTTGTGTGCGCTTCCATCTCGCCCCTCACTCGGAAATCCAGTAATGACAACGAAATGTCTCAAATTTTTCATGTTAGCGAAACAGTGAGACTCCTCTGCTCTGTAAACTTTAGCTGATTACTAAAAGGAATGTAATTTATGCAATTTTGATAGTAGATGTAGTATTACAGACCCAAATCAGTGTATTTATTAGCCAAAACCCGTGACAGGGAGCAGCAGCACCCAGTCCCCCCCTGCAAGGCCTGCAGCAGGGGAACCGCAGCGGGACCAGACAGAGTTATGACAGACTTTAATTTTGCGTCAGAAACCGCTAGCTGGTGCTTGGCTCAACATTAATTTCCACTCGTTCAGCGTAAAACCCCTCAGGCCGGACGCCTGCTGCAAGCCGCCCGGGAAGGCGCAGCGGCCCCGTCCCTTGGGCCCGGCCAGGCCCCGCCGGGGGAGCCCCGCTGGGCGGGGGCGCCGCCTGCCGCCGGGCCCGGGTGCCGCCGCGCATGCGGGCTGGACGCGGTCGCGGTGCCCTGAGCCCGCCCGCCGCCTGCGTTCGCCCGCCTCTCCGGGGTCGCTGAGCCCCCGCGGCCCGGAATGGAGCCGTACCGCTGGCAGAGCGCTTCCCGGGGCAGAAGGGCACCGCAGAAGCAGCGCCGCTCGTCCCCGTTGCCGGGGGCGGCCTCTCCCCCGGGCAGAGCCGGCGGTAAGGCCGGCGTTTCCCAGCGCTGCCGCCGGCGCCTCTTCGGGAGCGCGGCCCGCCGCGGGCCGGAGCGCGGCTGTAAGTGCTTTTCCTCCCGCCGGGGGTGCCGGGGTGGGGTGCCGGGGGTCCTGCGGTGTCCGGTGCTTGTGTTTCACGGCAGTTTGAGGAGCGGGTAAGGATGCCGGTCGGGTTAAGCCACCCTGCGGGGAAGGTTCGTAACAGCAGTGATACCCGAAATGGTGCGTGGCGTCGGTGCCCACCCCCGAGCCGTGCACCCTGAGCGTCCGGCCGGGCTGGTCCCGTGTGAGGCTGGCAAGAAAGCAGGCAGCTGCTCTGGAAACGGGACCGTTTCCTCTGTTGTAGCTGTTAATAAAAAGTATTTCATTTTTCCTTTCTTAAGGTACCTTTCCCCCATCCTCCTGCTAATAATTTCCTTTAGAAACGGCACAACAAAACCTTTGCCCGCTTTTGAGATGAAAGTTTTAAAAATGGCTTAAAGTCGTTCCTCAAAAGGAGCAGCCGCGCTGTTGAATACAACTCAGCAGATCTCACGTTAGGAATTGGAGACCTTAAGGGAAAGAAACAGAGTCTGAGGGGGAGGTATGGGGTTCAAGTAAAGCCTGACAGTAATGGTGTAACTTGCTAAAGCAAGGAGGGAAGGTCGTGGGGGATGTCTTGGTCCCACGCTGATCCTGGTAATTACAGTGTAAGACTCACATTACTGTTGGGTACAATGACCATTAGTTTCTATCTTGGCCCTGCTCTGCTAGCTCATGCTCTCGTGGCTGTGTAGCGCTCTCGCATACCTGACTGAGTGCAAGTAGCAGCCTTGCTTCTCGTGCTTAGATACGCTTGGAAGAAAGAGGGAAAGGCGTGAGTCCTGCTCACAGGTTGTGCTGTCCTGAGCTGCCAGGCAGTGGCAGCTAAAGGGCTCTGTGCAGAGCTGGGGGAATGCAGTACTTCAGACCCATTTCTTAGTGGGGGGATGGATGCTCTCTTAACTTGCTGCCATAAAAGTGTAACTCTAGAAAGCTTGGCTGTTTCTAGTTCCTGGCAGCAGAAAATAAAACACAAAGCTAAACAACTTATAAAATTGGTTTTAGGATAAGAAAATATGGCTCTGAAATTTGCTGATTCCTAAGTAATTGTGTAATCGTGGCCTTTGGGATTATATACAGTGAGAACCAGTTCATGTAGAAATTCTTATGATACTTCTAAAAAAATCAATTTAAAATTGATTTAGACTCAAAAGAGTTCGGACCTCGGTAAAGGTCACTTCCAAGGTGGGGTGGGTTGGTTGGTTTCTTTTTTTTCTGCTTTTAATCAACAGGTTCCTAAAACACTTAAAGTATTTCTTGAAGTCTGCAATTTTTTTGACTTGTTGAAACACTGCCGAAAAAAAAGCTTTGGTAAAAATAATAAAGCAAATTCAGACTTTACATTGTCTGTGAGAATAGAGTCAAAAATTGTTATGGGCATGGAAGAAGGAGAACAGCTGAACGTGCCCTAATAAAAATAATAATCTGAATTCTAATATTAAAACTAAAATTATTGAACTAAATACTTATCCTTCTCTAGGCCCAAAGGGAAAGTCCAGTGTGAAAACCCTACCAAAAATTAAAGAGAATCTTGAAGTCACCAAAGCAAGCCATTTATGCAACGAAAGGTCTGTCAGAACTCATTCAGATACACCATTGTTAACACTAGCTGATCACTTATGTCCTTTTTCCTGCATGACATGTCTCTTGGAGATACAAAGTCTGAATTCTCAGTAAACTGGTATTTGTCAGACTGTTTGTTGGCACCTCATAAAGACATGTTGTAGTTTTTGTTGCCTTCCTCTAGAACAGCATAGCTCTGTGTATTGAGCTTAGCTGTGTTCTTCAACTGCAGCAATCAAGTGAATGTCAAAGAAGCAACAGATGTGGAAAAAAATGAAGAGGAAATAGAAGAAAGCATTGTACCGCTGAAGGTGAGAATGCTGTCTTGCTCTTTATCTACTAGTAATTTATGGAGGATAAATCAAAGAAATGTCATATTGTTAAATATTTTTTCTGATCAAGTAGTATTTTCTGCGAGTTACCTGTGTGTGTGTGTGTGTGCACGTATTTTTTTTTCAAGCTGCACTTAGTCCTGTATTTTGGTGACATTTTCATATGTCTTTGGCCAGAATAAAAGCTGTTGGAGCTATTGGTGGCATGGGAAAACATCAGTACTAATTATCCTTAACAAGGAAAGGCTGTAGCAGTTGTGTTGTGTGAAGAGATCTCATTAAGAATGTGATTTCTGAGAATTTCTCACTTCTAGTTCAGACACAGACCTTTGGCAAGTCACTGTTGTGCTTTTCCTCGTGTTAGAACAGCGGAGCAAAGGATTTTGAGATGACTGAGCAGAATGTTGCAGTTAAACTGCAAAGGCAAGCAAGTAGTTCACCACAAGTGTTTGATCTGAAATCAGCTACAGTGAAGGGCTCAAGTGATACTGGTGTAAAACTGTTTGTTTGTTTGTTTTAAATGCTAGCTCTTATTTAGAGTCCACCAAGTCAGATTGCAGACTTGTTAATGATGCATGCAAAACCCTGGTACAAATTACACTGTGAGCAGCGAGCTCAAGTGGTGAGGTACCAGACAGTAAGTTTCTGCGCATCTGCTAATGCAGGAATACATTGAACTGCATTTCTCTATCTACATCCAGTTTACTCAGGTTGTTTGTATTGGTCATTTATTTTTAGGAATCCCTGATGATCAGCTTGGAAAGTAAAGAAAGTTTGAAAAATGCTGAAATGACTTCAAGTGAGTATAATGATGATACATTATATTATTAAATATATTTAATATCTGCATAAAACTTAATAGAAAATTCATTATATAGTTTTAATTATATTTCTGTAAAAGTACTGGCGTGCTGTTCTTATACTGGTTCTGACTGTGTGATACTAGAAAGTAAAGGTTTTTAGATGGCTGACTGGACTTCTGGCTCTTATCCTAGCGTGAGGCGTGGTTCACGTGAGCTGACTGTAGGCAGCGCAAACAGGACGGGAGACCTGCGAGACCTGGGACAGTCTTGCTCCCGCCTGTTGAGAACCTCATGAGCTTATCATGGTTTTATCATTGACAGAACTAGTTGTTCAGTTTATTCAAACCTGCATCTTTAAAAGCTTGTGCCTCAATAGTTTGTCTTTCTGAAAACAAACCTGCCTAAGAATTACCTTATCGGAGGCTAAATTCTTCAGATATTTCTAGTGAGCCTTGGGCAAGGAAGGGGTCTTTTGTTAGTTCATGGCAGTGTAAACTGGGCTTCAGGCTGCCCCTTTTTAAATTTGTTTCTTTACCTCTACTATGTATCAGTATAAGATACTGACTTGACAATATTTAGAATGAAACTTAAATAAGGAAATCCTAGTGGTTTGTACAACATGATTCTTTTGGAAGCTACCTTTTTTGTCTCTTTCTCTAGGTACAGGAATGACTCTTCCCACAGGTGTTTCGACCTTTCTCCTAGAGTGTTTAGATGTAGATTCAACTGCACATTATAACACCGGTGCCAGTGACAGCCCAAACAGTTTCCCATCTCCTGAAACATTCAGAGATGATGGTTCAGGTGAGACTTCTGGGGTTTTTTTGTGCTGTATTTGATGTAGAAAATGTGGAGGGACTGTCTACAACAGAAGGACTAGTAGCCTTTCTTGATGTGACTCACTAGGTCAGATATTTGCTATAAGCCAGCTCTCCTTAACATGGGATGTGTATATCTGGTCCTCCAGTCCAGTGTGAGTCAGGTCCTGCTGTAATTTGAATCGTACTGTAAACTTGAAGTATTCCCTGTTGACACAAGCTCTTTATTTGGGATGACCAACAAATCTGCTTTGAGTCAAATTCCTCCCAAACTTTTCTGTGCCTATTTGAGCAGAGACAATGCTTTCACTTTGCTTTAAAGTTCCTGTCTTGCAAAAGTGATTGCTTTCAGTTTGCTCATCAATTTAATAACTCAGTGAATTTCAGCGTAAGAAGCTTGCACTCGTGTCTTTTATGTCCAGAAAGAAGTAATTTTTACCCTGAGAACTCTGGCAAGTACAAGAACTCTACCCTCCTGGACTCCAGCAAAGCAGTGACCATAGATAAGATACCACAGATCTCAAATCTTTCAGCAATATTAGGTAATTCTTTTCTACAATCCTTCAGAATATATACATAAGCAAATTTCACTCTAGCCCCAGGAACTTGTATAAAATATGTAATGATCATTTCAGTTAAGGCATGTCTGCATAATGAGGAACAGCTTCATGTAGTGGTCTGTGTTTGCTTCTAAGATTTTGCTTTATAATTTAGAGTGCATGAAAACACTTTCTGGTCTGCTTAGCTTTTTCTTTTAAAGTTTAGCTTTTATGTTTTTTAGAACCTGTACCAGAGGATTTTCAAGACCAATGCACTAGAAGGTAATCTGCAGAGCAGACTCTTGGATTCACCTAAATGTTCAGGTTTTTCTCTTTTGAGGGATATTTAAAAGAAAGGCCAGTATGAGTAAGCCTCTGAGCCTGCAAACACTTCTGCTGAGTTTCAGCTACCTGTGTCCTCACTAACTGTGAAACTGGTGCATTAAGTCAGGTAAGAGTTTGCCTTACAGACTTTTGCTTTGGTCTTGCAGCTGCAGAGGAATCGATGTAAGAAAACTCAGTGGAGATTTTATGGAAGGGGAAGGTGACACATATTTACAAAACCTCTACATAAATTGCTTTTCTCCAGTTGCACTTATTCTGTCAGAATTCAGTCAGGCACAGGCAGGAAGGTGGTGGTCTGACCAGGATTGCCTGTGCAGTGCAGGGTATGAGGGGCACCTGTGGTTGAGACCTCATTAAATGTCTGGGGTTCTGTGCTTGCCCAGGACAAAATCAGGTTTGGGGGGATCTTCTATGTTCTTTAGAAATCATCGGCTGTTATGGGGGACTTCTTAGCTTCAGAATCTTGCTGACTTCAGCCTTTGTAAATTTTGGGCCAGGCTGCTGCCCGCTGTCAGTTTTTTTCTTACTTGGAACACATGCCTGCCAGAATGCAGAAAGGGATGGGCTGCAGCGCTGTTGCTGCCCTGCTGTTGTTGGGGTGGCAGGCTTTCTGTTGACGAGGCATCTGTGCTGTGGTTTTATCACAGTGAAGGGTCTTCTCTACTTGGCCTTGTCACAGGGCCACTTTCAGGTCCTGACATAGAAATCTGAGTAACGTGAGTGGTTTTTTTAGGAACAGTATCCTTTCTTTTAACCCTTGCGCCGTTGTTGCCAGGCTTACATTTCCATTCCTGTAACACAATTTTACTGTGTTACAGATCTCTACGCAATTCAATCTGAATTTTCTTGTGAACCTAATTTTTCCCTGCATTCTCCTTAAATATGTCCTTGTATGTCTTCTGTAGGTCTCAGAATCAGCTGTGTGAATTGGTGCTAAACAAGTCACTGTAAAGTGTGATGAAATAACTCAGTAACAGTATTTTTAAAAATAAGCTTTACCCCTTTTTACTCAGTCTGTATTTTCTTTTTTTTAATGTTAACATTCGTTCAGAATAGTTGTTGACTTTTTTCCCCTCTCTTCTAGAAAGAGACCATCAGATTGCAGTCACAGTTCTGCAGCATTAAGTGTTTCAACTACTCTGGCTTCAGGTAAAACATGACCTGAAGCAGCTGTATTAGCTGTGAGACAATGGCATATTCTACCCCAACTTAAATGATGGCAAAATATCAGAACCAGGGTTCTACTGGGTCATTTGTCTCCCTGGCACAGGCTAAGCTCAGTTGTGTCTAGAAGGAAAAGTGTGAATTGAAACCCTTCCCTGTAAATAAGACTTGGTCCTAATTAAGGTGTTAGGAGAAGAACAAAAAAAAAAAACCCAAACCCTGCGTTTTCCTATTTAATCACCTGTGATGCTCAGTGAAAATTAGCGTTTCTTACTTAACTTACCCAGGAACAGAACTGTTTGTGTCATGTTCCTTGCTTGAACTTTGTTCATGTCAGCTTCACGAATACAATTAGGAGTCCCTCACGTAGCTACGGTTCTGAACTGTGACTGATGCAGTCCTGGCTATGGCCCAGGTACCGCGTAATTTTCCCCTGCTTAATTTGGACTGTAATAGCAGCAGAAATTGCCACTGGCAAACACTGCTGTGATTATGCAATTCCTCTGCTCCCACAGTATATGCATCTAGCAGTAAATAGCCAGGTGAACCTAAGATTAATAAGCAACCTCGTTTCCTCGAGAAAAGGGAGAGGAGTAGAGCAGGTGGGGAGAAGATGATGAGCATTATATTGAAGGGAGGAAGCGTGTTTATATGGGTGGCTTTGGAATGATCCCTCTTTGAAAACCGTCCTGTAAGATGTGGGTTGGAGAGTAGCTGTGGTCTTTTTCTCAAAGTTAATTAATTTGTTGGAAATTTATCGCAGGAAAAAAAGTCTGTAAAATTACAGCTGCAAGAGAGAGAACTCCAGACCTAAAAACTGGTATGCGCTGTTCTTCACCGTTAGGACCGGCAAGAAAGGTGAAAGATCCTTAATAAATCAGACAGGTTGTTACATAGATGACTTGCTCCTTCCTTGTATAGGTGGAAGACTCCACCTAGAAGTGTAGTAGCTCCCTTGAAAGGAGTGCCTGTGGACAGTGGCAGAGTGTGAAGGTGTAGCTCGCCTCTGCCTCTGGATGGCAAGAGTAGTCGTGGGTGCCCCCTAAGCTCGCTGTTTTTCAGACAGATTGTGTAGAGCTCAAGTATGACAGTGAGACTCTCTTTGCTAGTGCTTACCAAGCTATAGAGACTTGCTTTGTAACACAAAATGTAATGGTTTCACCCTCTAGCCTGACAATCCAACTGCTAAACCCAAAAGGCTGAAGTGTAAGAAAAAAGAAAAAACATCTGATACAGTAGAAGAAGATACGTCGTCATTCAGTCAGCTTGGTGCCCCAGGAAACACGTCAGCCAAATCGGTGGGGTTGACAGCAGAAGAACTGCTGTCCAAACAGACAGATGCTGTGGTGGTAAGTGTTCCTGTTGTGCCCCTCTAGCAAAGGCATAAAACTGAAGTGAGAGTTCTGAATCATGACAAAATTTAAAATTAAATATGAGAAGTGGTAGGAAGTTCTTTATTCCCTAGTTGGGAAGGGGACCTGAAATGTGTGTGTTCAGTGCTGCAGTAAACTGATTCTTTGTCTTAATTTTGGAAAGCATAGGACCAAATAAAAAGGGAATGACAGGAATTCAGTAGTTAAACCCTAAGAACGACCATTAATTCTAAATGGCGTTGTTATAAATAGTATTGTGTACTAGGGGAATACTGTAGGACTAATAATAAACAGCAAAGAACTGGAAACTGATACTGAATTGTTCTGGTTTTGTTCAGCCAATGAGTTCCACCATGCTGATCGTGGAGGAAAATAAAGCCCTAAAAAGTCCTGGTTGTGCTCAGCCTGCAGAGCTAGATGTGAGTGTATATCCTGATACTTTTTTAACGATTGAACCAAAACAAATCGTTCTTCATGGCACAGTCCAATTCTGGCTATGCTTAGGCTACAATACAAATTGAATTTAACATGCAGTTTGTTCTGCAATCAGCTGGGCAGTTAAAAAACTACAACAAAACCCCTGGGTATCTGTTCTGTATTTTTACATCATCTTCTAACGTAGAAGCAGCACCTAGTAGCCCTCCTTGCATTACCCCTTTGATACAAACATGATCCTTAAATGCCAGTTTGAATTCTTTGTCAGTAAAGGTTTTACAGTGCTGCCACTCCTCTCTGCAGGAACAGAAGTGGCATCTCTGTCACTTTCATGCCGCAGCTCCCAACCAAATCAGCAAACTGTACCATTTTTTAGAAAAATGGAAACTGTTACAACAGAAACACTGCTTAATTTTGCACCAGATTATTTGTCAGGAAAATATACTGGGCTTTCCTAGAGTGAAACTCAATATATTGCTGCAAGCGTATTTGAGTTTATGGATACTAGATTAGAACATCAGCGTCCTGTTGGAGGCTGAGGGCAGGAATCATTGGGAGTCCTAACTTGTATTTTTGAAGCAATAGAACATCTTTTGCATGAGCCAACAAGCGTTAGTCAATTTGAATTGTTGTCTGTTATTTAATTGGGCAGTTATTGCTGTATGTTTTGTATTTTGACGGAGCTGTAGCTTAGCCTGTCACCAGTGTGCAAGGCCTCACCTGGGGAAGACCTATTCCTGAATACCACAGGGCCATATGTAAATTCAGAAGAAATTGTTCCTGCATCTCTGAGCTCAGAAAAAGAAATTATTCCTCAAAGTCCAGAAGAAAAGAATATTTTTTCAGGTTCTAATTTTATTGCACTCTTTAAATCCAGTTTTGGCACGCTAGTATGTAATGTAGTATGTATTTAAGCCCTACAGTGTTACAGACAGCTGGAGAGAATGTTTAAGCTTTGACGCTTTCCGTCACCCTTTCTGATAGCATATTGAGTGTACATAAGTAGCCTTAAATGTTTTCTAATGACATGCCTTGAAATCTGCATGTCATCTCTGATTTTTGTAGAAGAAAGCTAGAAGACTATTTCTTCAATGGAAATAGTTATGTGAATGAAATGTCATTGATCTTTTCAGCCTCTGTGTGTCAGACAAGAAATCTGCTCCATTGTCAGAACTTCACCGCTCCAGAGGCCTTCCAGGCTTCACCAAATTCCAGTTAAAGTTCCCAAAGAGTTCTGCATTCCCAAAAGAGTGCCTGAAGGTAACAGAATATAGAATTGGTTCACTGTGCTGATGGTAACTGGCTGTCTGGGTGTTTCAAGGGGTTTTTGGGGTTTTTTTTTGTTTTTTTTTTTGGTTTTTTTTTAAAGTCTGAATATTTGGAAAAATCACAAGGCTAAAGAGTAAAACACACTGAAAACTTCAGATTTCTGACTTAACAGTGTCCTTGTGCAACAGTACGTCGCTAACAAACTACAGTAATGTTTTCTCCTGCAAGGATCTTCAGCACAGGAGTTAATTCAATCTAGCCATTTCATAGGCTCGGTCAGTAAGGCCAGGTAACTCTGGGAATATCTTACCTCTTCATGTTACTCCGAAACACAACTTTGAGCTTGACTGCTGGTAGGGAGACTCCCTAGAAAAGATAGCAGTGTGCTTAGTAAATGATTATCCTGTGCCTTATTTCTAGGGTTAATATGTCTGACTTCAGCTTTTAGCCATTGGTGTGTTTTCTATCTTGCTCAGCTAAACTGAGCTCTTTAGCATCCAGTGTTTTCCCCCCCCTCAAACTAGTTCAAGGAATAGGGTGTGTTTTTCTTTAAAGATTATCAGTTGCTCTCTAAAGATTTCTCTTCTCTTGAGACCCTTAACGTAGGGGAAGCTCCTTTCTTCACCTCCTAGATTTTTGTTAAACAAAAATGAGAACTGTGTACAAAACTATCTCATCACCATAGAGGTCAAGTCCCCTCTCTTTCAGATCACTCGTGAAGTTTCTCAGTGTGCCACTGGATGGCATATGTCTTCCTAAGTTTAAAGTAGTTCTTTACAGACAATGTTTGCAAGTTTTCTGCAAGTTTTATTTGTCATTTATGCTGTTTTAGTTTAATACAGAGATACTGCATATGGGTAATAGCTTTCAAAAATACTGAATATAAACAAATTTTCAATGGAACTGCAGTCTCTTAGGTGCAAATACTCTAACTTTGTTACAGATGAGTTACACACGGCATCTAGGATGCAGGGGAGTGCTTTTAAGTGTGTCTGTGTTAATGACAATCACCTGATGCTTCTGTACAGATCAAACACTGTGGTACTACAGAACATAGGTTGTACTTGGTAGGCAAGTGGATCTCAGAAATGAGCAAGCAGTGTTGTCAGGACAAAAGGTTTTGTTACTGCTTTTCTAGAGGAGTGTGGGAATTGGGAATTAGACTGCCTAAAGGTAGTGGTGAGTTGTTTTTTTTTAATGCTGGATGTCTTCATTTCTGCTCAAGGAGTCTTTCAAATGATGCTCTTTTTCATTAGGACTGTACATACACTATTGTTCTCTTCTCACTGGCAATTGACCTACAAGATTCAGGTTCCTCCAAACAATTGATAGCCTAGCTATCTACTGAACATCTAAACAGCTTGTCAGATCAATGAGCCTTCTCTTACACTTGAGAAGGTGCCACTTTACTGATCGTATTTAACTTACCACTTTTTTCCCCAGATACTATTACGAGTACCAAAAATTGGATCTACTGTAAACACAGATGAGATTTCTGGGTTTCAGCAGGAGTCAACAGAAGAAGTAACTGTCTTGCTGCTGTGGCAGGGAGGTGAAACAGAACTACTAACCTGTCATTAATGTCAATTTTTTTTTTTTGGCATATACATTGTTTGAAATTTAGTATAATGTTTTGCAGTAAGCTTGTAAATTCTTTACTCAAGTACTTTAATATTACATTATTTGTACAAGCAACTAGATCTTGTTCTGAGTATTGTTCTGTAACCACTCCATAAGGATGATTCTTCAGTTCATTTAGATTTTTTAAGAAGTTTAACTCAAGAACAGCAGACAAAATTGCGTTAATGGAGTAATTTTGGCTCTTGCTGTGCCAGGATTTTTAGATTTTTATAGTAGCATTAGCATCTACAGACGTGACAGCTACTTGAGTTAAGAATTGTTAACACTGTGTGTTCTGAAAATTAGTATGGAAAGCGGTCATGAACCCAGAAGTCAATAGCAGGCTACCATTAAACTACTTGAATGCTTGGGTCTGCAGAACTTTGGAGGTACAGGACTCTGTTCTGCTGTAAATTGATTTCCAAACCTGAATATAGGTCATCTTCACCCTGTCATCACTGCAGGCTAACTTTTTATATCAGCACTATCACCATTCTAGGCACATCCACTGGCATCTCAGAGCCCTTCCTGTTTCATCTCGATTATTTTGTAATATCACCTCAGTTGTCATTTCTCCTAGTGGCTTCGGACTTGCGGAGAGGAAGTAGGCGCCTGACATGAACACATGGGTGGGGAAAACCTTTTATAGCTGAACTGTCTGAAGAGCTGGACACTGGCATTCTGAATTTTCAGGTTACTGCTCACACTGCCTGGCACGTAGGTTGGATTCCCAGTGCTTCCAGTTCAGCTTGTGGATTGTTAATCCATAAGTTTTGTTCCTCAGCAGTGTGCTGAATGCCTCAGAAAACACTGACAAGAGCAGTTTTTCCTCCACTTGCATTCACTGCAGGCTAAAGTAATTTGGATCCTTACAGTGTTCTCACTGCAGCACCCCTTACTCAGATTCCTTTGTAGACACAAAGGAAGTTTTTTAGTGTTTTAAAATAACAGTATGGTTTTGCAAACCTCTTGAAGTCTGAGTTTGTTCCTCAGTAATATCACATAGAATATTCCTGCTCTGGAAAATAGTTCCATATTTCCAAAAAAGAAGAAATATAAAATCCACAACTTTAATTAGTTTGACTGCATTTGAAAATACCTGTGAAAGTTCAGACCCTGAGCCTCTTCCCATTGCTCTGGGGTAGAAGGAAGTGCAAATAAAAGCTGCTAGATTAGTCTGTGAACAAGTATTGTATAAACACACTGTACGGCTCAAGGTTAAAAATTATGCCTTTAAGTTATTTTTCCTTTAAAGGAGTGAGTGGAATGAGTTCTGCCAGTAACTCCTTGGAGTCCTCTTGGGTATGCTTCTAATTATCAATATCCTTGTTCTTGCAAATACTGAGCCACTGGTAATTATGCAAGAATCTAGAGCCCCTAGGAGACAGAGGTGAGCTCCTTGATGTAGCTTTAAGCAAAACTGAACGTTATCTACGTAGTAAGTTGCAATTCTGGTGATGGTTCAAGTAAAGGATGGTCCAGAATAAGAGAGGTGTCTACTGTAAGGGTATTCTTAGGAGTCCTAGGAAAAAAAACACTTATTTTGCCCCAAACCACTTTGTAGTTTCTATACAAGAAGCAGACTAACACTGATGAACTAATTGGAGAGTACAAGAGAAGAAAATACGGCATGTAACTGTGGGGTTGGCTGTGGCAGCCTGAATATTGCCAAGTTTTGTTTCTATTTTTCTTGATGTGATGAGGCTGTATGTGAGGAGAACAGAAATATCGTGAACCACGATCTCTCTTGTCCTTCCCTTCAGTTACGAAAGCGCTGCTTCTGGTTTTCATCTTTTGTCTGACTCTTAGAGAAAGTATAATTAATTACCAGGCTAGCTCTCTGCCCCAGGGAAGGAAATTTTATTCATTTAGAGGCAGCAACAATATCTGCTCTTGTTCTGCTTTTCGCAAAGGGAAGGCATTTTCCCATGTTTTGGTTTTAAACCGAAGAACACTACATCGATGTCAGTCACGGTGGAAACCGGCCCTTCCAGATTAGCGGATAAAGGTTATGGGTCACAGCCAGCTAACGGGTAGCACAGAAGAGCTTATTTGTGCAGTGATTCAGGAGAGAAATGTGTTCAGTGTCAATGGGGCTGCTCTGTCACATCCTAGACATGATGAAGTCTCAGTGGCTTGAATGGAATCGCTTACAGTGCGTCAGCCCGTGCAGGGACTCCGATAATACTTTATCAGTAGGAACGGTGCATCGTGGGCGCGTGTGTGGTCAGTGTATTGTACATCAATCTGTAAGAGGCTTTTCATTAATGCTCTTCGGTTCTTTTAGTTATCTGAAGTGTACTTCTAGGAGACGCTGACTTGAAGCGCTCGGAGACGATGAGATGTTTGCGTCTTGCACCGTGTGGTAGGGGTACGCGTGCTAGCTGTTGGAGGGTAAAGACCTCGCATGCAAATGCTTCTGGTTTGGTTCGTGGTCTCTGAACACAGAAAGGAGAGGTTTGGGGCCCAAGGCAACGCGTGCCAAATGGACACATACACTTAAATTCACGTTCTTTGTGCAGATATGAAGATTTGCCTACAGGGAGGCTTTTACAGGAAAATGGATGATTAAACTTGTATTTATCCCCTTTTCTCTTACTGTCCATCTTCCACTCCTTCAATTAAGGTATGTCAATCAAGCCTATGAGAATCATTTGCTATGCATGCAGGAGTTTTGGAACAGGTTAATAGTTACTTTTAAAGGGACTCCATCACCTTGAATTGTAGTGCACTTAAGATTAGCTAAATCTTCATTGCTGTAAATTGTGAAACTACTAAAAGCTGAGTTTGTATATCCTGGCCAAAAGTCATAGCGTTCTCTTTGCACACTTTCTACTTGAGACTGTATTTACATGCCCATCTTGAAGCTAGGAGATTTTCCTGTGGTGAACAGATTTAAAGATTGGTCATCTGTAAATCTATGGCAGGCAGGTATCTTCCATACAGAAAAGGGAAAAGATGTATCTAAACATTAATTCCTATTTTCTGTTAGAATTATCTTCAGATTCTAGTAGATGAAAAACAGGTCCTACAGATGCCCGATTGTGAGGAATCGCTATATAGGTATGTTACACATGCACTAAATTATGCCTCTTAAAAATAATCTGCCTAATTTAATCTGACATCATACACTGTTTTAGTTTAATTCCATTTTCTGGGGAAAGCAGATGAGTCAGGTTTGCCAGTCCTTAATTAAACTTTCAAGTAGTGTTGTAGCTGAACAGCACGATGTTGAAGGAGACTGTTAACTGTAACCAGTGTTTCCATTTCATTTCGACAGTTACAAATAAAGAATTTTGCAAAAATCCACGAATCCTTTTGGTTTCATGACATTTATCACGCTTATTTTTTTTTTTTCTTTGCTTACATGTTTTTTTCTGGATTTACCTGCTGGCTGTTACGTGCTAAATACGATGTCGAAGATGGATGTTTTATTTGCAATGGTGGCTTCCTCTGCACGCCACCTCCCATGCGGGGTTTGAGCTGCGAGCATCCCAGCTGTGCTATTTCTGTTCCTGCTGGGGAGACCCGCGGCGCGTACGGGGGAGGAGGACAGGGGGCGGGAGCTGGGTTTCCTGGGTTTGGGGTAACAGCAGGCATCCGTGTCCGCTGTCCCCCGAAGAGTCCTTAAAGCGCTGGCGACAGCAGCTGAAGGAGGTGATGCCTCGCTCTCGCCCTCTTTCTGCTGCCTCCGTCTTTAACTGCCCCGCTGAAGAAGGAAAAACCAAACCGCGGCGCCTTTACCCCCGGCCCCCGCGGGAAACACCTCGGTCCCGCCAGAGACCCGGGCACGGCGGGGACCCGGCGCGTCCCGTCCCCCCCCACCCCAACACCCCGGGGCTCCGGCGGCGGCTCCTCCCGCCGCCGCTGGGGGGCCCGCCCCGCCGAGGGGCCCGCCCCGGCCCGCCCCCCCGCTCCCCGGTGACTAATGTCCGTCATATGACTGTGACACCGAATGGAGTCGGGCGGGCGGAACTAGCCGCGCCGAGGGGACGGCGCTGCGCGGAGCCCAGCGCCTCGGCGGCGGGGGCCAGCGCCGGCGCCCCAAGATGCCGCCCACCCTCTTCCAGAAGCTCTTCAACAAGAAGCACGGGTTGATCTCTCCGGCCAGGGACGCCAGGGACGACTGCGTCTTCAGGTAACCGGGACGGGGCCGCCCTCCTCCCCTGCCCCCCAAACTTCGGCGGCGAGTTCCCCGCTCTGTCTCGGAGGAGCGCGGGCGGCGGCTCCCCTTCCCGCTCGGCCGCCGCCGCCCGTGCCGCAGCGGGGGCCGCTCGTCGCTGCTCTTCCCCTCCCTTCACCCTCGCTCGTACCGCTGCCCCCGGGATCCGGCCCCCGCCTCAAGGCGGGCGCTGAGCCGCCCCCGGCCCGGGCCCCTCCGGCGGGCTCTGGGCGGGAGCCCCCCCCCACCCCCCCGCCTTCTCCGCCGCCTCCTCCCGGCCGCCTCCCCGCAGGGCGGCCCCCTCGCAGCGGAGCGGGGCTCAGCCCCGGGTCTGCCGGTCGCCGCCTTCCTGTCGGTTTCGTCCGGTGGCGATCGGCGGCGGCCTCCCGGGGCGGG
>WHYT01016937.1:340153-376033 GCA_009806455.1 Tetrax tetrax
CCCTGGGGGGCGGCAGCTCCGGTCCGCGGTCCTGCGTGGGGACCGGGCGCGGGGAGAGGCTTCGCTGGGGCCTAGGAGCTGCCGGGGGGGGGGGGGCTGGCGTGGGGACAGGTCGGTGTTGTGGCCGTTCCAGCAGCCGGTAACGATTGCGCTGGGGAGCGCTGCAGCCGCGGTGCTGGCTGGCGTAGCGAAGAGGTAACCTGCAAAATCCTTTTAAAGCGTGGAGTTTGCAGCTCGGATGCAAATCCGGTGTGCTTCATTAGTCAGGGGTTACGCGCTGCCTGAGACGCTTCTAACAGTGTGGTAAAGCTCTCCTCCCACCCGCTGCCGTGAAATTTATTGCCTACAAATGATCGGCCCTTGGGTCGCTCTGTAAAGGGAGATCCCGGACTGATGGGCTTGATTTTGTGTGATGGGATATTCCTCTTCACTGCCGTGATGCAGTTCAGGTGGTTAATACTGTGTCTGCAGGGATTTCAGCATCCCGGTTTTCACAGAATATTGATGGGTGTTTTTGTGTCCTCACAGAGTGGGGGCACGCTCCTGGACTGGCGTGCACCTCTTAAAAACACCGATCCCAGCCGCTCGCACCTCTCTGCTCTTTACAGCAAAGACGGCTCTTTTTTAATGATCTTTTTTAAGAGATAAAACATTTTAATGATGTCTGTGTCATCCTATTTTCTGTATCAGCTTGACACTGGGCTCAGGCCCCTTGGTGGGGAAGGGGCGCTGGGACTGCGCTGTGCGAGTGCCTTCCCTCTTCCCCTGCTAAGACGTTTGCTAGCGATGGATTTGTTCAGAGGCTGAGGGTTAATTCCACAGCTGCGGTGCAGACTCTGGGGCAGAAACGTGGGGATCCCGCCTGTGTCAAAAGGAGTGAGTACTCAGCAAAGCCTCTGCTTCCCTCTTCACCTGCATCGTTCTGTGCCAACCTGGACGTGGAACTTAAAAACGATAGGTCACACTGTGCTCTTCCCTCCTGCGCTTGTGTAGTGCTGTTTCACTTTGTGATGTGAACTGTCAGCTGGTAACTAGTGAATTTGCAGTTGGGTTTTTTTTGGTGGACCGGTGGTATAAAATCCCAGGAGTAAGCTGATGGCTCTTCTGACCAAGGCTCTGGGGGGTGGGAGACCCAGCTCTTACTTGGGAGAGCCACACGTTATTTTTTTGAAGACTGATACAGTGCATGTTGTCTGATGGCTGCTTTCGTTTTCCAAATGGGGATAAGTTTTTAGTGAATCCTCACTATGTACGGTCTTATCAGGTACTGGTGACGCTTTGGGGTGATACACAAAATAAAGAGCGGACTTATTACAGCTGGATCTTCAGAGGCTGGATACGGGCACTCTGAATTTTTAGGCTGTTCCTGGTTCCCGTAAACCTGAAGGCAACAGCCTCATCAGTTTCAGTGGGGCAAGGTTATGTTTATGGATTGATATATTATTATAACTGTTTATATTCTAAATAACAGAACACTTTACAAATAATATGAGAGCTGTTTTTTCTGACTATCTCCACCTTGAAAGCTTGGTCCTCTTACTGAGGAGACTGTGTAGAACAACCATTAAAAATACAGAAATACTCTTAATATATTTTGTGAATAATAGATACTTAGAGAGAGGAGCCCAGCTATTCTGGCAATGACATCAGTATAGCAAAACATTTAAGGCTGATCTCGATGCTCATCCTTTTTTTGACTATGATTATATTTTGCATTTCCATCAGACTTATTGTGATCATTTACCAGGACATGAATTCTACTTAATCTGAGTTTACACTGTTTCAAAAATAAAATTATGAATACTTTTCAGGGGAAATGTATTTTGTTTAGTTCTTTGCTTTTTTTTTGGTTGGTTTTTGGTTGATTTTTTTTTTTTTTTTTTCCTGGCCAGCATCTCTTTCTGTGCTGTGAGGGTGTGAAACTTTGAGTCTAGTTCTAGCCAAACTGTAAAATCCTTCAGGTGCAGGAGAGGTTAACAGTTCTAGCGATGTGACCAGTAAGTTAGCAACTGTAAAGTACCAGTTTGCCCTTTTTATATGTATATAGATAAGCAGTTTAATATTTTACAGAAGAAGCCTTAGTAAATCACGATGGATGCACTACACGTTAGTGTTTTAGCCCTTCAGTTTAACCGCGGGCAGTTGGCAGGCTTGGCCCCTAGGCTGAAATCTCTCAGTGCCGCTCGCCGTTCACAGGGTGAACAAAAACATTCAAAATTTTAACAGTAAAATCTGTTTACAAGAAACACCTGCAAGTGTTCTAGAGAAGAGACAAACCCTTAAGTTCCAAGGTGTAGAGCACCCGCTGTCTACTGCAAATAATACTCACGTGAGTGGATTTTCCCCGAGGGTAACTCGACTATAAATAGGAGCTCTTGGCCGTATTGGAGCATCTGGCGCTGGCGGCTGCTGGTGACAGGAGAGCTCAGCCCAGGCTTGGGCTCTTCCAGCTGTTAGGAAAATGAGATTTCAGGTATGTTGTTTTCTACAATTTTAGAATCAAAGTATTCCTGTTGTAAAAAGCTGTTCACATGAGTTGTGTGCTCCATGTCTAAAATGTACGCACACTTTTAAACAGCAATTAAATGAACCCTCTGCCAGATTTTTCTGATCAATTTCCCCAGTAAAATGGAAACAATCTTACAACAACTTCCTTAAACTAAGCAGAAGCCACAAGTTTCTGCTAAATACTGTATGGGTGCACACAGTAATGCACTGCGCATTGACACTACTGACCGCCTTTCGAGCTGTTATTTATTTTCTGGCTTGCCCCCTTATTAGGGGTCTGCTCCAGTGCTTTGGAGGGGAAGGAGCTGCTAAACCACCGATAACTCAACCGTTTTTTTTGTTTTGTTTTGTTTTTCAAAAGGGGCTCAGCAGGATGAGCCCAAAGCCCAGGAAATCACCGGGAGGTCTCAGCTTTCTGCCCGTGTTGTCACGAAGTGTGTGCAGCGCTGCAATGGTAAATACAGCTGTGGGGGCTGCTGAGAGGCGCTGGGCTTGGAGCGCTATCCACCTATTGCAGAGGGGGAGGGAGGGTCCCGAAACACGGAATTACGGGACTGGTACATTTGAGGGCTGTACGTAGGAGGGAAACTCAGTGTTTCTTTCCATCTCGTGTATAAAGTTCAAATACTTGCTCCCTTGTATCTCTAGACATCCTTCCCACCTCGCTGGGGGATAGGGGATTGATTTATTAGGAGTTCTTTTTACACTACAGCTCAATAAAAGTTCAGTGTCTGGTTTTTTTGTTTTTTTTTTTTTTTTTAATCTAGAGAGCTCTAAAGAACCATCTAACCCCGAGGGGCATTCCAGCGATGTTTGCAAACTCTGTTTTGCTCTTGTTAAAGCACCTGTTGCAGAGGTACAGCTGTGCGGTAATTGTTCAAGCTTGACAGAACCCCTTCCAGTTTCGAGTCTTACCAGCGGCGTGGAGTGTCTTTGGGCACATTCCTCCTTTGGGGTTTGCTTTGGTTATCTGAGTATTTCTGAGGACAAGCGCAGTTTTCCAAGTGGGAAGGTACAGGAATAAATAGGTTTAAATGTTCTTTCTTTTTTATTTATGGACAAGGCCATTGTCAGTCATCCTGGAAACGTGCGTTCCTGGGGTCTTTCTGTAATACGTGCTGCTCCTTTATTGAGGGAAGAGATTGCCAGGTTCCTGAGATATGAAAGGCCTAAGGCTGGCTTCAAAATCATATTTCCTGAAATCTGTCTAGGCAAGTATCCCCCGTCAGCCCAGACGCTTTCAGTTCTCCGTGGCAGTGACTTTAAATGCTATCCTGAGATTTGTTTCCTTTCACATAATTTTTGGCAGCGGGATTCATCAAGGGAATTGCAATAAACCTGGAGTTGGAAATGGGTAGCGTGATACAAAGATGCTTCAAGAGCCAGTTCCTGTGCAGAGCTATTGTTCTCGCACAGTAAAAATGCTATATGCTTTCTTACAAAGGCATAATTGCTTCTTGAACCGGGAGCTAATTTCTTGAGATAAACTGCAAAGAGACGTGGAGACATCTCACGATGTGTAGCTGGGGACTTTTTAAAGCGGAGGCTGGAGTAAGGTGAAGGAGGAACATGAAAGTTGTCTTTACATTGAGTTTCCAGTCAAAGTTTTACCCACAAAACTTCTTGTTAAGTTTTCACATTATTTCTGAAGGTGGTGACGTAAATGATGTGGTATTATTACAGGGACTGTTTTGTATTTGTTCCTCCTGCGCTCAGAGCAGGGGTAACCGCCACAGATTGCCCCCTTGCCTTCCGTTTTTACGGTATGGATTCAGGAGATGCCGAAGGAGTCCAGAGCCAGCAGTCTGGACTCTGTCGTATCATCAGGTCCGAGAGAGCGCTGAAACAACTGAACGGACAAGACCACTGCCCAAACTCTTCCTGAATTACCCTTCCACAGCAAACAAGACACCCCGCTCCACCCAGGCCAGGCTTTTCCGTCAGCAGCAGGTAGCTTTGCGCACAGCCCGGCTGAGCCCAGGGAAGCAAATCTCTTACAGGCCCCGTGAGCAGTACAGCTGGCGAATTTGTCGTCCCAACAGCGCTGCGCGAGGCTTTCTAAGCCGTTCCTCAGCGGCGCTGCCAGTGCGTCAAGCCAGTCCGACCAAAACCTGTGGTAATGAGCTACTGCCTCTTGATGTTGGTTCACTTCTGGCATTCTGCAAGTCTTTCGCCAGTAGTTGTAAAACTCCTGGAGTTTCACCACCTCAAAGTCTGTCTTCAAAAAGCTGGGCTTTGTTTTATAATAGCGCCAGCTTTTCATCTTTCCCACTTAGCAGATGAGTTTAGAAAGCTTTTGTCCCATAATTTTTTCAGACTATTCAAATTCTTAAACATCTGAAATGTTCTTGTGCTTTTATTAAGCTCATTTCTGCCCTTTAATGTCCCTTAAGTTTTACTTTTTATAAAAAAGTCTGTATCTTCTGTAATATCTCTGGAAGAGTTTTTGGCTTTTTGGTTGCATTCATTAGCTTGAGTGTAGCAAGTTTTAATAAATATTGCACTTTGATTTATGTGCAGTTTTCTCTATTGCTGTGATGACTTTGGCTTGTATTTTGAAATATATTGCTGTTTCCTAAAGTACTGTTTGCCAAATCCTGTTTTGCATTCCTTGTCATCTGAGCCTCTATGGACCTTCCAGTGCTTCAAGTCAACTCTCATCTCGGAAGCAGACACACACACATTATTAGGTTCCGGTAAGCACCTCTGGAGCACAGAGAAGGTTGTGACAATTTCTGCTGAAGGAGCCACTCTCCAAGCCCTCCTTACACCACTCTGTAGGTCTCCAGGTGCTTCTCCAGGTAGGCATGTGTTGCTGCTGAAAGATCCAGCGTGTCGTTGAAAATTAGATGCTGGCTCTGAATAAGGCGATGGTGCAAGCTGGGTCTGTACAGAGCCTGAAGGAGCTGCAGATCAGAGGGCTGGCGGTCCAGCTGGTGACTGTTATTTACTTGTGTTACTGTCAGACCCAAAGGAATTAACTTGCATCAGGACACCAGTTGTCCTAGGTGAGTGGGAACACAGAGAATGAACAAATAATTTGAAAACTGTTGGGTGCTTGTGCCTGCCTGACTGTGCCTTGGAATATTTTCCTTTGCCCTGGTGTGAACACGCTCTGCTTAGCCTTCGCTTTGCCTCAGCTTCTTCCCATCGCTTGTGGAACAGGGAACCTGAGCACTGGAGTGGAAAAGCCCTCTGCTTGTTTTGTCTCTGTTTTTTTAGAAGGAGCTAAGGATACAAAATGAGCTAACACACAGGTTAGGGGTCACCCTTACTGCCTTTCCTACTGGTATCTCCCATGGTGGTTGGGATCTTCCGGTGAGTTGAGGACTTGGCATCACGAGTTGCGCTGCACTTAGTGGACATCATGAGGTCGGTGCCGTCAGCGTGCATTTGGCTTCCTCCCAGCCTGGACTTCGCTTCCTCCCCATGGCATGGCACGGCTCTTCTGAGGATGGCCTGCGGTCTCTTGCCTCACTGAGCTGCCTTTGGAACTGTCACTTTCTTGGTTCCCCTTCCAGCTTTTCAACTCCTTCCGCTAAGTTAGAAATGCTTTTGAGGAGAGGCTGGAGTGAGTGAATCACATGGTGCCTTTGAACCACGAGGATCATCGCTGGTTAGGTCTTCAGGCCATGGTACTCGTTTGGATCTTGCCAGCTGATCAGGTGAATCATTTGATTTTACTGTGGCTTTTTCTTTGATTTCTGATAGCACGTGCCAGACAGGTGAGTGTGGCAGTTTTCCTTCTGGAAGGCATGAATGTCTGCTGTCCTCTTCCCCACGGGTTTGACCCAACGGGGCTGAGACAGACCCTGCTCCTGCGCTTGTTCTGTGAGCTGGCCGTCATCTCCGCTGTGGGAGGAGGATGTTGAATTCTCGCCGTGGTTTCTGTGTGTCTGAAAATGTATGTGCAGGTCTGCTAGAGTAAAACTGCTTCTTAACACTTGGGTTACGCCGGCGAGTGTTCTAAGAGGTGTTCCTCCAAACTGAAGAGTACTGCTTTGTTTTTTTTTTTTTCCCCTCCTTCTCCAGGTGGGATCATAGGGGTTTGAAGATGTGCCAAGAGCATGGGGCATACGTACCTGTTGTCCACTGTGGGATCTTCTCCTTTTCGGAAACAATGCCATTGTTTGTTTTCTGGTGACTGAAGGTGTGTTTATGTGTCTCACGGTGTAAACCTCGCTCTCTTGGGATGATCAGCTCCTCCGACTGACGAATTGCCTTTGTGTTTTCCGAGGGGTTTATCCTTTGCTGTGTGTACGCTTCCGAGTTAGTGAATGCTCATGGTGACAGCTTGGATGAATTCAGGCTTCTGTTCTGGAATAAACTGGTCCAGTGTGACTTGGGGCTTGAAACTTGTGTTGTAATTTTGGCTGGACGCTGGAGGTGACCGCTTCAGAAGTGCATTTTATGAGTGGAAAGTAAGGCGCAGGGTGGTTTCATGCTCGGAGGCCGTGTTCCCTCCTGTTGCTACATCTGGAGCTGAATGTCTGCAAGATCACATGTTTGTGAGTAACGGTAGGAAAAAATGCAGAGCTCGCCTGCACCAGCGAATCCTCCGTGTGGTTGTGCTGGGCTTCCAGAATCAGCTGATCGCAGAATTTGTCTCCAAGGACTTGAAAAATTTTGCATTCGTGGTGTAGATAGAGATCCTTAATCTATAAAAGATCTGCTGGAGGAAAAAAAAAAGTTATGCCCATTAAAAACAGGAAGTAATTTTAATCAGCTGTAAATGACTTGCTAATGCACCAGCTGCTCCGCCTTAGACCGAGTCCTAACAGAATTCATATATGGGAAATATTCCTTTGAAAAAACTCGTTTGCACAACATACACATGTGATGGTGCTGCGCCTGAGGAATGTGACCGTAGCGATTACATGCAGAAGGGGCCGTTCTCTCTGCAGGATTAATCACTTATTTCTAAAAATACATGCCCAAATGTGTTCTGCGCCTTAGAAGTGTGAACAGGTATGATGTGGTCTTTGTCTCAAAAAGGATTTATTTATTTTTGCAACAATGGATTGTGCTGTGACTTAGTGCTCAACTGAAGCTTTTAACTGAGGTAATTCCGCACGTTTGCGTAAGAAGTACGACCTTTTTATTTTCTGAAACCGATAGCTTCTGTAGATACTGTTATTCACAACACAATACCCTGCAGAGAAACTTGTTCCAACATGTGCGTTGCAGCACAAAATACTGCACAAACCGCGCAGAGGATACGGACAGTCCCTGCACATGGCGTGCGTCCACGAGTACAAGGTATTGGTACAACGATTTCTGCCTTTTCTGAAAACGTAATTTCACAGCCCTTATCACGTGCTTTAGGCTTTTGGACGTAGGCAGTTTGACTGCGTGTAAAAAGCTCTGTATTTCAGTCTTGCCTGATGCTTTTGGGGTGTTATCTGGGTGTCCTCCAGCTTTGATGTATTAGCTGTCCTTTGACGCTGTGACCTTGAAAGACCTCCCCGTTGTGTCCAGGTGAACGACTCTTGGCAGCGATGCCGGTGACGCTTAGTACCAACGAGCTGGGCTGTAGACATTCCCTGTCAGTTCTGCCTGAACAACGGACAACCCAGCAGTGCTCCCTGCTCCACGTGAGTGCGGGCCTGAGGCAGCCGTTGCCGAAAGCTGCCATCTTGAAGCGTGGAAATGATCCGTCACACCCCACTGATCCTGCTCTGCTTCTCCTGGATGTCTCCACAACATCAGCAACAGTGATTTTTGGCCTAAAATTAGTAAAATACTGCCCAGAAACAATTGTCTTTCCTATAATATGGGTACTGTTTGTGCCCTGTGCGTTCGTGGTGTTTGATATTTCTCCAGATCTGTGTGTGCCTCATTAGCAGACTCTTCAGATGTCTTTCACTTGCTCCAGCCAAAATGTCAACAAAACAAAATTTCTAACAGCACCACAAACCCTCTACCCTTTCAGTTTGTGTGATGTATGACTGGAAAGAAACGGGAGCCAAATTACACTTCTCTGCCATCTGTTTTAGTTGATAAATGAAGAAACTTTGAGCTCAGCTCAGGCCTGGCTTAAGGTCCTGGCATTGTGCCTGCTTAAGCCAGAGCAGTATCTTCACCCCAGTTCCTGTGTCATTTTCCACTTTGAGAGAGAGAATTTTGTCTGAGCATCATCCCTGGGAGCATTGCTTTGCCACATGCTGTCTGTTTTTGGTTTCAGCCTTGGTACCTATGGAAATGATGGCATGCGCCGTGCTTTGCTCAGTCTCGCGCTCTCCTTGTAGTAATTTCTGAACTTTTTGACCAACTTCTGTTGTGTGTGGCGGAGAATCTGAGAGCAGGAGTCTGAGTGAGCCGGGTTTCTGTAGCCTCAGTGAAAACCCTGGACGTGCCGTTGGTGCCTCCTGCCCCTCGGTACCCATGACGCTCCCAGTTGGCGACGCCCCATTGCGTTGCTCTTTCCAGTGGAGGTGGCAGAAGAGACTTGGGGACAGCTGGATTATGGGCATACTGGAAGAAGACAGTAGACCTGTGGCTTCATAGTTTTCTCAAGGAACAGCTGTAGTGTGACCGCAAGAAGGACCACTCCTGGACTACTGTGAATGTCACAGAATCCCGGGATTGTTTGGGTGGGAAGGGGCCGTTAAAGCCCACCCAGTCCAACCCCCTGCCAGGAGCAGGGACATCTCCAACCAGGTCAGGTTGCTCGGAGCCCCGGCCAACCTGGCCTGGGATGTTTCCAGGGATGGGGCATCCACCGCCTCTCTGGGCAACCTGGGACACTGCTCCACCACCCTCAGCGTAAAAATATCAGAATCTGTTTGCTGAATTATTCTGCTTTCTAGCTAGTACTAAAATATACTCAGTACTCCATACCCACATTTCTCTTGCCTCGTGTGCGTTCCTTGCACAGCTTTGTCCCAAGGGAAAAACAAGCCCCCCGAGGCTGTGGACCCAGCACCCGCGTGCCATGTTTTGGGGTGGTAATGAAGGAGGACAGTAAGTCAGGAGGACAGTAAGTCAGCACGTGTGAGCAGTCCGCTGAGAAACGCGCTGTCCAACAGGAGTGAGAGCCCTGTCGGGGCTTTTTGCCCCTCTGAAAACGGACCTAGAAAATGTTCTTAGGGTTTGAGAGCTGGCTGAACGGTTTGTTTGCTCCTTTTCGTGAACCTTGATACCAGAAATTGGTAGAAAAACGCTGTGGGTTCAGGTGTTAGTGGGAGATGGGGACAGGTAACGAACCGTGCGGGGAACCGACGGCGAAACGTGGGGCGAGCGCGCTCTCCTTCTCAGAAGCTTGTTCTGGTTGAATGACACCATCAGAACACCTGAGAATCTGCTAAGGAAGACGTCTGCCAGAATTTTCTTGTTCCTACAGGAAAAATAACAGTATTGCCCCCAAAGACAGCCTTAAAGAAATGCCTCAAATGCTAGGACCGGGAATTGGCTCACAGAGCTGGGTTTCTATTTAAAGGCAGACCAAACTCTGACATAGAACTTAAATAGACAGAAATGGTGGGTTGGGTTTTTTTTTTTTTTTTTTTTTCCCATCTGGAAGTGAGGTACTGGAAGCTGCTCTGAGGTCTTCCTGGAGCCTCCTCTTCTCCAGGCTGAACAGCCCCAGGTCTCCCAGCCTGGCCTCACAGCAGAGCTGCTCCAGCCCTCTCCGCATCTGCGTGGCCTCCTCTGGACCCTCTCCAACAGCTCCACGGCCTTCCGATGTTGGGGGCTCCAGAGCTGGAGGTGAGGTCTCACCAGAGTGGAGCAGAGGGGCAGGATCCCCTCCCTCGCCCTGCTGCCACACTGCTGGGGATGCAGCCCAGGGTGGGGTTGGTTTCTGGGCTGTGAGCGCACGTTGCCAGCTCACGTTGAGCTTCTCGCCCACCATTGCCATGGTCTCACCCACCGTTCTTAGCTGAGTCCCAAGATTTTAGTGTTAGGATTTAGGGGGTCAGGGCTGGTGGTGGTCCAGGTCCACCTTCCGCGCAGCGGCACTGAAGCGGAGGGGAGAGGGCTGCAGTGGGCTGCTATGTGGAAGGTGTAACGTGAACAGTGGCAGCTGCTAAGTACAAAAAATAAAAGTCAGGCTGGCAATGCTGGGTGCGAAGTGAGGGTGGTGAGTATGAAGTGGCAGCGTTTTGGAGTTGCCCTGCGTTTGGAAAACCGCAAAGATAGGTGTGCAGATGTGGTGGGAAGCAGTTGGATGGTGCTGCTGTGATTTAGCACAGACATTTTACAGGGTTTGTTCTGCTTCCTACTCCCTGAGCCTTGTCGTGTTCTCCCTCGTCATCGTCCCTGTTGTTTGGTGCTCTTTTGGAACCCGGTATTTACACATACGCACGCGCAGAGAGAGGAGAAAAGGAGTTAAAGCCCAGCTCACTTTCCCTTCCATTTTTCTGTTCTCTTCTTGGTTTTGTCCTCTCTGAGACCTGCAGTGCTGCTCTCCTTTCCGAAGGTGTCCCCTGGGTGCTGTGCCAGCCCCTCCTCCTCCCGCCACAGGCAGTGGGGTGCATCCTGTTTGGGGTTAGGGCAGTGTCACTTCAAGTGACGCGCGCTAGCATGAGAAGGGGAAAGGGAAACGGAGAGCCAAGGGAGAGATTACTTTGCCCACAGCTCCTTTCCAGGAAAAAAAAAAAAAAAAAACCAACCGAAAAAAAACCCCCAACCAGCAAAACAGCCCAGTCCAAAATGTCCTGGTGGCACTGACAGCTATTGCTGTCCAGCACGTGAGCTCTTCTTTCCTGTTGATGCAGCAGAATGAATCGCTTCGTGCGGTGCTGTTACTGGTTCTCAGCAGGATGCCCGCTGCGCTGGGCTTCTTCGAGTTCCCACATCTCACAGACGCTCGTGTGGATGGACTGACCAGGGAGAGAAAGGATGAGGTAAGAAAATGGTTTTGAATGAAAAAGCAAAGCTAAGCCTGCCGCTCCACAGGAATGAGAGAAAAAAATTGATGTGGTTTTGCTGTTGTTCACCTTAGACTGCGGTGCATGAGCTGCAGAGGATGCAGGAGGTGATGCTGAGCTGTCTGGAGCTAGCTGGGAATCGGCTGGTCCTGCTGCAGCCCCGGAGAGGCCCTCTGGCAGACAGTTAGGAGTGGCCCCAGCCACGTCTGCGGGCAGCGGTGTTGGCTGGGAGCGCCTGGAACTGCATTCCCATCACATCCATCACCAGCAGCAAAAAGGGGTTTATTGAACATACGCTAAATATCTCTCTCTCTGTACCTATCTCTTGATTAAGTACAACCTCTCCCAGCGGAACAATGTCGGTTTTATCGAGGTTCCTGTTGATTCTGTGAGCTGGCGGCAGAGCTGGTTTGGAGCGTGTGGCAGCTCAGTCTGCGATAAAGGAGGTGTGTGTCTGCAGCGCGTTTGTGCTGGCACCCGGGGAGGGCATGCCGAGCTGAACCTGCAATTCCTGGATCACACCCCAGGATTTTAACGGTAAGAAAAGCTACGTGGACACACGGGGCTGTGTTCAACAGATGCTCAGAGCTTGTGTGTGTCTGTCCTGAGTTTTCACTAAGGCTTGAGCAGTTCAGCTGTTCTGCAGTGGAAAATCCCTCTAGATAGATAGCGGTGTTGAAAAGCTTATTTTGTGTAATAATCACGAGGCAATGGCCAGTCCTACCCTCTATTTTCCATTCCTGCCATTCTCAGAGACCCAAGACGGTGAGCATGTAGCGAGACCTTGAAAACCGAAGGGAACAGCAGAAAACGCGAGAGCAGAGAGTTGAGTGAGCAAAGCACTTTATTGCAAAGCCAAGAGAGCGCTTTGTTAGGCTCGGTTTAAAGATGGAGCAGCTCCTTTGCAATCAGAGGGACCAATAGCTGGCTGACAGCTAAAAGCACGCTGAAGTGCTCTGCTGCGTCGGAGAACCAAAGTGTTCAGGGCCTCTCAGTTTTAGTGCGTGCGTTTGTTAGGTGTTGGGCTGTTGCATTATTCTGGCAGTCTGGGGTTTTTTTGCTGGTACTAAATTAAGTTGTATGGCCATTTGGCTTGTTGAAGCATCTGATTTTTCTTTGTCCTCGCGTCCTTATGAGTTACATAAAAGTGAAGTCAAGCAGTGCCTTCAGTGTCTGCTCCATATAGATCTACCTGAAATAGTTTCAGGTCACCTTTGCATGCTTAATTTGGAAAACAATCCAGCAGCGTGACTCTTGCCTTGGAGAACTGAGCAGCCTGGGCTCCTCACGGCAGTCGTGGGGCCCTGGCAATATCTACGCAAATCAAGATCCCGGCCCGTCCGCAGATTAAGTAGGGGCCCGTTGGACTTGTAGAGCCAGTAAGGGAGGGATGTTCAGTCCACGCGTTGGAGCCGAGGTAGGAAGGTCTTCTCTCCTGAGGAGCAGCTGTAGGATAGCTCCAGCCCACCTGGATGTTCATTGATGGTCTTTGGCAGATCCGTGAAAGTGTTCCTCGTTGTGTCTGGTTCAGAGCCTGGCAGAGGTTCTGGGGGTTAATTAACGAAGGGGGCTGGTGAAAGGCTCCACGGCGCGGAGCTGCACGGGAGCAGGTAACCGCTCTGTGCGCAGAAAGGCTGCAGAACCGGGCCGAGCGTCGCGTCGGACTTCTGAAGGTGTTGGAGGACGCTGGGATGGCAAGGGACAAAGCCAGCGGCGTCCGGCACACTAATTCACGGGGAGTCATTAGCGCGTGGGATATCGGTATCGATGAGCATCCCATACAGATAGGGCGGGCTGGGATTTCCTTCCACAAATACTAATTTGTTCTACGTGTTTGTACACCATCCTCTGCCTTCAGTTCGCAGTTGTTCCCGTGGAACCGAGACGGGGGTTTGGTGAAATCTGAGGGGGGATAAGACTGAGTCAGCACTCTGCTTAAGCCATGTGCTTTACTTCAAGTATGTGAGTCGTTTCACTGCTCCCAACGCAACTGCTCATGTGCTTAGCATTAGGCATGTGTTTTAAATAAGTTGCTGATCCAGAGTCTAATTTTTTTTTTTGAGGAAAATCTACACAGACTACAAACACACGAGGTTTAAAATGCTCTGAATCAAAGGGTTAAGGTAGTAGTCTTCAGGAAAAAGGCTTTTGGCACTTAATGCATTTTAGTGCCACGCTGGTTTAAATGTCACTTTTGTTGGGAAAATGATCATTATCTGTTACTTTTACGTGACTGTCTTTATAAATGACCTGGTAAGGTAACAAGCTGAAGCTCCCTGCAGTCCTCTACACCACCGGGCTTTCGGCGGAAAGCAGCATTTTGGGATTATCCCTGCGTCAGGCCTCGGCTGAACTGAGTGCATTTCAATAATTGTCTGCCAGCTTTTCCTGTTACAAATGTACACACTTTGTGAAATTGGTTTACCATGTGCTGAACGTTTCTTTGATATTTTTAAAAGCCTGTTGCTATGGCAACCGGACCCCATAACAGAAAAACTTTTGGTAATAAAGGCGAAGAAATTCAGGAATAAAGCCATAGCAAAACAGCTTGTATTCTGGGGGGTTTTTTTTGTTTTTTTTTTTTTCTCCAAAAGCAAACAAACCAACCCCAGACGAGAGCACGATATCCCGAGGCAGCCTGGACCTGGATTACCAGATGGAAGGGCACACCCTGCTCGCAGGGCTCGGCTGGGAGCTCGCGCTGCTCTCGGCTCTTACGGGGGAGTTCACAGGCATCTTGCTCTGAAATAATTCACGTGTCTTCCCCCCCAGCCCCCCATCCCCTACGGAAAGGTTGAAGTGATTTGATGGTTTGGCTTATGGGCAAGGAAACATGAGTTTTGCTTCTCAGAACGGGATGTCCCCTTTGTGCTTTGCTAATACAGAAACTGGCAGAACAGGCATTGCTTTTTCTTTGACGCGAGGCTTGCAGCCCTGTTTCTGTGTCTCATGACCGAGTGAATCAACACCTAATTAAACAGTCACATGAGGGACAGAGTAAAATGCTGCTCAGGCACTGATCGCTGTGGATCTTTGCAGAATAACTACTTACATCTGTCTTCCTCCTTCTCCAAGGAACCCTGAACAGCTGCAACTTTGCTTCTTTTTTTTTTTCTTTTTTTTTTTTTTTTTTTCCCCTCCTTCGCCCCCCCGCCAAGGGAAAAAAGATCATGTAAACCTTGGCTAAAGCGATGCTGTCTGTGCTGAGACCTGGGGTAGGGGAAAGCAAAGACTTGGAAGTACCAGACAAAATCGTTAGAAACTGGAATGACTGCAGTTTGTGCTGGGGATGACTTAGCTGGAAGTTGCAGTCCTTGTGCGTTTGACGCTCCTGGTAATTTAACTGAAAACGTGCGTGCTGGGCAGGGAAGCACAGTAAGCTCTCCGGAGTGGTCTGGGGGGATTTGGGTATTTTGAACGTTAGGTGGAATTCTTGCGCTCGCAACGTGTCGTGAAGGGTCCATAACAATTGCTGTCCACCTCTGAGTGGCAGATACTTGTGTGGAGATGTGTTGGGCTCTCGGTTATCGCTGGGTCACGCGTGCGGCCACCTTAACCAAGGGCATGGACGTGGCCTCAGCCAAGGCACGCTCGGATCCCCACGCCGCCCGCTCGCGCTGCGGGACTTCCACCAGCAAGGCAATATTTATTTATTTATTTATTTTCCCTTATAAAACTCCCGAAACAAGTATTACAGGATGTTTTAATCGGTGTAAGCAGGTGGCTACCTCCACCCTGAGCCGGCGGTGGGCTCCCAGGTAGCGCGCGGGCCGCGCAGCAGACGGTCCGGGTCCGTAGCGGGCGGTGTTACCGCCGCTGCGCGCCGGCGATGGCGTGGGTGCCGCAGGGTGCTGCGGCATCCCCAGGCTGCGGATCTCCAGCAGAGGTCATCCTGGCCCGCCCGCCGTGGGCCGGTGGGCTTGGGGTGCTCAGCTGCCTCCCGGGACCCCGGGCACAGCATCGCCCGCCCCGCCACAGCTCGCGGGTTACAAAGCGGGACGTTAAAAAAATGCAGCTGTTTGCATTCTAGTCTTTTAGCTTCTAAAAGGTTATTTATTTCTTGGTCTATCCCTCTGATAAAATGGCTTATTTAGATGTGTTTACTCGGTGTTGGTGCGGAAATCACACGGCGTGTCAGGCGTAGCTAGAGTACACTAGCAATTTGTTTATGCACCTTGCAGCTTTTTTTATTTTCCATATCTCCTGAAGTAACGTACTGAGAATCTCATTTTTGCTCGTGTTAAAAAAAAAAAAGAAGAAAAGAAAACTGCTATAGTCCTTACAGTTGCTGGGAAGAGCATGAAAAGAAAAGCCTTAAAGCTGAAGATAAATACAGGGAATTCAATGTTTGTCTATTAAAAATGAAAATATTAGGATTGCCCAGCCAAAGTATGCTGGTTGCATTGGAAGTCTTGAAGGGTTTATTATTGACAGTAGAACTGACAGCACTACTGGAGCTATGGTGATCCCCTGAAGATATCTTCATTTTCATGAAGTCAGCCTTGACTCTAATACACCTTCCTTTCTCTTGGTTGTATCGGCCGTTAGTATCTGTGCTCTGCACAGCAGCAAGCAGTGATTCACCAGTGAGTTACCTAAGCAATGAGCTCTGCAGCTGATGCATCTCAGCCTGTGAGCTTGTTTTTGTTCTGTCTAGCACTGTGAAACACTCACTTTTTTTTTTTTTTTTATCGTATTAGTAATTCTCATCAGTGGCAGCTCGGATGGAACACCGGCGCTGGCTTTCACGGGCAAAGTTCGCTTCATTGTCTGCTGGAAACTCCCGTGTGTCAGGCTGCCTGTCACCTGGTGTCGTGTTGGCATTCACGTTTTGGAGAGGGGGTGGAAAAGCAGAAGTTAGTTTTCTGTGTGGATTTAAGGACTGAAGAATCCATCTCGACATCTACAGAATAACACAACATGAAGGGGGGGGAAAAAAAAGGCTTCCCCCCACGCAGCCCTCCTCTGCTACAGCAGCCAATCTGTGTGACTTCAGAAAATTGTGTATTTCCACCGACTGTTGATGTGCAGCAAAAGCAATTTGTATTGGAGCTCTTTTTCTTTCCAACTTTCCATTAAACGCGCACAATACTGAACTATTTACACTTTATTTTTAATAGCCACAGCGCAAGATTGTTCTGCTGGGCGCACAATGCAATAGCTGTTCGGCGGGGGGAAAAGGCCCTCTTGTCTCGCGGTACCAGTCGGTGTCACGGAGGTTTGTTCGGTTGGGAATGCGATACAAAACAAACCCCAATGTCCCAGCAGCTTACCCATGCCGCAGATTTTTATATTGATAGTTATTTTTATTTTAAGCATCTTTTAGCGTGACTTGAAAAATGACAGCAGCGGAGGGACGGTCGATGCGCCGAGGTCTTAGCATCCATGTTCTTTAAAGAAAGGTAACGTCCCGTGCCGCAGGCTCCAGGAACGCTCCCGGGCTGATTTGTGCCTGCGCTGATGCTCCTTCCCCCGCCTGCGGAGCCGGTTTATTCCATCGTGAGACCCCTCTGCCAGTGGGAATCCTGGCACGGAGAGCTTGTAAACGGTGGCTCTCTGTTGGTATATTTTGTTGTTTGTTTGTATTGCAGATGAAAAACACTCTTTTTCACTATTTTTAAAAATCTGACTTCCTTTAAAGAAAAGGGAGCGCAGGTTTGGAAAATCCCGCGTGCTGTTTGCAGGGATCCTCCTTATCGTTTTGGCTCTTGCTGGGCTCGTGTTTGTGCGTGCACATCTGTGGTGTGTGCAGTCCACTCTTCCCCCAGCACTGAGGAACTCAGTGCATTTTTTATTTATTTATTTATTTATTTATTTATTTTTATTTTTTTTCCCAGGGATACACAAATGCACAGAAAGCACTTTTTTTGAAGTCTAGCTCAGTGGTAATCCTACTAAGGCGAGTATTTTGTAGAGAAATGGTATCCAAGTATTTCCAGTCACATTTCAAATAAAATGCTCACTGGTTTTCTCTCTAGCATGGCTTCCAGCTCCTACCTCTGCGCATTGCTAAGCAATCTGCCTTTCTTGGCTTGCTTGCTGGCTCTCTGTTGTGTGCGTTTACAACATCTGTGAGGGAAGCCTTCTTTCAGGAGAAAGACTGAAAAAGCTCGTTAAGGCAGTGGAGAACAAAAATGAATCATTTAATTACTTTTTTAGCTTGTGGTTTGAGCACGCTGTTGTCTCCTCTTATACCCAAAAGGTGCATTTGAGCCTTTCCACTAGCTCTAGATGTTTTCAGAATTGCTTCTGGATGAAATGAAGAAAGTCACTTTTTTGGTGCTCTTTTATTTTGAGGATTTTTGGTTTGGCTTATGTGTGTTTAAGAACGAACCCCAGCCCCGGTCTGGCAGCGGGGTCCGCGCAGAGCCCCTTGGCTGGGATGTGCTCCATCCTCCAGGCTCTTCACCGTGGCCGGACACCTGCACGCGCGCCGTTCCCGTCTGCCGTCGGGCGGATATGCACGGATGCTGAACTGCCCTCCCGGGATCTCTCTGGAAGGTGGTGGGCTAAGGCAGGAGATGCTGATCGCTTTATTTTTTTTTTTTTTTTAACTTCAGTGTTTTTTTCTGAAGCTAGATAACAGTAAAAGTTTTGTTTCCCAAGTTCAAACTTACACGCACCTGCACCCTTTCAAAGAGGAGGAGAGTATCACTTGCCCTGCCAGAGCCAGATACTGCCTGGGTGGTGAATGAGGGGCAATTTGGATCTGGAAGGAAAAAACATCTGCCTTTCTGGAGACCCTTTTCCACGACAGATGCAGTAGGCCTGATGCAAACCCCATAAAACTTTCACCGCGTGGGTGAAAACAAGTCACTGTATCTGCAATACAACTGATACTGTAATTGTAGGGTTTGTTCCTAACCAGTGGCCCATCTGGGGGGCTGTGCTGTGCCCCCTTGCCCTGTGAGCCACTGTCAGCGGAGCGGCGTGGCTCAGGGTCCTGGAGCTGCCCCGCGTCCCCATCCCTGCGCTGCCCACACCTCCTCGGAGCGCGGCTCTGCCTCTGCGGTTGGCAGGCAGTAGGTTTGGATGTGAGCGCAGGCTTGGACCCGGGGTTCAACTACCATCGGAACATACCGCTGTGACCAGCACATCTCGCTGTCCTCAGACATTCACAGTCAGATGTGCCCTGTGCCTGGATGTGCGCCTAGAGAAGAGGATGTGCACATTTAATCTTAGAGGCCGAGTATTTTCTTGGATGTGGGAATGGTCACAGTGTGTTTGAGCCAACACTGAGTATCTGAAGTCCTTCCTCAAGCAGTAAATATTCACCGGTCTGGCTAAAGCACTGTTTACTCTAGGTACGCTTTGAGTCTGTCTCTATCTGACGGGAAATTCCTTCCAACATTTTTCCTGGTCAGTTGTTGGATGGAGGCTGGGTCTGCTTTCAAAGCACTTGTCTTTAATACACATCATGTTACCCTGAGGTAAAATGGAAACCTGAGATGTTACTCCTGTAAATAAATGTTTACATAATACATTGCACTGAACTTCTCACCATTGCATGTCGAAGAAAAAAAGGTCACTTTTGACATCAGTAACCTTTAGAGAGCAATGCTTTTGCCACACAGGTAAAGAAAGTTCCTCTGCACAGCACGTTCCTTTGGCTGGACTGAGAGGTAGCAGGGGTCAAATGTCGCTGCTTACAACTCCCAAGGCTTGGCGTTCTAAGCTCCAAAGGCAAGATTTGGTTTGAAGGCATGGGTCCTGTAAACAGCACACGCCCAATTTTGCTCCTGTGAGTAATTCCATTGAGTTCCCTGGCGCCTGTCACGTATGAAAAGCTGCGTCTGTAATGTACATCTGTGTGGGGGCAGGACCTCAGCTCCTCGTTTCTAAATGAGGAATTTCCTATAAAACGTTTGTGGTCACAGAAGATAGTGGGTTTGGATTTGGAACAGAGTAAGGATCCATCTCTTGGTTTTACTGCATTTGTGTCAAAACACTTGCCCAACACTATATTACGTTCCTATAAGCGAGCAGCAAAACTGCTGTTGTGTAAATAGATTAAGAATTTCTCCCTGAACTTAATCCAGGAGATAGGTTGTGTTCCAGGGAGCTCCGTGTTCTCCGGTGGCATCCATTCTGGATGGCAAAGCATCACCCGGGCGTGCTGGGGTTGCTGGGTCCTGGGACCAGAGCCCAGCTCACCCACTCTGTGACACAGGGCAATATCGATCCCTGCGCTGTGTGTTGTGGGATGCAGCAGAACAGGAGATGCTGACGATAAATTAATTTTTGCTGCCTTTGCGTTTGAAATATTGACGAAACCTGTAGGTTTTCAGACACTGAAAAAAACTGAAGTAGGAGCTATGATACTATGCTCTCCTGCCTTTATATCTTTCTTTATCTCTGTCCAAAGATAATGCAAAATTAACAGTATGCATCATTCACCTGGGAAATGCCTGTGACAGTACTCGATAGCTTTTAATGCGCATTGCTTTTTTGGATGCCTGATTCCTTCTTCACTTCCCCGTCCATCTCTCTCGCTCCTCCCCGACAATTTAGAGAAAAAAAAGTTCTTTAAATAGCTCTTTGCTTTTGTGATGTACCGGGCAGCCTTCCTAGCGTGGCCTGGGTTACTACAAGAGCAATGGTGAAATCTTGTTTACACCTAGCAGGTTGGTGAGCATTTTGTTGTTTTTTGTTTTTTTTTTCCCTAAAAATCCCTAGATATTGCCATCCAGTTGCCTTGCACGTTCCTGATGCTTCACTTGTGACATTACCGAGCCCTGACAGGGCCTACAGTGCTTTCTTTGTCCGTGTAGGAGCCGATGGGAAGGGGGCGCGGGGGCCGCCGCGACGCACGGAATGGAGCCGGTTTTCCTGAGCCTGCAAACCCAACGGAGAACCGGCCACGCAGAGGCAGGCAGCCGGCGTCGGTAGCTGTCGGCTCCTCTTCCCCCTTCCCCAGCACGCCTGCACACCAGACCCCGTGCAGTGGGACGCTTGAAGGCCTCTATTTCCAGGGCGGGATGGCGCGCAGGGGTCGTTGGCGGCGCTGGGATTGGCGGCGGATGGCGGCTGCAGGTGGCCTGGGCTGACAGCTGGGTCACATGATGGCTGTCAGCGCCCGCTTTCCCACCGCCCCGCTGCCTCCGCGCTCCCGGGCTCCGGCACAAGCATCCCGTCGCTCCCAGGAATGTGAAGGCTGGGGGTGCAATCTGGAAGGAGGCCGCGTCGCTCTGCCTCCCCCCCACCCTCTCCCTCCTCTTCTCGTCCGAGCAGGCTGAATTCCCGACGGTCGCGGCTGGTGGAGGTGCAGGATGGCAGCCACAGCTGCCAGGGGGTCATGAGACTCGACTCCGATCGCGCCCGCGAGAGGAGGAGGAGGAGGAGGAGGAGGATCGATGGGTCCGACATGTACGCTCCGGCGCCTGCCAAAGCAGCGCTTAGCTTCCCGATGAATTAGATCCATCTCCTCGGCAGCGGTACGCTGGAAGAGACAAAGGCGCGGGGAAGACGGGCGAGGTTTGCTCGCGCCGAAATCCCGGGCCGTGCACCAGAATGGAGGGGCAGGAGCTGGGTTACGAAACGGCGGGGCAGTGCGAACGCAGCCCGGTGCAAACCCCCATCCTGCGCTTCGGCCGGCCGCTCTCTTTAAGGTGGTTTTTGTGATCCTGTTGCTAGGATTAAGCCTTTTTGCATTGCAGCATGGAGAGTCTTTTGTTTGAGTTAAATTCAGCCCTCTTGATATGTCACCTGACAGTCTTGTGGTTTTGGATGAATATGGCTCATTGCTATTATTAACCTGGGCTGGCAGCCGGGCACAACGGGAGTTTAGAGGGATTTTGGAAAGTGGAACTGCTCGGGGGACAAAGATGCTTCCCAGGTATGGTCGCTGCACAGTTCTTGAGATTATTTTAATTATCAGCTTAATATTTTCATTGTGATTAAAGTATTTCTTTTCCAGAGATGTGAAACCTTTAGAGATTAAATTTTTTAAATGATTTTTCTCATAATAGCATGCGTAAATGACACTAAGGTATTCTATTCCCTAAATAAATTCCCTGTTTAGTTTTGCAAAGGGAAGGGCAGTCTACTTGAATAATGTCAAACGTTGTGTTCAGTGCTTGTGCATTTAACTAGAAGGCACTGTGTCTTGTGTGTGTGTGTGTGGTTTTTATTAAAACAGGTATTTCCAAAGAGCAGAGAGCCTGTGTGCGTGGACGTGCACATGTTTGCATGCATGTATGTGCTTAAATCAGCTAAAAGCTGAACGGGTACTTCTTGGAAGGACATGCATGAAATAGTATTTGTCATTTCATAGAATATTTTTGGGACTAATTGTGAATTCTGAACCCGTGTAAATGGCAAAGTTACTCAACGTGCTGTACATCTTTTAACAAATCCTTCCCACCTACTTATTTTCAATATCACACTTCGGATTATGATTAATGTGTTGACTAGACTGCACCTAACCTGTAAATATTATGAATTTTTGCTTGTGAAAAGGCATCTGGCTCACGTATTAGACTTTGGAGTATAAATCAGGTACCTTAATGAGAGCCAAGTGACTTGGTAGAAGGCAGAAAAAAAATGAAAACAAACTAAAGTCAGCTTCATACACAATTAAAGAATTGGACAGAGCCAAGGACCCTGGGAGCCAGCTGAAGCGTAGGTCCAAGTTTGTTAGACCGAGTGTGAAAGAGCTGGGTGACCATGTGTGCCCAGCGCACACCGTGTGCTCAGGGTAAGCAGCAGAAGTTTCCTGGAGCTCACGTCGTGCAGCTATTCAAGGTGAGGATTGCTAAGCTGGTAACTGAACGAGACAGATTTATAGAGGTAGCGTGGAGCTGACCTCTGCGGTGCCACAGCGCCTGTGGACGTGTCGCCCTCCTTCCAGAAATGACAAGGGGATCACTTGGGTTTTTAAATTTTATTTATTTATTTATTTATTTATTTGTAAAAGAGAAGTTATTTCCTTGTGCTAAACTTGAAAAACATGAGCGCTGCAAGCTGTCGCCCGCAGTGGGCGGTTGTCCCCGAGATGATCCGCCGTCCGTCGGTCCTTCCAGGCTCCCCAGAGCCCAGGTCCCACCACCTTTGCGAAAGCCCGGCTGAGGTCAGAGTGACAGCGAGCAGCGTCACCCGGGGCGCTGGGTAAACTCCTCCGCAGTCGATCGTCACGGGCTCCCTCCGTGGCCTTGGTCGAGTCACAAATACGGGTTTTCTCCGCAGAATCGTTCACGCAGCCCTGAAGTGACTTCAGCTCTTGTAAAGACAATTACCTTGCAAAATGTTTTCTGAGCACAGGTCCCGTGGTTTCTCTAGTTCAGGGATCTTCCTGCTCCTCGCAGCCTTTTGGCCACGTTAAGGGCACCAGCATTTACATGAAATCTCTCACTGAAAATGCCAGCTTTGCAAACTGGCAGTGCAGCCTGGATCATCCTTACCATGTGAAACCTGACAAAGTTCTTTTGCATGTCAGGTGTTGTTATTAAAAAAATAACTCGCCCATGCCTCTATAAAAACCTAATGGATTGTCTTCCGAAGCTGGAAGCGTCCTTAACGTGCTGTACGTTGCTGTTTTCATTGCTTCCAAATCAGTTGTGCTCTTTCAGAATGTTCTACGCAGCTGCCTTTGGACGGTAATGGTCAGATAATCAGTGAATTGTTGAATTGCAGTAAGGAGGTATTAAAATATGTACAGCACCCTCCCTGTGTGTCCTGTGCACTCAACTGTTGTTGTATCTTCTCAAAGCTGAAAGAAAAAAAAATCCAGTAACAGATCATAGAAATGTGCAGAGGAATTTGGGCAGAGGAAGGGAACACCTTGTTGGAAAAGGTGTCTCAGAGTGAGAGGTGTGTGATAAGGTGGTTGGACTGGGCACAGACCGTTTTCCCTCTGCTTCTGGTCGCCCTTCCCTGTAACAAAGCAACCGCGGGACCCTGAACAGCCCTGTGCTGTGGACGTGCAGGTGAGCGCACTTCGATGCGAATGTGCATCTCCGTGGAGAAAATCTGCATCTGAAACATCCCAGCGCACCCAGCGGGATGGTCTCATGTTTATCACGTAAGCTCTTCAAGAGAGGGACAGTCTCTGCCCAACGCCTGTGCAGAAGCTGGCTGAGGTCTAAGCACCACCGTAACGACAGCAGGACATGAAGAGGATCATCTGCAGGAGATGAACCCTGGGCATCTCTACGCCTTTGTGCTGATCTTCATCTTCATGGGAGCAAAGCAAGACGTTTCCTTCCGCGCGGAGCCCCGCGGGGAGGGCACGGGGCAAGGTGGACCCGCCGTCTGCTCTGCCCTGGCTGTTCCTGCCAGCCTTTTAAAAAGGTGCTAACATGAGAAACACGCAGAACAGATAAGCTAGCATAAACTATAAATATCATTTGCGTAGATGCATTTAAAAATAGTTGGAAGTGATTCATCACCAGGCAGTTTTTATAACTATGGGTAACATGGTGTAGGAAAACAATAGTTTGACTGATAGTCTCAACTCACTTCTTCAACAATTAGTCACATTCTGGTTTTGAGTAACTTTACTTTTTGGCAAAATCTTTTACAATTCCTACCTGCTTGACATCCTCATCAGTTTGCTTCAACTGCTTTTCTTTAAGACTTATGAAATATCTGTGTTAGTTATTAAAAAGTAATTGGATCCTACCGAAGCTGTGTTAGTATGGAATTGTTGTAAAAGTAAAGTCTCAGGCAGGGGGAAAAATGGTGTTAAACCAAACCCGTAATGTAGTGAGCAAGTGCTGTTCGTGTTGTAGTGGAAACAAGGAGGAAGGAACGTCTGTGCTGTCAATTACAGGGGAAAATCTTGTGTTTTAATTGCTGGAGTGGTAACGAAGGATTTCCGTGTCTGTGGTGTCATCTATTAAAACTTGTGCAGGGTGTAGGAATACCGATTTAAAGCCATTCAGTTGCCTCTTGCGGAGAAATGTCTGTGGTGGTAATGGACTCCAGGAATCAGATAGGTGAGAAAATCCATCCTTGGAGAGACTCTGGAGTTCTGGATTGCTGTGCACCTTGCAGTGGAGATGTCAGGGTGTAATGGGTCTGTGCAAACTACAAATAACGGTCCCGGTGACTGAACGTGAAAAAGGCAGGAAGACAAAAGGGGTGAGAGAGAGAGAAGAGCTGAACGATAGTAGGGCTCAGGTGTGAACGTGCATTAAAATACAATTTTCAGACCTTGATTTCATTAGTATTAGTTTCTAATAATTTCATCGTTGTTATTGTGGAAGTTTGCCTTTCTGGCCCAGCTAGTTCCTTCCCTTTGTTGGAGCACTGGCGTTAGCAGCTGGGCAGGTGACCTCCAGAGGTGTTGGCGATGGCCTGCGCTCTGCTTTGTGTGATTTGTTCCTGCAGCATCCCACACAGCCCTTGTACGTCAGCGCCTTCTGCCCCATTCTATTCATGTAGGTATTTCTGAACATCTCACTAGAGAGGAGTTGCTGGCTGTGCAGTGGAGATCTCCACGGGCCTGGCATCCGAGTCAGAAATAATTTGTTTATCGCTATTTCTCCTCTTGCGCCACGTATGATCTCGCAGCACCAACTGTGTAGCAAAGTCACAAATGCTTCCACTCGTGAAATGATTGTTGGTGTTTTCTTGGTGGTGGTTTTTACGTTTGTTTGTTTGTTCTGGGTTTGTTTGGGGTTTTTTTCTGTAAATATAATCAGTTTCAGGGAAAGACGGGAGAGTGATAGATAGGTCACGCAGGAAAAAGCCCTTGTTGAGAGAACCGTCACTTCCAGAACAGCGTGGGGGATGGAGGCTCACCTTTCATGAACATTACTAGAACGTTTGATTCTACGTCTCCTGGTTTTCCTCTAAGAATATCAAGAAAACATCAGCTAAATGTCAAAGTCACTTTCCATTTATAAGCAGAACTAATTCCATTCAGAAGATCTAGGTCAGTTTTCATCCGCCCGAGGAGCAGCGCTGGGGTACTGCCCTGTTATATTGGTTTTGGGAACATACCCTGTGCATTACATGTAGGAATTGGTCCGTTTCTGGGGATAATATATCCAGATATCGAGCCTAACGGTACTTTGAAGCTGCTAATAACAGCAGAGCTACTCCGTGTCCCGCTCCCCCCAGACAAACGTGCCTTGCTGGGAGGAGGCGGGGGTGCGGGCAGCCTCTGTTTACTGTCTGTCGAAATGAACTTTCCCCAGCTCTCTTGAAGTTTCTTCTGGTTTGGGAAGCGGCCCGCTATTGCCAGGGAATGTTTTTGCAAGGCTGAAATGTGCTTAAGGACTGCGTTATGTAACGGAGATAACGCTTATTTGGAACGATCACAAATGACGGTGGGCGATATCTACTCGGTGCTTGTCTGGGGAAAGTTGAAATGTCATGTGAAGAAGCTGAGAGGTAAACAAGCTCTTGTTACCTCCATCAACTGCGCTTCCGAATACAGCAAGAGTTTTATATTTAGCTTTCTCTCTTCTTAGTGTGTAATCTGCTCTTGGAGCTTTTTATAAGTAGACTTTCCTGAGATCTGGAACAGCCACTGCCCTTCTTTGCCAGTAATTTCAAAGTCAAATATCAGAAGTAGTAGGTAATGGAAGAGATGCTTTTGTGTGAGTGTGAAGGAAATTCAGATGCGTCGCAAGGGTGGAGCGAGCGATCGTACCTTTTTGGCAGGCAGTTTGCTGTTATTGTCACATGCTGCTTCTTTACAGGAACCACAATGGCCTACCTGGAGACAAAATGAGTTTTCAGACTGCCGCTGCCCTCACTGGGGGTGGTTCCTCTAGGAAGCCAGTTTGTGCAGCCCTCTCACTTGCCTCCGTGCCTCCAGCCGTGGTCAGGGTCTTACAGCCGTCCCAGCTCTCGTGCCTTGGAGCCTCTCGGCTGTTAACATTCCGAATGCGCAGCAAACGATTGGGATTCTGTTTTCTTACGTTTTCTGAAATGCAAGACGAGGCTCATGAGCAGAGCCCCCGGTAAATGTAAGCTCTGCTCTGCGTTTGTCGCAGTGTGTGGTTTTGGTTCAGAATTTGCTCAGTCTGCTCTTCCTGTAGGCACGTCCCTCTGCGGACAGCGCGCGGCTTCAGGTGTCCCAGCAGAGCGGGTGCACAGCTCCTTGCCCCCAAATCTAGACACCAAGTTATTTCAGTGTCAAATTGCTCAAGCTTTTTTCTTGTAATAAGTTGCTTTTGACATTTGTTGCACGTGATCTTCTCTGCAGCTTCTGTTTTTCTCTCCTGTTGCTAAATGATGGGGCTGAGCAGATTAGGAAATGGATTTCCTCTCTCAGGAGACCTTGTAACTGCATGTCGTGGGGCTCAGCGTCGCTGGCACTACGCTCATTGTAAAGCCTGTGTATTTATATTGGATATCACTTCTGGTGAGCAACCGTGGCTTTGGTGATCAAATTGATTCTCTGCCGTGACCTATGGTAAAAGTTGTGGGGTTACAAATCATCATTAGCGTGGTGATCACATGAAGCGTGAGTGCAGAGAAGGAAATCCTGTGGTTGGTGAATAGAAGGGCAGAGGAAAGGAAAATTTACCATGGTCTTGGAGTCTAGCATGCCAGCTTTACTTTAATCCGTATCACCATTTATGGGGGTCTTTTTGCTGAAATAAATGTAGAGCTGCTTCTTGTGAACTGGGAGCCTGTGTCCTTCATAATGGCTGGAAAGTTCCAGGGCCTCTTTTCTTACTTCTTGGGGTTTCAAGCTATCCTGAAAGCCAAGGATAAGGAAGATAGAATTTCACTTGATCTAGGAAATGGCTCGTAACTGACTGAAAGATGATTCCTGTTGGTTTCATGGATAGAGCAGGTGTCTTGTTTCCTATCTTCCAAGAACTGAGAAGGTATGGATGAAAATGGATTCCCAAGGCCATGGGCAACAGGGCTTGCTGGGTTGGCTTTTTAAAATGGAAATTCAAGACAAGCCGCCCTTGAAGGTGAGATTATGCGATGGTAGTCGAGCCTGAGCCCTGCAAGTTCTCCCTTCGCAGAGCTCCTCTGAAGTCAGCGGCGCGAGGGAAGGCAGAGGCTGCGGAAAGCTCCCTTCCTGGTTTCCGACTGCAGAACCAGTTTGGGAACAGGCGTGTGAGGAGAGGACTGCAGCATGTGTGTGTTCTGCTGACCCGTGCGGCAGCATGGCCTTGCATCACAGTGGCTTACGTGGAGATTACTCCTAAGTCTGAACGTAGGGAGGGCCTGAGGAGTCAGGGCCAGGCTACACGTGGCGCTCTGCTCCCCAGCACCAAACCCCATACATTGGTAGGAGTGTTGTAGTTCGGAATACCGCCGTTAGTTCCATACACATTTCTTACTACAGCGTGTGTGAGACCTGAAGGAGGGCAGGAAAGGGACTTTGCATTTTTTTAGCTGTGGAGTTCAGCGCTTTGCCAACCCGTGAGGCCAAAACCCCATGACCGCGAATGCAGAGATGCGTTACTGAAGGGAGAGGCCAGTGTGAACCTAGACCTCTCTTCTTTCTGCTTTTCAACTGCCAACGCTTTTAAGCCAGTGCTTGCAACGGTGAGGGACTCTTTTGTCTTGAAATAGAGGAGCCGAGCGCTTGGTTTCAAAAAGCTGGGACTTGAGGAAAACATTAAACATCACAAGGCAGAGCACAGGAGCTAGTAGTGCTGCGCACGTCGTGGTGTATGTTGTAGCAGACTGGTGTAATTTGGCAAGTGTAGGGGAAGAGAAAACCAAAGGCATGGTTCTGGCTACGGGATCAAAGAGTTGATGACATGGCGTCTTATTTGCTGGATTTTATCATTCAGTAATGTTGGATATACAGATAATGTAGAAGAAACAGTGTAATAAAGAGTTGTGGTAATTGATCCTTCTGCTCTTTTATTTTTTAATTAAAGCTGGCCCTTGCCGGAGTTTGACCCGAGTCAGATCCGACTGATTGTTTATCAGGACTGCGAAAGAAGAGGACGCAATGTCTTATTTGACTCCAGCGCTAAGAGAAAAATCGACGATGTTTCGGTGTCGGTGAGTGTTTTATTACTTTGCATGGTTATAGTCTGTATTTTTTAAAATTGCAAGATTGATAAATCATAAATGTTCTGTTTTATTCACTTCAACATTTAAACGTCGGTTATGTGCAGAGCTATATTTAAATGCCTGGTAAGTTGCAAATTGTTCAGGCTTCAGTGATTTCACTCTTAACAGCTCTAAATACTATGGTGATCTCTCTGTTCTGGGGCTCGTCTGCTTTCTGCTCTTTCAGAGGAGGATTCCTTCCTGGGACTGCAGCAGGCAGTCCTGGGGGGCTGGGGCATAAACTGGTATCTATGGGTGTGCTGTTATGCCATGGTGGGATCTGCATCCTTAATCGGAATGTCCTCCCAGTCCCGTGTCCTCCGGTGTCCTGTGTCGTTAGCTTTCACCAGTCGTCGTGTCAATGCTTTGCTGACGGTTTTTTTTTTTTTCACACAAAGTTACTTGAAAACTTTTCCCTCTGTTTTTTTTCTTTTGGCATGGTCTGCATGATAATCTATGAATTGAAACTCTAATGGATACAGTCAGGTGAGGATGCTTCCTTCTTAGGGCTCTGGCCAGAAGATTAATTTCTATCACAGTGCTATTGTGAGTGGTTGTGTGAGGCTGGACAACTTTGCTGAACTTCCTTTTCACCATCTCTAAAACAGTTGCAAACTATTTTAAGCCCTGCAAGCAGAAAGCAGTGTGTGAACTGTTGCTTTTACCCGTAGGACCTACTAAGTTCTGTAAGCGGGAGTACGCAAAATAACGTCTCCCCCCAGCCCTGGTTTTCATCGGGGTACTGGAGTGCAGCCAGAAGATCCTTCATCCAGCTTTGTAAACTTTTTGGCTTATTGTTGAATGCTGACAGCCTGGTGCTTCCCATCCTGGTGCTGAGCTTTCTCGTCTACACGTCCTAACCCCTGGGAGATAGTTTGTGTCTCAGCAGGCTTCTGCATCGCTTACTCTAGCACATTTATAGCCACCAATCAACATCCCAGTTTCCTAGTTCTTATTGACAATTAGTGAGGTAAAGCAAATTTCACAAATGTTGAATGAAATGCACCTTTCTTTTTCATTTGAGCTTGTTAGAATGGCTTTACAGTTTGTAAGTTCTTGTTCTACGTGCTCCTGCCAGGAAAACAGGTTTTTAAAGACAAACGATCTTTAAAGTGGTTTATTGGTAGGAATTGCTGGCTTTGCTTATTAGTGTTACTTAATTGTAAAGTATTACTTCATTAATAAAAAAGACATTGTACAGTATAAATATTCTTGCCAGTTTTCAATTGATTTCTTCAAAGCCTAAAACCTCTTCAAGATAGATCTGTGCAAAACTTCATGGCTTTGGTTTGTTCCAGAAAACAACGGCTGTTGACTGAGGCAGCTCAGCAGCGACAGAACAAAGAGCTGCTAATGAAGCTGATAGGGTTCCATATTAATCTCTCCTTTATTTTTCTTTGCTAAGAGGGAAGGGAAGTAGTCAGTTGTATTCACCATCTCTATGAAATGAGTATGTGAGACCAGTGGGGGAAGGCTGTTCCCAGGGTGCTTGAAATGCCCGGTGCTCGCCTCTAGTAACCTGATATTTCTTCTATTTTGTGGTATTGGGAGACTTTGAAAGAGAGTATATTGAAACATTTGTTTGCCACGATATCTGCCTTCTGCAGCACTCAGATAACATTATGTCTGGCAAAACTTACCTTGTGAAACCAAACTTTGCAACAGCAGAAACTGTATGCAGGTGAAGACGTGCTGGAGAGTCCTGCGCTCGGCTTGCTGCGAGCTTCGGAGAGGCTCGCGCAGTTAGCAGTACGTCCTGGCCATTTTCAAGGAATTGCATTGTTTATTTTTCTTGCTCTTTATCGTGATTTTTATTAATAAAGACACACCCTGCCTATACAAAGCCAGATCTTGGCTCTAAGCACATTCCAAGGCCCTGCTGCCCTTTTGCAGCAAGACGTGTGTGGGCTGGGCACTCTCCCTTCTGAAAGGCTATCTGTTCATCGCCTCGCAAAAGCCAGCGCTTTTCTGCATCTCTGCCCCCCTCCCCATTTCCTACCGTGATTTGTACCTCTGGATTTACAAATAACACTGGGAGGGGATTGGTGAGAGCACCTGGCAGTGGCCAGACTGTTCGGTGGAAGTCTAACCAGTCTAACGTGGAGAACCGAGAAGGTTTCAGTTTGCTTTTTGTTGCTGTGCTCTTCAGTTCCCATTTTCTGTTGCCTCTGAGATGTCTAACAAAATTGTCTACTTGAAAGCAATTACAATGTAAGAGTTGTATGCCTGTGGCAAGGTGCAGTATGCTTTGCTCTGTTTTATATCTCTAATCTGTACGTGTGTCAAGAGTTCTGTGCCGTGGACCAAGGCTGAACATGGCTTAGTCATTTGAATTCTGTAAGGGATGGTGTGCTCATAAAATGTCAGGAGCATCAGAGGAAACTTTTCCAGACTGGATGTTTCAGGAAATAAAGCAGTAGGCTCTGATTTTGTGACGAGTGAAATTTGCAGAGTTTGTGCTCACACCAAGCTGGGCTCTGATTATTAAAGCCTTGCTAGGCTCATATTATCCGTGAGGAAAATGTGACTATAACACAGATGAGGATTTTATGTTTTCATTGGAATCAGCCTCTTCGTGTCTTCAAAAAAGCTAAATATTAAGTAAACAAGGATTTTGGGAGGGCTTGTTGCACAGAGGCAGGCAGAAGGCAGCTGAGACTTTGCAGCGTTGCCTTGAAGGTATTTTAATTGCCCAGGAGAACTGGTGTTTTCCTCGAGTCTTGCTAGAGTTAAACTTGGCGAGCGAAGCCGAGAAGCAGTCTGGTGACTCGGAGCCGCTGCAGTGGGAATGTTGGCCGAAGGCTGTGCCAGGCATTTCCACCCGGGCCGGGCAGAGATCCGCCTCGGGCAGCTGCGGGCACTTGGCACGGGGGAGGCAGAGAGATCCCCTTTGTGAGTCCTATACCTTTTTTGGTGCTAAGCAGGAGAGGTTCTTCCCCGGCGTTCCGGGGGATGGGCTGTTCATCAGCCAGGCTCGCTGAGCGGGACAGAAGGGCTGCTGCTTCACAAGCATCGAAAAACTGGGAAACTCCCCTGTCTTCAGTTCTGCCAGGGTATCCCAGAAGTGTGCCTGCCCTTTCCAGCTCTCTTGACGCGAGGTCATGAGCAGATGTGTCAGGCCAGGCGTTTGCATATCGAGTACACCGGGGCAGCGTGTGACAGACGTTACTGCCGCCTTTACTAAACCGCCTCGGTCCACACCCAGACATCCCCGTCCCTTGGGTTTGGGGTGTCAGAGTACTTCTCCGGGCAGGCTGCTGGGTTTGACCCACGTCTCCTCTACAGAGTTACTTCGGAGTTTGTTCCTCGTACTAATAAGTGTACCCTTTCTAACGAGATGGTATGACTTGACTTGCAGGTGATAGCGTTACGAACTATGACAGATTTCTACTGGTAGGCTGGTTTCTGCGCTTGTCTGCTCCTTTACCGCCTCCCCGCCTGTGCCCCACTCGCGCGTCCCACCCGCCCCACCGCCCTCCCTGCGTGGTGCCTCGTGGCTGCGCGAGGTCCCGCACGCATCCGCCCCGCCGCCTTGTGCCCAGTTCCCAAGCCAGGAGCCGTGGGTGAGCGCAGGTGTACTCCTCCAAGAGCCGTGACAGCGGGCCTGCTTTGAATTTCAACGTGAGCACGACGAGCAGCTCCTTCTGCTTTTCGAGGCGCAGAGGCCAGCGCTGAGCTTTGAGCCCTGGCTCTGTGCTCCTGACCCCTCTGTGCTTGGCTTCTCACCCGTGACACTGCACTCACGCTAACCTGGACACGTAAGATTTCCTGAGTCTAAAGCTCAGCCTAGGAGAAGACGTGGAGTCCAGGGAGGAAGAAGAGGTGGTATGGGACCATGAGGAAGAGGAGCGGGGAAAGAAAGCAAGAGCCAAGGCGTGCAGGGTGCTGAGCAGGGATCGAGAGTTCGGGTGCTTTGGCTGGGAAGGGCGAAAGACAAGGAAGCGGAGAAGGGCGGTGGCTTGTTCCCAGCACCCAGAGGCAGAAGAGGATTTTGTTTTTGCAGGGTTTGTTTCATGTTTTTAAGAAATGAAACAAAGTGTGGCTCGGGGTGCAGAATTTGAGATCTAGAGGTGCAACAGTGGACTTGGATTTGGGAAGCGAAAAGTTCACTTCTGCCATGCAACCTGTTGTCTTCGTCTCTGGGATAATTTACCTGAAAGATCCTGTGATACCCGATCTCCTACTGCAGCAATTTCTCTCACTCCAAATGCCATATTTATCCCAAGGTAGAAAAATGGCATGCTGTTCTAAACAAGCCTGGATTAGCCCCGTGTTCTAATATACCTCAGCCCTGGATAAATGTTGAACAGCAAATTGCTCTGAGGGATTAGTAACTGGATAGTGAGCCGTTTGCTTTTAGGGGAGATGGGTGAAATGGAGCCTCGGGTCTCTGGCGCTGGGCGGACGCGTTTCCAGCGAGCCAGGCTGGGCGGGCGGATGAAGCTGTAAGCACGGGGAGCAAGTCCCACCTTCTTAGCTCTGCTTATTCTCTCCAAACAGAAATGGGAGAATATGAGTGGAGGGGGGGAGCAGAGAGTTGCCTTTAGTTCTTTCCCTGAGCTCTGAGTAAGAGAGGAACTTGGTAACTCTGGAAATGAAGGGAGGACGCAGCACTTGGCAGCTGTGTGTTAAGAAAGAGACCTGGATTTTTCCAGCAGCACTTGAAGGGAAGGAGTGAATGCCTGGTCAGGTTACCCTCACGACCTGGGTGGATGCATACGTTTAATTACACATTCAGACCATCGCATGTTAATAAAGCAAAAGAGTTGATCTATTTTGGAATAATTTTTCAGCTTTGCTGAAAAACCTGTTTCGGAAACGAGGCACAGAGCTCTCGAAGAGCGGCAGCTTTGCTTGGAAATACAGATTTCTCCGTCACAGTGGTATTTGAGCACCTGCTGTTGCAGAGAGGTGGAAAAGAGGAAAGCATACGATGACATTTCTCTTCCCTTCTGTCACTCGCAGCCCTAACACACACGCACACAGTCTGGATTCGGTTCAGCACGCCAGGCTTCTTTCAGCTTTCTGATTATCCCCAAACCAAAACGTGCCCAGCAGAGATTCCTCTTCCTGCGCACAGCACTGGGCATGTTTTTTCCACTCACTGAGGAATTTATAGACCTTGTGGCAAAGAGTTAAAGGTCTTTGCTGATAGAGGTGGAGAAAAGAGATTTCAGAAGCAGAACTGTAGAAGAAAACTCCTTTGTACCCTGTCGTACTATAAAGACACTTTACTCTAAGTTATCTTCAGTACTGCCTGATAGGTCTGCAGGACTTTCAGCAAACGATGACCTCTAACGTAAGAGCTGCGACTGCCAGGAAGTCTTCGGAGCTGGGCGGTATCTGCAGCGAGCTGGCAGAGGAGGAACAAAGAGTGTGACCACAGCGGGGAGAGCGGCGTGGCAGCCAGGAGCGGCAGCTGCCCGCGGCATCCTTCCAGCCGATGTTCTGCTCTCCAGCAAAAGCCGGCATTTCGGAGAACTCCAGCAGCACTTGGCCTAGGGATCTGATCTGTTGCAGCTAGGGAAAGAAAGTCCACAGTTTTGAAACTTTCCTGTGTACAGTTCTTAAATAATCAGGTTACCTTTTTATTTCGTGAAACCTGGCTTGAAAATCTTTGAATATTATATCGAAATGCAAGTAATCCCACACCGTTGATGCGTAATATCTTGAGATTCGTAGCATCTAAAATGTCATTGACATTTGGAGTCAGAAACTGCAGAGGAGAGGGGCACCGATCTCATTGTCCAACAGGTTATTCTTAAGCACACTCTAAGTTTGTAAAAGAGCAAACACCAACATTTATCAGTGATCTCCATTTGAGGAGGGATTTACTGTTCACAGGGTTCTGAAAAGTGGTCTCTGGAAGATCCTGACCTCCTTTACAGACTCCTCGCAAGAGTCCTGCTTCATTAAACTGCAGTGCAAAGACCAAACAGCTATTTTCCTGGTTTGCTATTTAAATCAGGCAGCTATTCCTTCAAGGTGCCAGACTCCCCAGTGGATCTGGGGAAGGCTGCCGTGCAGAAAAATGCAGTGATAATGAGAAGAAATGGTTTAAAAGTAAGTAATTTGCAAACTCGGGCTATTATTTTAATGCACAGAAATGTTTTTCACCTGTAGAAATGCATTTAATGGCTTTGCAGCCCCGAGGAAACTTAGTTAGAATTGTAACTTTTTAGAAGGAACTTTCAACATCTGATGGAAAATGCAAGCTGAAATGTGGTTTGCCTGCAAAAGCTTCTGTAACCCTGTGGATTTTATGTGGTTTTATCACATGATGCTTGCCTAGCCCAGGACATTGTTGTTTGTGTCAGAGATAAAATGCAATTCTAGTTCACGAGTTCCTGCTGAAGTCATATGATGATGGTTCACATGGCCCAGCCATTGTGTACTGTGCTCGAGCCGCGGATACCGGCAGTTAGCACGTCCGCGGATTGCGTGAATTCAACGTACTCACCACGATGTTGTAACCAGAGGATACTACTACGGGAGGCTGTGTGACAATAAAGCACAGGACACGGCGGCTAGTGAGTGCTTCCTTGCCCTCTGCCACAGAATTACTCATTTGTCTGCACATTTTTCCTTCAGGCTTGCTGCGGGAGCAGCGGTGCAGACTGCTGCGTGCAGCTCAGTAATCCCTGGTGTTTTCTGCTGGTTTGCTAAATCTCACCCACAGTTAGGGCCAAGTAAGTCACCTGTCTCTAACTGTGGGTGAGATTTAGCCCAAAAAAAAAAAAAAAAAAGTAAAAGTAGTAGTAACCTGCAGAGCCTAGGACAGAGGCATGGGATTCCCATCTTGTCCCTCATCAACATCCCTCCACCAGCAGTAAGCAGTCGTCTCTTTGTACGGTTACTGCTGATGAGCAGTGATGAAGTTAACACCCTACGCACTGGGTATTTCACACTGTTCCTTTTTTTTCGTTGCTATTAAAGATTAAGACGTACTTAGGATTTTGAATGAAGCGGGAGCTCGTCATGGACCTGCGAGTCCAGAGGTGAAGCTGTGACTTGTAATGGCACTTCTGTATTTCCATCTGTCCCCTGAACCTTGCTGCCAGACGTCTTTGCTTCCAGCTGGCTCTTACTGGGCTTGGTGATTGTATAGGAAACGTTAATTAAGGAAGTCTTAGGGCGGAGTTCATAGCTAATTTTGAGCAGCGGAGACTATTTCTGTCTCCTGGTGCTGCCCACTAGCAAATGTAAATAATGTCAAGCCGATGTGAGCGGTCCGAGGCGTGATGAGTGTATGAAAAGTACATCGGGGTCCTGCGGTGAAGAGGGTTGCCCAACGCCGGCGTAAGCAGCGGTGGCTGACACGGCTGCGGGTCCTGCCTGGGGCGCTGAGACCCGCAGGGGAGGTCACCAACGTGTGTCCGCAGCGAGCAAAGCAGCCGTGGAGCATCTGCAGGGCCAGTCATTGATAACACCGCGTGTGTAGGGTCCTGCCCATCCTGTGTGCCAGGTCCAGCTCCATCTGAGCCCTCTCAGCTCCGTTTTTTTTTTTTTTTTTTTTTTT
>WHYT01016937.1:376053-419992 GCA_009806455.1 Tetrax tetrax
TTTTTTTTTTTTTTTTTTTTTTTTTTTTTTTGCTGTTTTTTCTCTGAATCTCTATCAGAAATCACCCCTTGGACCATTTCTCCGTCGTTTCGTGAAACTCCTCTTGCTTCTCGGTAACAACTGACTGTGTTTTGCTGCTTTGTCCATTTTCAGCCTCGCAATTTGCTCATACTGAAAATGAGAAAAACACGTCACCTCTGTGCCACTCTTTAAAAAGATGAGAGAACTTAGACACAGCTAGGGAGAGGTCTATGAAAATAATGTATTTTCTCTTCACGTATCCTTGCAACATGAATCTGGAATTCTGTGGTGTTCTTGCTTGATTATTCCCAGTCTGTGTGTTTTCCTGTACACTGTGATCCGGCCAGCATCGTGTCACCTTGGTGTCACCTCTGCCCCAGTGGGCACAGGGAGCCAGATGAAGACAGGTGGAGCCTGTTGTTGCCATCCTTCCTTTGAGCACTTTGGTACCAGCCTCTCTCCTAATCCTGGGTCTAAAAAAGTCATTTGTAAAGCTTCAGGGATGGATGGCTGCTTAGGAAAATGGAGTTGGAGCGACCTGTCAGCTCCTGGCTCATTGGAAATAACCAGCTCAGCTTTCTTTCCTACAGCCAGCCTGCAAGAGACGCTGATAAATATTCTGTTAAACTGCTTTCCTTGGGCAGGAGCCTTTCTGCTCTGAAATGCAAGAAGAGGTAAGCGCAGTGCTGCTCAACAGGGATTCCGGGCCATGGGTCTCAGCGTGGCACGTATGTTGTCTGTATTTCAGAAACTCTGCAGCGATGCTCAGGTGAGAGTTTTTGGGAAATGTTGCCAACTGAAGCCTGGAGGAGACAGCTCTTCTTCCTTGGATAGTTCAATCAATTCATCCTCCTCGTTCTCTGATCCAAAAGAACAATGCCCAAAATACCAGGTGAGTCACTCTGCCTTTTTTTTTGTTTTCCCCATAACCCATGTCAAGTACTAACAGCAGGTGAGGTACTGAATGTTGTAAAATGCCTGAAATTAGAGACTGCCAGTGGAGAGCAGTTTTCAGTCAAAACCAGACGTTGGTCCTGACTCAGTAGTGTTTAATTCTGTAGCTTTGGGTTTGAACAAGTCTAAAACCAAACAGCTGGTTCTCTTGGGATGTGTCTGGAATGGCGGCCGTTTCTGCCAGATGATGCCAGTTCCAGATGATAACACCCATTCGGTACGATCAAACTTGGCACAAATCTCTTATCTTGGTGTGGATGAGGTAAATTCATTGCTAAATGCCAGGGAAGTAACAGAGAAAGGCGCTATCCGTGGGGAGAGTCCGTGTAACAGCTTTATAACAAGGGATTCAGTGTGCTAGAGTTACGTTTTACATAAGAGATTTTGGCCAGGAGAGCAGCCAGAGTCATCTGACACGGATATATTTCTGTCATCTCTCCTTCCATGGCTCACAAGTGTTTTATATTAAGCCACCCGAAAATAGAACTAAGCCCTTCCACTCTTTGTAATGAAGTAATTGTGTGTTTGAGGGAAGCTGCTATCTCCACAACCTGTTCTGAAGTACAGTACTACTGATGGCTTCATCTGCCGTAGATACAAATGAAGAACCTTTCGGGGCCGGCTCTCTCCCTGTCACGTTAGCTCTGGCTATATTTGGCGCGCTGCGTATTCTTGTTTTCTCTTTCTCATCGCACTCTTTTCCACAGCTTTAGTGAGGTGGCTGAAGAGCTGTTTTCCATCCTCCCTTCCTGGAAGGGCATTTAGCTGCGGTTATGAAAGGAAGAGACGTTTCTGTCAGCAGCTTCCTTCCAGCACAAAATAACCTCCTTGGTGCATTGTGTGAGCAAGAAAAATGATGCCCCCGCTATCCAGAAATTGTCTGTCCTACGGGCAGGCTCTGTGCAAACAATGGCCAACGTTACTAAAGGAAATTAATGGTAGTGGTTGCCATCGCAGTGTATTTTAAAGCTGTGGAAAGTTTTCCCTTTTAAGTCCCTGGTTCCTCACGCGTAGTCAAAATCTTAGTGGGTTGCACACTGGCTGTGTGACCGGCTCAGGACATGTGTGAGAAACCTTCAGCTTAAGCTGGCCTTCCACAGCGTATTTGTTTTAAGCTGCCTGCTGCCTTCCCCGTGCTCCTTCCAGGCTTCCCCAGCAGCGAGCAGGGAGCCGTAAATACCGGAGCTCTTCAGCGCACAGTACCGTTTGTTCGGTGTGTGCAGAAAAGCCAGAGTAAGTGTGTCCAGACGCCCGCCAGCCTGGCGTTTCCTATCTTCTCACTGCTCTGTCTGCTACCCTCAGAAGTTACTCAATGTATTTGCAGTATTATAAGGGTTTTTTTGTTTGTTTTTTTGTTTGTTTGTTTGGGGTTTTTTTTGTAAAGCTCTGAAGTGGAAGTCCAAATAATACAATGCCATAGGACTTTTAAACCAGTTCTTTATGTTTCCTTCTTTCAATACACGTTGACTATATACGAGCGACTTCAACAAGGTGGAATACAGGATTTTCTTCCAGGCTTCCATATTTTTAACCATGTCCCATCCAGGTCCCTCACAAACGTGATGAGAATCCATCAAGATGAAGCTGGATGTGGTTCCAAGCTTGGCCACAGTTACTTGCACGCTGGTGGTACCTCTGTACCTGCTCCCAGGGTAGTTGGGAGCGAAAGTCTTTGTTTTGCTGATCACGACGTTAGACATTTATTTCTGTGCTGCATTTTTAATTTACAGATGTTCTTAGTTATTGAGAGGACAATAGGTACAGTAAGTGGAATATTAAATGCTGTAAATATTATATTCAGAAAAGTAATTTCCAAATCATGCAAATTTTATTGCCTCTAGTATGCTAATGTGCAATAACACACACTCGTGGGTATTTTATGGTCAGTTTTTATGGGAGCTCGTAAATACGACCTCAGGAACTGGTTTGTGTCCAAGCTGTCAGTGCCGGGGGTTGTGCCCTTTTTGCCAGATGCACCTTGGCTATTTTTTGTTCGAGATTTTAATATTTAACCCCTTTCCTCAGTTCATTGCACTCTACTTTGGTCTCAAGTGACCTTTATTTTGCCGCATTAGGGGCCCAAAGAGCTGAGCTGTAACAGTGTGTCCATATTAAATGCATGAAATACGAGCATCTTCTGTTATGCATGGTAAAATCAGTGTCATTAAGTGCAGATGAAAAGCCAGACTGAAACAGGCCATGGGTGCCTCTTATCACACTCTTTGCCTTCAGCATTGCTTGTCTCTGTCTTTCAGAGGAAAGGGAAACCCCTATAATTAAATTTGAAAGCAGCTGATTTTCACTTGCTTTTTTAAATTTGGTTCCTTGACAAAGAAAATCAATATTTTATCTTAAAGTATTTTTCCTTAGCTTTAGAATTAGATTGTCACAACAGCAAAAGGTTGAAACCAAAACCAACTATCATGGGCTTGACATTTATTCAGAATGAGTCCTTCAACTGGAGACCTGCAACAGATTTAAAAATAACTATCCTAACGTTTGGCTGTAGTAGTTTGCAGTGTTCTTACTTCAAGATGTCGTGATGCTGGCAGACCTGTCATTTCCCAGAGCCGTTTCCATCTACGCTTGTATTCCTTGGAGCTGCTGGGTCGCACTGGCTGATTTTGAAGTACAGATTTTCTAGTGATGCCTGCAGTGCCCGTGGGCAGTGTGGTATCCTGGGAGGTCAAGGTGGGGATTTCTCTGGGACCCAGCTGCTGATCGCATTCTGGCCTGCCGTACGAACCCGAACAAACCTTGCGATTGCATCCCCATTTTTATAGCTGTGGTTGCTACTTTTAGGCATCCCCTGTCTTTCTTGCACTGGTAGCAGATTTCAGAGGTTAACAGTCTGTCTGTTAAAGTACCATCGTCTTAATTGAGAGTGCTTGAGAAGAGCTAAAAATTGAAAAGTGTCATAAGTGGGTTGCCTTCCGGCTGATTGGCATTTCCCTCTTCCCGCCCTCGTTCTGTGGGCTAGCGTGAGCAGAAACATCCAGTGGTCATCTTTGTGTGGCTCCTTACTCCCGGTGGGAATCCGTGGCGTGGACATCCTGTCCTCGGTTGCGTTCTGCTAGCCTAAGACGCAACAGCCCTGGATGCAGAGGCAGCAGTCTCAGTCATTGAAAGTACGTAAATAAGATGACTGTCAGCTGAGCAGTCGCCTCCAGCTGATTGCCCTGAGTAACTTTTTAATTTCAGGTGTTCGTTTGCAGTATTTGATCTGGCCTGTGTTGCGGCCTGGGGACGTTCCTCCTTTGTATTTCGCCAGCGTGCCTCACAGCAAGCTCTCACCAACCCAGAGGCAGGAACTGCACAACTTAAGCCTGGCATGGTGATGCTGCAGCCCTTTGGTGGTACCGTCACCGGAGCACCAGGGAAAGGTGCAGCAAATACAAAATACCATCGTGGATAAGTTGTGGATCAGTTTTGTCCAGAAAGCACTGGTCCAACTTGGCTCCAGTGCATGCTCTGGATAAGGTCTCCAGTCAACTCTGTGATTCTTCTTGGAGACACAAGCTTTAGGCTTAATCTTAAAGCTTTTTAGTCCCCTGTCTCGGCACCGTTGGAACCTGCTTCCCCTCCCCCCTGTAGATGGGTTAGGTTTGCTGGATGATTTTAGTGGTGCAGCTCACAGTCGAAGTGAGGATCACTTTGTGTGCCAGCATTGTCTTCATTGAACTGTTCACCTTAGTGTGTTCACCAGTGTACAGCAAGATATTTTGCATGTTTGTCTTTTACAGAAAGAATATTTTCCTTTTCGTATGCTGCCTTAATAGAAGTGTGCTCCTAAAGTGCTTAAAGACAAATGTTGGTGGGGTTTTTTGCAGGGTTCTCGGTGCTCCTCAGATGCTAACATGCTTGGAGAGATGATGTTTGGCTCTGTGGCCATGAGCTACAAGGGCTCCACACTGAAAATTCACCAGATCCGGTAAGATTCATTTTTTACTGCTGGTTTTTTCAGAAGACTTACTCCTTAGTGCTAATATGTAATTAATTGAATGTCACAAGAGCAGAGTAAAAGGAATTTCTGGGTTTACTTTAAAGTTATTCTGGTGTCACTTTTGACCCAAAAGGCTGTTACGCCGTGTTTTGGTCTATAAAATCTGAGGGCTGTGAAATGGAAAGCAAAGCCTGTCTTGGCACTGTGTTTCTGACTGGCATCTTCCTTTCTGTCCTCTAGCTCACCTCCCCAGCTCATGCTCAGCAAGGTTTTCACAGCTCGTACTGGAAGCAGCATCTATGGAAGTCTGAATACGTGAGTCCCTTACAAATTGTATCTGTTGCACGTAAGCAGATGAATGTAAGAGCACAGAAGACTTTTTTTGGACCCTCCAGATTCTTTCTCTAGAAAAACAACTCCTTGTTCCCTGATCTGTTACATCCTGTCGCTAGTGTCCTCGCCCTTCTCTTGCGGTTGTCTTCACCTCAGTTTGCTGTAAGTGAATGAAAGAACCATTTCTTTACTGCCGGTGTGGTGAAGCCCGACGTCGTAAGGTACAAAAGTACCTGCAAACACCACAGGAGAAGGGATGAGGACAGAACACAGGAGCTGGGGAATTCAGTCCAAGATGAAGAAAAAGGCGTTACAAAACCACCTGGCTTCAGAGAGCTCAGTATTTAGTTTTCTGTGTATTAGCTGACCCACCTGAGAATGTGACTTAGGCTATGAAAGCTTCTTCTAGTGGAAGCCTTCGTTCTTATCTTGTCCGTTCCACTCATTCTACTGAAATGCAAATCACTGCTTTTGTTGTGTGTTTTATCTTTGTTACAGGTTGCAGGACAGTCTCGAGTTCATTAATCAAGACAGCAATACATTAAAGCCTGACCACAGTACAATTATGAATGGACTTCTTGGGAATATAGGTAATTACAAACAGATTTTATTTCCTGGTATCTTTAACTGAGTAATCAGAGATTTTAGAATATAAATGTCTTCTACATAGAATCAATTTTTTTTTAAAAAAAAGCTAAAGACATAACAGCAAATGAATGTTAGTGGAGTTTGGAGGAGAATAATTCAAACAGATCAAGGAATTAGCAATGGTTCAATATGTACAGCTGTATACGTGTATGTAACATACATAATAGAAATATTTAGATAGGCCTATGTTCAAATACAGAAAACGTTGGAAAATAACAATCTGTAGAACTTCCAAAGCAAGGTGCCTCAGATGAGGTAGGACTGCTTCTGCCTGCCTCAGTTCTCCAGTTTTATTCTCGTTAACAATTTTCATTCTGCTCTGTACTGTGGCCATGCGAGCGCCAGATGTCTCACCGTGGAAGCCAAGCAGTCTTGAAAAACCACCTGGCATCTTGGGTTCTCAGCCTTGGTGGAAGGGCTGTGGGTGAAGGCTCTGTGAACATTCCATTACAGAACGAGGGGAAGCTCTTGGCTTTTCCCGGTGGGAAGGGGAGAGCTGATAGTAAAATACTGTACCTTAGGGCTTGGTCATCCAGAGTAGCAGCCTGATGAGCTCTTCAGCACATCCCTTTCCCTTGGCTTAGACTGTTGGCTTTCCAAGCAAGTGTCTGTTGTGGTAGGTGGAATAAGGGGCTGCTTTTTACATTTGCTTTCCAGAATATTGCTGTATGTAAAATACACTTTTGTAGGATTAGGGCTATGGAGTGAATCTGATTATTTTGTTACTGTAACTGGGTGTCTGGCTTTGACATGGTCCTGATTCTTGTTGGGCGTGTTTACTTCTCTCCTTCACGCTGACTTTGGTAAGACTACACCTAAGCATGGGCTTACGTGCTTTTCAGGTTCAAAAGCTGTACAGCTCACTAAAATCATTTGGAGTAGTCCATTTATAAGGGAAGCCAATCAAAGCTGTAAGAAGCTGTTATCTGTGAAATGCTTCCTGAATTTAATGAGTCAGGAAAGTGAAAAAGATGCATTTTTCTTATTAGTCCATATTCCTTTCAGACTCCAACTGAGATTTTTCGCAGTGTATGGGTGAATGAGGTGCCTGGTGTAAGACAGAGGGACTCGCTTCATCTCCTTTTAGGATTTTGTGGTGATTTGTGCTTGGCAAAAGTTTGCTGTCTCACCAGCGTGATCCGAAGTGCAGGTTCACCTTCAGATAACGCAGCTATTAGGCGTGGGCTCCGTGCGATGCAGCTGTAGCCGGTGCCACGCGTTCAGCTGCGTCCGGCTCCGTAGCGAGGGTGAGCAGAAAGGAGTGCGGCCCCGAGAGCGGACCTGGAGGCGTAGGCACCTCGGGGCGAGGGCGTGCGACAAGGCGGGCCGAGACGCCTTCTAGGAGAGGATGCTGAGCCTTTCTCTGTGACTGAGCTGCAGTTTTCAGTCGGTTCGACGGCGTTTGTTTAACAATTCCCGTTTCGGCGCAGAGGGAACCATGGGGAAAGCAGGTGAAGACGTTAATCTGTAACCGCAGCGTTTTTGGCAACCCTGTTAACAGCAGAGACCCCGACAGGAGAAGGGTCCAAGTGGTTTGGTTGGGAACCATTTACAGCTGCTTTTTTATAGATACACTGGTTCAAAAAAAAAAAAAGCAGCAGTGTTCATGTCTCTTCTAAGAGAATGGAAGGGAGCTTTGCTGAGGTGCACCCTTGGTATTTTATATCATCAGAAAACTTGGAGTGAGCAGTAGCTTCAAATTTAGGAGAGGGCCTGGCAATTAGTGCGTTAAAAATACCTAATGCATTTTTCCTGGCTCTCTGTACAGTAAATACACTCTTTCCCTGGTATATCCACAAGCCAGTATTACTTTTGAAATTAACTCCTAAGACTGCTAACATTTATTTTCTGTAGGAATATTTTGCTACACTGACGTACTGACTGTTCTCAGAACAACTACTTCAGCCTGTGATTTTCTGTTGGTTCGACTCAGGCGAATCTCTGCCTCTCTTCTCCCCTTCCTCCCTCTCATCCTCAGCAGCCGTGTTCCTCGGCCACCCCCCCGGCGTGGGTGTTAAATCAAACATTGTGCTCCCCGATGAATCTCCTGTTTGTGATCAAGTGAGGCTTTGAGCCTGCATAAATTAATCATTTTTCCACTGAAAAAAAAAAAAAAAGAGCTCTTGGAGAGAAACCCTGTCCTTGTATGGGAGAGAGTTAAAACTGGGTCTATTATTTTATTATTTTAACTCTGTACTGTATAGTTCAACTGTAAGCTGTATCCTCAAATCAACGTTCTTGGTACGCGTAAGAGCTGTTCTCCTGCCTGCGTTGGTCTGCATTTACGTCGGCTTTGATCTTCTCCCTGCCCCGGCCCCCTCCCTGCCGACTGTTCTGCTTTACTAACCTCCTTCTTTCATGTGTATTTTCCGTTTTGCCGTGTAGGTCTTTCCCAGCTTTGCAGCCCTAGGCGGGCGTTCTCAGAGCAAGGTCCGCTCCGCCTCATCCGCAGCGCCTCTTTCTTTGCAGGTTTGCAGCGTGCCGTGTGCTGTGTGCCTAGTCTAGCTGGTGTGGCAACACTGTGTGGAGTTGTAGTTTAGCCCTGGAAATAAGAAATTTATTTTATTTTATTTTTTTAAATACAAAAGGGACGGTGATGCCTGCTCCCTTCCCCTTTTGGATACATCCTTTAAATCCCCCGAGGACAGCAGGCATTTTAATACTCCTCTTTGGGGATGGTTGGTTGTTTTGTTTGGAAAAATTACATATTTAATGGTGGATTTCATATTTCTGGAAATAATACTTGACAGTAGTGTCAAGCTGTTTCGACCTGGATTTATTTCAAGCAAACTGTAAAAAGTAAAACTAAGCTAGCATCATTTCAAACTGGCATTTCTTGCTTTTAGTGGCTGGGTCTTATTTCCATGGCTGAGTAGCTTTTGTTTCACACACACGTTTGTAAAATAGATTGCATTTAAAGGCTGTTGAGCCTGAGACACTTTTGATCTCGTGTATATGCAGACTGTGAATCTGAACAGCTTTCAGCTTAGTTGAACAACCAATGCACTGCTCGCAGTTTGAAAGTATTTATTTTCTTCAAGACGGCATTGTAAAATCCTTCTAAAATTATATATATAATACCAGAGAAAGCTGGTGTATGAATGAAGTTGTCTTTCTACTGGTTTTTGGTGGGTTTTCTTGTCTGTACACTGAGTACTACCACTGTGACCAACATCCTTTTGGCACATTAAAATTTCGTTGAAGAATATCTGTGTAGAGAAACAGAGTGTACTGGGTTTAGTTTGTGCTAAAATAAGTGTATGGACTTCAGAAAAACACATACGAGCTTTTCAGATAAGTGTTTTGGCTTGTTCAGCTAAGCAGCCTTTCTTGGTGATGGCCTTGTGCAGTGCTGTTGATCTGAATTAATGAGCATGTTTTTGTTTCATTAATTACATGGAGATCTGCAAACAAGAAAGGAACTGTATATTCCCCTGCTAATTGGTATTCCTTCTTTTACAGTTCACAGCAACCCTATGGATATGCCTGGGAGGGAGCAGAGTGAGGACAGAGACAGCGGTATAGCGAGATCTGGTAATGTCATTTCTGTGTGTTAACCCTGTAGATGCCAAAAATATTCAGTGATAGTTGTCCCTGAGATGTCTAGACATAGAATCATAGAATCATAGAATGGCTACATCATCACCGCGTAGCGGTGTGTACGCGTACAAGTGTTGCGGGTGCCAAGGGTACTGCGTTAGGAACCTCACGGAGGAAATCTGAAGAAACGGCAGTGCCGTTTATTAAGGCGTGCTGCAAAGAAGCAAGCCAAATGAAATACTGAAATGAGTCTGCAGCGTTTCTGAGTGATACTTCTTGTCATCTCCTTTCCCAATTGAGGAGGATGGTGATGTTGAAACATGAATTCGCCTCCGCAACACCCCTCTCCTCCCCGCAAATTCAGGATATTGGGCACTTAAGGTTAGGGCTAAAAGCCTTTTAAAGATGTGATTAACGTTACTCCTTTCCACAAAGAATTTATTACCTGATAAGCAGGGCTGATGAGCAAGGTGCAGCCCCTATGTTGCCTATCGTGTAAAGCTGCAGGACTGTCCCGCCCTTGCGGTGCTTGTATATCTTGTGATGTTATTATAAACTGGTTATTTTTAGATAAGAAACATAGATAAGCAAAAGAGAAGGCACTTGAGAAGCAACACAATTTTACCTTGAGGAGCTTCATTTAGTTGCTGCTATTATTTTCCAAATGCTCTTTCTTCTGGAGAGATTTTTTACTTATTCCTCTTATTATTGCAGCATCTCTTAGCAGTCTGCTCATCACTCCGTTTCCATCTCCGGGCTCTTCGTTTAACAAAAGCTGTGCTAGCAGTTACCAGCGGCGTTGGCGTCGCAGTCAGACTACCAGCTTGGAGAATGGGGTCTTCCCTCGATGGTGAGCGGGGAATGAAAATGCTGGTTGCTGCCCATAAATTTTCCACCCTTGTCAGCTTGATTCTGCTCTTGCATATGTACGTCTGCTCTTGCTGTTGCTTTCTGTGGGATGTTTACAGAGGTGGAAGTCAGGCTGCACTTCTACGCCTGATCTTTTTTAGTATCTGTTTTCTTCATGGCATTAATTGTTTTACACTCACTAGAAAGCCTTCAGCAAAATGTAAACCTGTGGGCTGTGCTTTTGAGGATGAGAAGCCCTAAAATCCCACTCAAAACACGAATTCTTGGCAGAGATGGGAGAGAACTAGAATACCATAATCTCATCCCACAAACACTTGGAGTCTGGTTCCAGCTCTTGTGATTGCAGGATCAATTAACGGTTGCTTGTAAAAAACTGCAGAGTGGATGTTATCAAAGGTGATGATTTGACAACACATGCAAACAAAAGGTGTTTATTGAAGTTAAATGTTCAAGAATTGAATTCACAGGAAACCAAGGTACCTTCAGCAATGGATTACATTAACTTTCTGTTTTTTCGTGCTTCAAGGTCCATGGATGAAAGCTTTAACTTGTCAGATGACAGCTCTGGTCCCAGCCCAGGGATTGTTAGGAAGAAGAAGATAGCGATTGGAGTTATTTTTTCACTCTCCAGAGATGAAGATGAAAACAACAAATTTAATGAGTTCTTCTTCTCACACTTTCCTCTTTTCGAGAGTCACATGAACAAACTGAAGAGCGCAATAGAACAGGTAAACACAGTCTGCTCTGATTCTTGCGCTTGTACTGCTGTGTGTGCCCCCAGCTCCGTCAGATTTAGTTCCTGACTCCTGTTCCTAGTTTACAAAAGTGGAACTGACTTGCTGTTGGGTATTGGAATTGCAGCAGAGAGGAGCTCTGCTTCGCAACATCTTTGATGATGTTTCGCGTTGCTAGCAAAAGCCCAACGCGGGGCGAGGACAGAGCACCGCTGCGTGACGCTGCGGGGACTGCGGCAGCTGGAGTGCTCACTGCGCGGCGTACGCTCCCAGCCAGCCCCGGGCAGCCAGGGGGAGAGGTGCTTTTGAGGCCACCTCTGCCTCCCTGCTTGAGCTGTATCTGAGGCTCGTGGGTCGCAGGGTCAGAACCGATCTCTGGGCTATTCCAAACTGTAAATAAGTATCAAGCTTTTTTTTTTCTTTCCCTTTATTTTACCCCCCGATTCTGATGTGTAGGAAATTTTCAAAGATCAAAGTTTCAAATGTGCGGTTAGATTTGCTTCAAATCTCTCTTCTAGGAAATACTTAGTGGTTACTTTGCCACTGCAATGAAAACTTTGACCCCTTTTATGCCTTGAATGATGAAAAGCACAGAAGAAGCAGAGGCTGCAAATGCATGTGCCTCACCTATCTTTCCTCAGATATGAAAGTTGGCACTTGTACCATCATTTTATCACTTCAAAAATGTTATTTGCATGGCTAGTTGCATGAAAGATAAAGTCAAACACATGACTTTGTTTTCCATTTTCTGTGCTTCTGTGGCTATGTGTAACTTATCTGTTTAATGATTGTTTTCAAGGCTATGAAAATGAGTCGTAGATCAGCTGATGCCAGTCAGCGGAGCCTGGCATATAACAGGATTGTTGATGCCCTTAATGAATTCAGGTGAGCAGTTCGTCTCCTCTCTTTTGTGTCTGTTTCTTCAAAAGCACTCAATTCTGTTTTAGAAGGATCTCCTTAGTGCAGGATAAATAATTTATAATGCCTAAAGTCTTCTGCAAAAGTCCAAAGAAGGTAGTGGTGATAGGAAGCCATGATAATCTGTTTGTGTTTTTAGATTTTGCGGAGTGTGTATAGCCATCAGGGCTTGGTGTGAACAGGACACAGATGATCAAGGTTTTCTGTGCTTTAGGTGGTAATGAAGTTCTCAGCAGCCTCTTAAATTGTCTTTTATGGCCCGTTGAGAGGGGGAAAGAATTGCAAAGCCATGTTAGGGAAATCCTCCTCTAGCGTATATTTTCCTGATGTGTGAGCAAAGCAGAGACCTTTACCCTCCTCTAAATTCTGCTCTAAAGGCATTTCAGATAACCAGCTACGAAGGAGGAGGACTATCTTTTTCACACAGTAAAATGCAGAACTGTAATCTCTTGCTATCAGTACCTGCAGAGCGTCTCTGTTCAACAGTTAATACGCAAAGTAACGCAGATAAGCACATCCCTGGCATTTAGCTGTATTTTCTTTCCGTAGCTGAAGTCACGGGGAGGGAATTAAGATGAAATCCATCTGTTTCAAGTGATTCATCTCCTCTTAGATGGGAGTGGCAGGATGCTTCCTTTTACAACCAGTTTAGAGCTACTTCTTAAAGACCTTATAGAAGACAGTGCTCTGATGTTGTAAAAAGACAATCCTGACATCGGGATGGATTGTACTGAACAGCGAGGGATCCTCAGGGCTCACTCATTTTCCTGCAGTTCCCCTTCCTTTCCTGAATGCCATGGTGTTGCAGGATGAAGGCACAGTGTATTTTACTTTTTTTTTTTTTTATTTTTTAGAAGCTCACCTCCAGGCAGTTGTGAGGAGGGGCAGAGGGATGTATTTGGTAGGGACAGGAATCAGGGAAGAGCAAGCACGTGGGCCTGCGGTGAGAGGTGGATGGGGTAAGCAGTGCCAAGAGAGGGAGCAGAGGGAGCTCGTGACTGCTGGGAGCTGCTGATCCTGCCCAGGGGCCCAAGACGAGTTCGGCAACTCTGCGCAGCCACGGTGGAGGTTCCTCTGCTCCCCCAGCTCTGCTCTGCCTCTCCTCCCCATCCCCACCCAGAGCCATTGCTCTGCATTCCCACCTCCTGATAACACCCCCTCCCCAGCCGCTTCCCCAAAACATTCCCCCTCAAGATAGACTCAGCGGACTTTGCCCGTTCTCCTTTGTCCTTCCAAGTTAAACAGTTCCAGAGTGCTGGGGAGGGGCGCGTATCCCGAATTCAGCGCAGCAAAAATAACCCTGAAAACACAAGGCAGATCCCCCTTGCGTGCTTTTTCCTCCTTGGAGAGAAGCTCGGCGGTGCTGAGCTGGGATGGGACGAGAAAGGTCGCTCTTGTCAGGCTGAGGAAGAAAACAACGTCCCGCCGGACACGGGAGGATTGGCACTCTCCTGCGCCGCTGCGATGGTTCACATGACAGGGCATTGCGTAACCAGCGCTGGACGCGTGTGTCTAACTACCAGTTTTATGCAGCAGTTTCCATGGTGATATAAATATTACTCTTTAATAGTGTGACGAGGTAAATCAAATCCAGTTTAATTTCATAGAAGTGAATTTCCTGGGGCAGCAGACTTTGGCGATGGTGCGTTTTGTCAGCGAGCGCGTTTGGAGGCGCGCGTTAGCCGGTGCCGCCGGCCTGGGCCGGTCCTGCCGGCAGGCGAGGTCCCCGTGCCTCCGCGCTGTCTCGGGGTGACAGGGCATCCTGCCATCGAGAAAAGCCTTCTGCGACGTGCCAGAGCCACTTGCTTTTCAAAACCATGCAGTATGTGTCCAATAAGAAAAAAAAAAAAAAAAGACATATTTGAGTACTGAAGGCTGGACGCAGAGGTGCTTTGGCGCGGGTTCAGCAGGCCCATCTAGGCCGCTGTTATCTCTCCAGGCGTCTGCTTTCCCACCGCAGTCACGGGGAAGCCGGAGCCCGAGTCCTTCGGTGAACCTGAGCCTTGCGTCGGTTCCTGCCCTCTTAGCAAATTCTGCTGGAGGGAAGAAGGGTGCTGACTTCAGTGGGTTGGTGTTTCTAAAACGTAATCCTCTGCTGCTTTAACTCATTGCAGTCTGTCTGTCTTTTTTTTTTTTTCTTTTAAAACCGAGACTTTCAGAGGTCCTCAGGCGTAGCTGATGTGCACTCCTCCGGTGATGAGAATAACCTCAGATCGCCGGGGCGTGGGGGACCGGCGACGCGCTGCCGTGCTGGCGAGAGGAGGGAGGAGAGAGCGTGAGGGTGGTCACCGCCGGCGCTGACACCTGGAACCCCCCTCTGCGGGGAAGGGGCCGTGGTCGAGGGCAGCCCGCGAGCAGGGTTACTGTCAGGAGCTGGCTGCGAGGGCAGCCGGGCGTTTGGAGGCATCTACCTGCCGGTGCTGGGGGTTGAGGGGGAGAAAAGACGACAGCAAAACAGACCCCTTCCTTTGCACTTGTTGTCTCCTCCAAGGAAGCTGCCTTCTCTGAAAGGCCTAGGCTGCAAATCCACGCAATTGATAAATTTGCCATCAGTTTGGTGCCCAGCTCCAGGCCGACCCTTGCATCGTTATTCACTTTACAGCAATTTTTAATTTTCTAAAGCGCTGATGGATTTCTCTATTAACACTTGACTTAGGGGCTTAGAACTCTCTTCAGATGCCAGCTGTGCAGACACAGGACTTAGGAAATAAGCCACTGTACTTGCATAAACATCCCGGCTCCCCATCCCGAGGCCGGTGCAGCGCGTCGATGATACAGATTATGCGTCTGGCTGATACCTGGCGAGGAAACCCTGAACGCAAGGCCGAGGGAAACACCTCTCCTCTGCTTTCTGGCAGCCAAATTCGATCCTGGTTTATGCCAATAATTTTTAAGCGGCTTAAGCTGCTGTGAACTGAGCGGTGCATTTTGCTCAGCGGTGCGGGCCGGCCCCTGGGCCAGCACGGGTGCGGGATTCGCGTGGGGTCCCTGCGTGGGGGAGCCCCGCTCCTGCACTCATTGCAGCAATTGCTGCCTTCACTTCTTTTTCCTTTTTAAGGAAAAATCATCTATGGAAGGAGGGAATGAGGACAGGGAGCAAATGCTTGTTCAGTAAGTTTTACAAGCCACTGATGTGTTTTCTTTTTTGAAATAATCCCTATAGAGATGCTGGGCTTCACCACTGTACTGCAGCTCTTAAATAGCAGAGCAGCTCTCGCAGCACGGTGCTGAGGGCTGGAAGTGTTTCCCTTGATGGATAGACCATGGTGGATAAGGACTTGGCTGGATGGCTGCACTCAAAGAGTTGTGGCCAGTGGCTCGATGTCCAAGTGGAGATGGGTGACGCGTGATGTTCCTCAGGGGTCGGCACTGGGATGGACCCTGTTTAACATCTTTGTTAGCGGCAGTGGGACAGAGTGCACCCTCAGCAAGTTCGCTGACCACGCCGCGCTGGGTGGTGCAGCAGACGTGCTGGAGGGGAGGGATGCCATCCAGGGGTCAGCCTGTGCAAACCTCATGAAGTTCAACCAGGCCAAGTGCAAGGTTCTGCACGTGGGTTGGGGCAATCCCAGGCACAAATCCAGGCTGGGAAGAGAATGGATGGAGAGCAGCCCTGAGGAGAAGGACTTGGGGTGCTGGTGGACAAGAAGCTCAATGTGAGCTGGTAATGCGCGCTTGCAGCCCAGAAACCAACCCCACCCTGGGCTGCATCAAGAGCAGCGTGGGCAGCAGGGCGAGGGAGGGGATTCTCCCCCTCTACTCTGTCCTGGTGAGACCCCACCTGCAGCGCTGCGTCCAGCTCTGGAGCAGAAGGACATGGACTTGTTGAGCGGGTCCAGAGGAGGCCACGAAGATGATCAGAGGCTGGAGCAGCTCTGCTGTGAGGCCAGGCTGAGAGCTGGGGCTTTTCAGCCCGGAGAAGGGGAGGCTGCGGGGAGACCTGAGAGCGGCTCCCAGTGCCCAAAGGGGGCTGCAGGGAAGGTGGGGAGGGACTTTTGGACCTCAGGACAAGGGGTAATGGCTTTAAACTGGCAGAGGGCAGGTTCAGATGAGATAAAAGGAAGAAATTCTTCCCTGTGAGGGTGGTGGGACACTGGCCCAGGTTGCCCAGAGGAGCTGTGGATGCCCCACCCCTGGCAGTGCTCAGGGCCAGGTTGGACAGGGCTGTGAGAAACCTGATCTGGTGGAAGGTGTCCCTGCTCCTGGCAGGGGGGTGGAATGAGATGGTCTGTAAGGTCCCTTCCAACCCAAACCATTCCGTGAAGGGGGCTGCAGAGGGATGCTCTTGTGTGAGGAGCCATCGGTCTAGTTTAGTTTGTACAGCGCCAGGGAAAGATGTCTTGGGCTGGTGCTAAAATCCAGGACAAAGGCCGGCGAGGTTTGCGGGTGTGTGTGGGTGAGGGTGAGGCAGGAAGCAGCACAGCGTGGCCGTGCCGTGCGGAGGGCGGCTGCCGCGGCACCGCCAGCGCCATCATGTCCGCAAGCAGCGGGGCCGCGCGCCTGGCTGCCACCTGCGCCCCGCAGCAGACGAACGCGGGGGGGTTGCGGGAGCGGTTCCGCTCAGGTCTTCGTTTTCGTTCGGCTGGGCTGGGCTCTGGTTTCAGGCCGCTGTGAGACACCAAGGTGTTTCCTGCGCTCCCCCAGCCCCTGCCCTCTGCACCCATCGCTGCTGCCGAGGCGCCCTTAAGCTCCAGGCTGGAGTTCAGCCTCCCAGAAGCGTTTCCAAGTATAAACCAGTTTAAATGTACTGGACCCCTCAAAAGAAGAGTCTCTCATTAAGTAAACTTCCCCCGCATGCCGCTGTGCGATGCTGGTGTGCGTGGGGGCCCGCGGGCGGAGGGGAGGGGGCTGCTTGCTGCTGATGGTCAAGAGGGGTCAATTTGATTTTTAATGGTTTTTATTTTTTTAACTTCCCTGTAGTGTTTTGTGGTGTTTTTTTTTCTTGCTGTGTTTTTTTTTATTTTCATTTCTTTTTTATTTTGTTCTTTAATAAATGGCTGGGAGAGCGTTTCCCTCCGTGCTTGCAGAGCGGTTTAATCCTTGCCCTTGGTTTCGGTGCAGCGCTGGCGGCGCTGGCACGGAGGCTCCCCGCGCCGCAGTCACATGCCTGCTGGCCGCCGGCCAGGGCAATCTGATCGCTCTCGGAGGAAACACTATCAGTTGCAGATGCAGCCAGGGTTACCAGAATAGTAAATAACGAATCACAAGACTCAGTCTATCTTTTCAACGAAAACAAATATTTTAATATGTTGGGTTTAGTATAGAAGTCGTTTTTTTTTTTTTTTTTTTTTTTTTGGCTTGGGTTAGTTTGCATACAAAGGAGAAATAAGCTGTATTTTACGTTAAGTTGTGCAATTTATCTTCAGCTTTTAAGGTCAGCTGTGTCTGGGGGCTGCGAGCCTCAATACTTGTTTTCAGCTTTAAAACTCAGCGAGCTTTGGAGTCCCTGGGCTTTTGGGGTTTCTCCCTTTCTTGGAGCCTCTTTAACCTCCGCTCCAGTTAATGGGCTGTGAACAGAGCTTGCCCTTAATCATCCCACCTCTGGTCCCAGCTCGCTGCTGCCGAGGCGTGAAATCCCGGAGCCCCCGAAGCGCTGCGCTGCTGGGGACCCTCCAGTTCCCTCCCGGTGTCACCCGGCTGCGTGCCCCGCTCGTGTCTAACCTGGCAGGGCCGTTGTGCCCGGGCCTGTAACGGGTCTGTGCTTTCCCCCCGAGAGAGGACCGGTGGCCGAGGGTAACGCAGAGAGCCCCGAGGCTGCTCTGCCCCCCCAGCACACAGCAAGCCCTCCCAGTGCCCTGGCTCTGGTAAGCACTGGGGTAACTTGCCTTGCCCCCTCTCCAGCCCGTTGGCCCTTTTCTGGCTTTCCCGTTCTGCCTGTGGCAGTGGAGTGTCTGAACAGCCCCCCTTTGAGAAAGAGAAGATCTTCATGAATCAGGGATAATGGGATAATGGAAATCTTTTGTCTGGTAAAACAAAAATATCTCTTCTGGGAAAAGTAGTGCGTTAGGTGGGGAGAAACCTGAACAGATCACTCATTTCCTTTGTTGGTTTGGTTTTTTCAGGCTACGTTTTTGCTGCGATGAAAATACAGGTTCCCATAGCACCGTAACGTAGGCATTGTACTTAAAACAAAACTCAAATTCGGTTTAGATTTTAGAGGAGTTTAACAGTAATCTGAGGGGTTTTAGCCTGGTGGTGTACTGCAGAGCCAGAGTTTTAATCATACACTCACTGTCCTCGGTAGAGTCAGAAAGGATGTGGGTAGGTGCGTAATCCCTGAAGCCACGGCGTAACTCTGACTCTCGTACGTTGTATTGAAAGCTGTAGGAGTAACCTGCTCCTCAGCTCTACACATCCACGCTTGGGTAGGTTTGGCCTGGAGACGCACCAATTTTTAAAGCGAGGAGGAAGTTCAGGTATTTTTGTAAGTCAGATACACAGGAACCTGCCCCTGTGTAAATCAAGGAGAGCTATGGAGGATTTGCATGTTTTGGATGAAATGGAGAGAAAGCAGGCGGATAACAGCGACAAGAACCTGCTCATTTCTCTCTGTTTGGAATGGGGCCGCTCTTGGCTTCGGACAGTGAACGTTGCTGTGCTGGGGATCAGTGAACAGCATGGTTTGGATAGTGGCTGATGACAGAAAATTTGTTTCTGATAGAAATGACAGCTGGAATTTACAGCAATAAATTCTTTGAGTAGGGATCTCTGCCTTTTGTTATTTTGTTTAGTCTTCTGAATTTTCTGGTTTTGTTTTCTAGAACGACTATCTGCAATCTCTACACCATGCCACGGATTGGGGAGCCGGTCTGGCTTACCATGATGTCGGGGACGCCAGAAAAGAACCAGCTTTGCCATCGCTTCATGAAGGAATTCACGTTCTTGATGGAAAATGCTTCTAAAAACCAGTACGGTGGATTTTAGTTTTTAAATTACATACATGTTTATGCCTTTTTATTTCACACGCCTTTTTGAATTGGTTTTTAAAATCTCGATAATCAAAGAATCAAAAGACCATCCATTGAATACCTTATTTTTAAAATAAAAAAGAAAGTATCTCATTAAATGCCTGCTTCCCCACAATCCCCTGAATCTTGGAAGAGGCTAAACTTTTGAAACGTGTCCATAGGAGGAAGCGCGTGATGGGTGTGTATGTCTGGAAGGGGGTGAACATACCTTATGAAATGCATTAATCTACCTTTCAGAATCAGTTATCGTACGATGAGCAGGGTTAGACGTTCAGTAAGAGCCCTGCCTGTAATACTGTCTGACCGCAAATTGCTCTTAAACCTGACTTCTGTGAAATGCCACTAAAGAAATCGTGTGCTTCGCTAGCGCTCGCCTCTCTGCCCTCAGGACAAGGCCGTGAGCGGTGGTTGAAAACTGAGAAAGAGAACGTTCTTGATAAACTGGGGAGAATCTGATAAATTTACTCTTTTGGCAACACTTCATCCTCTCTCCCCAGGGCACGAATAGGGGAAGTTTTTAAAGCGTTTGGCTCCATTTGAGCCCTAAAACGAGCACAAACATGTGAAGTTTGAGTGGGAACGGCACAGAGAGACCAGCTGTTGGCTCCGGGGAGGCTGCTCTCTGTGGAGTGGGGAAGGGGCTGCTGCTCACCACCTTCCACCTTTGCCACCACCTTTGCCCCCTTTTCTGTCCCCGAGATGGGTGGGTGGCGGTTGGTGGTCAGTGTGGCCCACCTTCCCCTGCCTCACCGCGATGGGAGGAACTGGGGGGAGCTGGGAGGGGTTCAAGTGTCATTCCTTACAGTCAGTTCCTGCTGCAGTGGAAGCTTTTTCCTGGGATTAGCCCCTGTGGTCCCTGCCTTTCTGAGCTCTGTACATCTTAATTACAGTTCAATGGTCATTTGTTTGGGTTTGCTCGCTTTATTTTAAATATAGTGAGATTTACACTGATGGAAGCAAGGGGGAAATCAAACCAGATATCATTTTCAAACCGGTTTTAAACCTCCTTTCCCCCTTTGGCTGTCTGCAGTGAGGAAATGAGGCTGAACTCAAACGGCAGGGTTCCTGATGCTGGTGACCTGTTCAGATCACATTATTTTGAGGCTTGGTGGCATCTGACTGTTTCCCTCTGCGGGCGCTGAGCCGCTGCGGCGGCCGCCAGCTCCATCTGTCGGCGCGCGGGAGGCTCCTGGGCCAGGCTGCTGCTCGCTGCCCCTGCCAGGACTGGGGACTGGGCGGGAAAGTCTTCCCCCCGTGGAGCAGGAACCCTGCTCTGTCGTGACAATAAATCACATAGTTCACGTTTTTCAGAAAGGTTTTTCGCCGTACTTGCTTAGCCAGTGAAAACCGTTCTGCCGGTGTAAGGACACAGCTTTCCAGCTGCGCTCACCTTTCTGTTATTGCTGGTAGTGTAGAAGTTTTTGGGTTTTTATTCTTGCAAAGGAGCAGCCATTGCCTACAGTTTAGACGAAAGCCTCCAGCACCTAGCTGTTTTACAGGTTTGGTAGCAGTAGCCTTCCCTCTCATCAGTAGTCAGAGACCTTAAGGGTTTGGGATCTCCGTCTCGGAGTACAGAGGCCACACAGTGCCACTGTTTTCTTACAGCAAACAAAGTTGCTTGGTTTAAAACTTTGTTTATTTAAAACTTTATTTAAAATATTTATTAAAATAAAAAATAAAATAAAAATTTATTAAAATATTTTATTTTAAAATTTTTTTTCAATGTTTTACAACATAAAACTTACAAAATAGGAAGTCTCATAATTATTGCTAAACAGAGGAACTGTGATGCCACGAGTCTCAAATATTTCATTTTACGTTAAATGTGTGTTCTGAAAAGGAGCTCTGCAAGAGTGGGAGGGAGGATAGAGCCCTCCTGTCTCTCCCCAAAGAACCCAGGTGATCTTTGTTGACTTTGTGAGGTTGTTTCTTCAATCCTTGGTCCATATAGACTGTAGACCTGCTGTCACTGTAACATCCTGAGTGTGTACCTGGAAAAAAACGATGGTGGACATTTTGCTTTCAGGTTTTTACCAGCTTTACTGACCGCGGTCCTGACTAACCACTTGGCCTGGGTCCCCACCGTCATGCCGAACGGCCAGCCGCCCATAAGAATCTTCCTGGAAAAGCATTCTTCCCAGAGCGTGGACATGCTGGCCAAAACTCATCCCTACAACCCGCTGTGGGCACAGCTCGGTATGTGGCAAACATCCCTAAACCATCCCACAGCTTCACATCGATGGGTGTGCACGCAACGGTTTTTATGGATGGTTTTTATTCCCAACTCAGGTTAATTTTTTTTTTAATTTAAAATGAGACAAAAGTTTGTATTTCAAGCTTAGAGGTGACAACTATATTTTTTTTACCTGTGCTGTAATTTCTTAAGACATTTTCAATTACAAAATGGAACCAAGAAGTAAAGCCCTCTTGAGTCATCTACAGCAGGTTGGTCTCTTGATGATGACAGAGGATTCTGGTCCTCCCTCTACAAGGAGAATACATTTTTATTTTTTGGGATGCTGCTATCAGTAAGCCCAGTTCTGGAAAGAACCAGTCAAGGAAATTCATCTTTTGATGAGAAATGAATATACCCTCAATACAGGAGGCAAAGGAGCGACACAGGACAGGAAATCCTGAAATCCTGGGTAAGGTCTCGAAGCCTAGTCCATTGGGTAGCTAGTCATACTGTCCTCTCATTGCACAGTAGAGAAGAGGAGATGAGTGCCCTTCTCCCTGGTCAGGTTGTCCTGCTCTGCACAGAAACTTCCATGGAATTTGCTTAGGGAAGGGAAAGGAAAGTTTTGCACGGTTGCCCTGTTCTCGTGTAGGCAGGAATGGCCAGGGGCTTGGCAAGAAGACTTGATTTCAGAGCTCATGGGACTCAGGGGATCTGCTGGGGTTAGGTTGGCCTTCAAGGACTCTTGGATCCCTTGTCCCCCATCTCTGCATTCATGCAGTGCCCTGATACCTCCGGAGCAACGTACGCTCCGGGTGAGTCTGGTGTACAGTCAAAACAACCCACAGGGAGAAGGAGGAGGCTGGCTTCAGCTGTGCACCCGCCACTGTCACTTTTTGCCCCCACTTTTTTGGCATAAGCTTGTTTCTTCTTACAGCTTTCTCTTGGTGGGTAAAAGTTCAGCCCGTTTCCAGACTCTCCAGGGTAATTTGGAGCAGATGCCTCCTCTCTCCCGTGGCTATATAAGGAACCCAGGAGAGCAGCCTCCAAAGCTAGGCACTGAAGTTAGGTGATGCGAATGCTCCCTAATATGCGAGATCAGATGTCTCCCTGACCAGCGTGTCACCTTACACACGATACCAACAGCATCTTTGGGATTCTCTGTATTGAAAACAAAGTACTGGCATAGCTGTCCTCACTCTTCTGCTTTAGTATGTTTCTGCTGTAGACCTGGCCTTTGAAAACTGGCCAGAACTATTGTCTGTTAGAAGAAAAATTTCCTTCAAAGATGCAAAATAACCGTCTGTTTTATTTCCTGTTCTAGGTGACCTGTATGGGGCTATTGGATCACCCGTGAGACTAGCAAAAACAGTTGTGGTTGGCAAAAGGCATGACCTGGTACAGAGATTGCTTTATTTCCTGACTTACTTCATCAGATGCTCTGAACTTCAAGAGACCCATCTTTTAGAAAATGGGGAAGATGAAGCTATTGTCATGCCTGGAACTGTTATAACTACCACGCTGGAGAAAGGAGAAGTAGAAGAATCTGAGTATGTGCTTGTCACAGTGCACAAGAACAGGGGCAACTTGCTACCCACAGAGTCTGAAGAAACGAGAACTCCTAACTGCAGCTGTAAATATTGCAAATGTCCGATTTCCCTTGCACAAAACATAGAAAGTGTTTCACAGCAAGAGAGAGAAGACACTCAAAACACTCCTAAGGTAGAGCTGGAAACTTCTTCGGATGAGAACAGAACCATTGTTCCTGACGATGGCCAGGAAGATGCTGTTGATGTGAAGCAGCCGAGACCCTGCCTGGACACAAAAGTCGAGACCGTGGTGTGCACGGGGTCAGCTTCACCAGAAAAACGTGTGGCGATGGAGTCTGGTCTGGAGCCAGCAGCAGCCGCGTGGAGGAACGAAGACCCGCTGGAATCCGGCAGCCAGGCGGTCGGCGTAACAAGGTCACCTGGGATCGCTGTGGAAAAGAAGCCGCCGGATAAGCTCTTCTGCGATGCGTTCCCTTGCAGCGCTGCCGAAGCTCAGACAAAGGTGACTTTCCTCATTGGCGACTCCATGTCACCCGACTCAGACATCGAACTCAGGAGTCAGGCAGTAGTGGAACAAATCGGTAGGCATCAGAGCCCGCCAGCAACAGAGGAAGGAGCGTCTGCTGATCAGAACTGTGAAGCTAAACAAACTGTCGAGGACCAAAATAGAGACTGTGGGACAGCTGAACCCTTTCCTCAAGTTGCTAGCGAGCATCAGAGCTGGAACCCAAACCCGTACACCGCTGAGAGCATGAGTCTGTTTGATGAATATTTCACTGATGACAGTTCAATTGAAACCCGGACTATTGATGATATTCCAGGGCAAGCAGCGACGGACCTGCTTGCTCACAGCAGTAGTTTAGAGTTTTCTAAAAAGCTGTGTACAAAGACTAGCAAACCACCTAGCGAATTTTGTAAATTTATGGACTCTGTTCGACAGGAGACCTACAAAAACTGCTTTAATGAGCAGGACCAAAGAGAGAAAATCTCTGTTCGTGTCCCCCATGGGGACAGGGAAAACGTAGAGAAAAAAGTCGCCCCGGGAATTGATTGGGACATTCCAAGAAATGAGAGTTCAGATAGTGCCCTGGGTGACAGCGAAAGTGAGGACACAGGTCACGATCTGACTAGACCAAGCGGAAACTATTATGGAGGAGAGCAAGAAGATTGGGCAGAGGAATACGAGATTCCTTTCCCTGGGTAAGTACTGTTCAGCAGGAACAGACACTAAAAGAGATACAGCCTCTTCTCACGTCACATGTTTGGAGGAATGTAGCCTAACTTGGCACCAGTAGTTGGAAAAGTGTCTCTTGAGCTTGCTGGTTGTAAAAAAAAAAATACAGAGAGATCAGTGGTCTGGAAAAAAACACTAATTCTGCATTGCAGCCTTGGCTCCTATCCTTTTCTTCCACAATGGTCTGACTGCAAAAGCTGACTTAAACTCCTGCTTTTTAAAAAGTGCTTGAATGGAGGCTAGGAGAGATACAAGAAATGTGAAAATGCAACTCTCTGCAAGCTGAATTTGTTGTTTACTGTTGTCCATCTCTTTGATGTGCCTTTCTTGCAGGTCTAAATTAGTCGAAGTGAACTCTGTCCAGCCCAGTATTGCCAATTTTGGAAGATCCTTACTAGGTGGCTACTGTTCATCTTACGTCCCTGACTTTGTTTTGCAAGGAATAGGAAGCGATGAAAAGCTGAGGCACTGTTTGGTGTCAGATTTGTCTCACGCTGTGCAGGTAATTAAGCTATACTTGGTAAACGTATTTGTCACAGTAGGGAAAGGCAAATGTTTTTGGATGTACAAACCTGCTGGAAGTGGAAACATTTACTGTCGCAGCTCTCTTCAGGTTTCTCCGGTCCCAGGTCCCAATTTTTTTCTCCTCTCTCAATTAATGTATCTGAGAAATGTTATTCCACTGCAAACCTGGAGCACGAAAACTTAGACTCTGGCTGAAGCCAGCTGAGAGGCTCCTGCCCTGTTCCTGCTGCCTCCTCTTCCCGTGCACGGCTAACCAACGTGCTGCTGCTCGTGGAGTGCTGGGTGTTTTGGGGACATTGCTGCTTTTTTAGGATTGTAGTCAGAAGTGTCCAATAGTGCAGGCTTTGTCGGAAGAGGAGAAACCAATGTGTAGTCAGTTGTCCTAAGGGGACTCGCACTTCTTGCGTGTGCTGGAAATCCTCTCTCCTGCACAGCAGCTTTTCCCTGGATGAAGCGGTGCGTGACTGGGAAGTGTGGGATTTCCCACCCCTTTTGTAGGCGCCAGGAGAGGAGCGTCATTCAGCTCCCCTCCAGTTTATTCCCAAGGGAATGGGGAGAGACCTGCAGACAGACTGGTGAGCAGGCAGTCCACTTCTCTGAGCGCTCCCGTGGGAGCCTCCGGAATGTCCCTTTCTTCCACAGCTCTTGAGTCAACGCTGCGCGTCACACCTTGCACCCCTGTCCCCTTCCCCTTCCCCAGCGCTGCCGGGGAGCCCCGCTCCCTGCGCAGCCGTTCTAGGCGCTGCTTTAAGCCTCTGTGTTTGACACCAAATGTTTAAGCCGTTTGTGAAGTGAAATTGAACTGCAGGCAACAAAGGCAGCCGCGCGAGGTAGCTGCTGCTGTGAAACAGATGCATCTGAAATAAAACCTCATAGCGGCGCATCTCCTTAAAATTGCAAAAGTCAAAGATGGAGAGGATATGAAAGGACCAAGCACAATTTTATATGAAAGGACCAAACAAGATTTTACATGCTACTCTTCAAGTAAAATACTAACTGCCCCCTAGCCCTGTGTGAAGCCCCTGTGGGACTCTTTGTAAGAGGTGCTTCCTAACAGTCCAGCCCAAAAAATGTCTTGGGGAAGGACAGTGGGGTTCCAGATCCTCCCTTTTCAAAACCTCCATGGCTTCAGAGAGGAGGTGGAACCCTGCTCGGCAGGAGCAGGAGCCGGGCCCAGGCTGGGGTCCTGACTCCCTCTGCTGGCCTCCCGTACGGGGAAACCAGTGACAACTGGGAACAGAACCCACTGCCCTCACACAGCTGTGTTGAATAGCAAGTTGGATGTTTGGTACTTTCAGTTTTAGGGGATTTAAAATAGACTTCTTCAGAACTCTTTCTGTCAAGTATCAAAAGATACAATTACCAGCCAGGGACACACCTCCAAGCCTGGAAGAAAATTTAAAATAATGACTGTATCCTTCTAAGACTGCGCCTTGCTTACAACAAAGCTCTGGTTTTGGTGGGTGGAATGCAATCCTTAGCACACGTTACCGTATTTTAGATGAAGCGGTGTCTGGGATGCCAGCTCCGCCATCCAGGACGGCGACATTTTGTGCAAAGGCCATTGTTGTTTGTCGTTCTCAAGAGTTCTGCCATTCATTCTGTGTTTGCAGCATCCTGTTCTGGATGAGCCGATTGCAGAAGCCGTCTGCATTATTGCAGACACAGACAAGTGGACGGTGCAAGTGGCCAGTAGCCAGAGACGCGTTATCGATAATAAGCTGGGAAAAGAGGTGTTAGTGTCGAGTCTCGTCTCCAACCTCCTTCATTCCACTCTGCAGCTCTACAAGCATAATTTATCTCCAAACTTTGTAAGTATGAGTGGCAATCGAGGGGGCGATGTTTTTAGAGCGTCTTTTCACTGCATAGGTTAACGAGGTTCTGCCTGGTTTATTTATTTGTAGCCACAACTGTAGTAGCTGCTGCGTCCCCTGATGTAGCTGTTTGAGCTGTCCATTTAAACGCTGCTCTGTAATCAAGACAGCTGTCGCATTAATTCTCATTTAACGTGCAATCAAAGGCTTCTGCTCAAAAGCAAGAGTCTTGCCAGTGACTATCTTACAATAATTCACCCAGCCACAGCCCCGGAAAGGCAGCAGCCATGTGGGGTCTGTGCTGCCTCGCGCTGCGGCTGGGTGGGGTTTGGACGCAGCGTTCTCTTCTCCCTGACACCGCTCCCTTTGCTCTCTAGTGTGTCATGCACCTGGAAGATCGGCTGCAGGAGCTCTATTTCAAAAGCAAGATGCTGTCGGAGTATCTGAAGGGCCAGATGAGAGTTCACGTCAAGGAGCTGGGCGTGGTGCTGGGGTACGATCACAAACTTCCTCCGAGCCGCGCTGCCCTGGGTTTCCCGCTGCCCAGTCCTCCGCCTGGGGTTGTCCTAAGCACAGCGAAATGGATTCCTAAATGGGACTGGAACCGTAGCGAGGCGTAAATCACCCGTGGCTGCAGGCTTCTCCTTAGCCATTGCTTGATCCCCAGGATCCCCCGGCCTTTCGCTCTTCCCTGCGGGCAGGAATGGGCTCAGCACTCCAGAGCTCGTCAGACTCCTTCCTTAGTTGGTCAGTCATCCCTGAACTACGTGGGGCACCTGATTCCTCCAGGCTGGCTTTCCTGACATGGCAGAAACCACCCTCTGTGTCATGTAAGGCACATAATGCCTCTCCGTGGGTGCGGGGCGCAGGCAGAGCAGCTATTTGAGGGGTGTTTCTAGGAAGGCTCTGAGTAGCGTTTCATGCAGAGGAGGGTAGGGTGAGCAGGATGGCCCAGGGACCACGTGTGGAGCTGGAGATGGGGGGGAGCTCCAACTCGGTGCCAGGGCTTCCTTGGTAGCTGCAGAAGCGGTTCAGCTTTGTCCCCCAACTGTCGCTTCCTTTACATCGAGTGTAGGAAGGAATCCACTGGTTCTCCTCCCTCCATCTGCTTCCCACCAGTTTGTTGGCTCTGTGGAAAAAAAAAAACCCAGGCAGGTAGAGGAGCTAGGGCAGCGCTGGCAGTGCGGAGCTGTCGCTCACCGGCACGAGCAGGCGCGTCTGGAGGGGCTGTTAGAAACAAATCTGGGGGCTGGGGCGTGTAACGCGGCTGGCAGCACTGTGCGGGGAGGGACGCGCAATTGGCCTCAGTTTTCCTTGAGGAACGTCCTGCCCCTCGGCGCCGTACGCGCTCCCGGCCCGCGCACAGACCCTCGGGCCCGAGTGGGCAATGTGGTTACTGACGCACGTGTGCAGCCCACTTCGTTACGGGTGAGATTAAACGTGACTCTGCTTCCTTCTAGGATCGAATCCAGCGACCTCCCCTTGCTGGCAGCTGTAGCAAGCACTCACTCTCCCTACGTTGCCCAGATACTGCTTTAAAATGCCAGAGGCCACAGGCGTTGACTTCTTTCCCCTCTGGAAACGAAGTGGAAGACAACTTGTTCTGGCTCCTTGCTCTTGGAAGCAGCTAAAACAAACTGCTCGTGGAGCTGCAGCACCTCCATATATGACTGCACGTTCTGCAAACAGCCGGAGGCTTCTCATCTCCTGCTCGGCCGTTTGTAACAAAGGAGAAAGAAAGGAAAAAAGAAAAACGAGTAAGCCCGAGATTTCAGCCACAGAAAAGCAAAGATTTTAGCAAAAGCTGAAGATCTGCGTTTTTTATCAGTTTCCGCCGCAGTGGCTAACTGTAATTTATCCCGGGGAACGCGAGGAAGAGCTGCTTCGAGAAATACCGGACGCTCTCGCCAGTTATAAACTCCCCACGAGGAGCAGCTGCCGTCGACTGGCTCCTGCTGCTGAGGGTCTCGTTAGGGTCTGTCATTCTCAAGTTGCAGCGATTTGTAAACAACTTCTACTTTTTCATGTCATAGTCGAATTTTGGATACGTCCCAGAGGATGAACAGGGGTGGGGAGGGTTGGTTTGTTTTGTAAAAAGCTTCTTAATGACACTCAGCTCCAAAATTTATTTATGATTTTTCTCCTGGGGAGAAGGAGTAGCGGGGGGCGTAGCGGGGCACAGGGAGGAAGAGGCCAACAGGCACCGTAGCGATGGAGATTCTCCTTCTTGGCTGGATGTTGTAACCAGTATTAAATGTTTATAATGTTTAAATGTTGCTTTATACTAGGTGATGCTTTTCTTCCACAATATTTTGAAAAAAAAGAAAAAGAATGTTGGCTGAAATTTCCCCATGGAGTCCTCAGAACGACGTGACTATTACCTCCGACTTTTTTATGGTCTGTAATGTTCTGGCAACATCATATTCTTTTTTACAGCAGTCAGTCAGCTATTGAAATAATGAACTAGAGATAATTGTACCAAAGCACTGGGAAAAAATTAATAGATTATTGCCCTTAATTGCTCAGGTAACTAATTGATATATTTTTTAAAACCATTCTACAAAAAATGAACATTGATTACAGCATAGTACAGTGATATCAGAGGTATTTTTTGACAAGTGTACCCTTGATGCAGATGACTCTAATCCCTTTTCTACTCACTTGTGTGATTACCAGCAGGAAATGTTGTTTATTTTACTCTCAGCGTTTCTCCTCTGCTCAGCCACCGCCGTTTGCCGTTGTACATCCCATAGCTGTGCGGACAGCTGGCGGCCCCGGGCCGGTGCCAGCAGCGGTAGGTGGATTATGTTTTCAAAGGCTCTACTACCTCAGTTTAACTGGACTCTTCATTAGAGGCTTCTCTTTGCGTATTTGTCCTAGCAGCCAATTAATGTTGCTGATTTTTAGGCTCTGTTTTCATTAATTACACACAGTATAGTGACGTTCCTGGGTCATCCACCGCAGGAGGAGAGATGCGTTCACTTGGTGGCTGAACTCTGTGAACAGCTCTATAAATACGTCGTTCTGTAATCATCTCCTCAGCAGGACAGCACGCCTGCTATTGTTGTTTGCGGAGTTATTTTAAATACAAATCTATTGTAACCATTTGGTAAACTTGAAAACAGTAGGAGAGATCCTTGCCCCACCACTGTCGACAACAAAACTCTCCTCCCTTCCTTCGCGGGGCCAGGATTTCACCCAGAGGGGTTTTTCAGTGATATTTAAAATCTGTAACACAAGAGACTGCTCCATGGAAGATCTGCACGGCAAACCCGCACCCCGTTCCGTGTCGGACGGAGCCTACGCTAGTCAGTAAACCAAACGTTCACGTGGGCAGTGTCATTTGAAACTCTCTTGCGTATAAAATCAAACGCTGACTGCTGCAGGGAAGAAACTTGTGTTTAATGTGACCTAAGGATGTTTCTCCCCTGTTCCCCAAACATCCTTTCTTCACCACCCAATCCTATCAGCCCTGGCTTTTGGAATGAGCGCAAAACGTAGGGGCCCAGTGGTGTAAACGCCTTTTCAATGGAATATAGGCTTGAGCTCAGCACATGAATTGTTAACTCTTCGCTGCGACGCGTTACACAGCCAGCGTTACGGCTCTGCGCGTTGCACGCAGATCTGCGGTTGGCACCTGACGGTCCGCGTGCTGCCGGGGGCCGGCGCCGCGGCCCGGGCTGAGGAGCCCCGAGGATGCGCTCCTGCCCTCGCCTCGGGGAGGGGCCGCGCGCCGCGGTCCTGGCACCTCCCAGAGCCGTGTTAGCGCGCATCCTCGCAGGAAAATGCTGCGTTCCTCTCCGTGGAACCGTTATTGGGCGGATTGTGGGCATGGCTTTGAAACGGCTGTGACTCCCCAGAAAGAGCCTTGCGCAGCTGAAATGAGTGTTAACCTGAGGAGGAGAAAATGGTGGTGGTTGCTCGGCCGCGTCCTTCTCTGCTGTCTCTGCCCAACGCAACCCGCTAACGCCGCGGTAATCTGGTCAGTCCCAGACGAAGTGGCCACGCGTGCGGCTTCCTCGCCACCCGCCCGCCGGTGCCCGCGCAGCCCCGGGGCGAGCGCTGCTCTCGGCGCGGTGCAGCCTCTCCGGCAGCGTTGCCGTGGTGGTCAGAACGCCCCCCGACCCTCCCGCGATGGGGAGTCGCTCTGTCTCTGTAGGGTACAGGAACAATGAGGTACACACGTCTGTCTGTGAAATAATACAAAAAGGGAGCTTTTCCAGGACTATGACATCAGCCTTCACAAAGTGTAGCGCCATTTGTTTTATGTGACTAGAAAACTAACCTTTGATTTCTCTTTTCCACTATTCCCAATCTCCATTAACATGTCTTAATTTTCTGGCTGAAAACTAAGTGTACTAGCACACAAAGTAGCAAATTTGGTTTTGTTGCAATTGGCAAACACTGGGCTGCTAAGAACAAAAAATATTTAAAAGAAAGGATTTTACACCTTGCGTATGTTTTCCCTAGTAGTTATTATAGATGTTTTATGACAATTTTTTGCTTTCTCTAAATTATTTAGATGGTGGTACGTGTACAATGCTGGGTAAAATGTACATACTTGTTATCTCTTCTGTTTTTGTATATATTTCCCAAGATGTGCACTTGTATTATAATAACCATTCCCAATTTTAGGGGAAATTTGTGCAATAAATACAGTATGTCAATTTACTTCTGGTACAGTTTGTGTCCATTTTGTATGGCGAGTGTATAAACTGGAACCATCGCAAGCTTGCCATCCGTCCGTCTCCTGTCGCGCATCCCTTCGGGGCCGTGCTCCCCAGTGCTTGGGGGTGCTGCAGCCCTTTAATTCGGAGTCTCTTCACACCTTCCCCAGGTACCCTCACTGCGTGCCACCTGCGGGACCAGCCCGGGGCCGAGCTGGGCCACGGGCCGCATCCTGCAGAGCCCGGCTGCCGGGCAGGAGCCTCCGCGGATCCCGCAGGCCGCAGAGCGAGCGGGCCCAGGCCGGAGCTTCCTAGGATTTCCACTGGCACCCGCCCAGTCCCGTCTTGGAAAAAGATCCCTGTTACCAGGGGGTTTTCCATCTCCGGGAGCTGTCCCAGCAGACTCGCGGGTGTTTAAACCGGTCCTGTGCCACCGCCGGGAGCTCTCCCTGCGCGCAGGGAACGGGTGAGTCCCTTGGGCTGTGCGGCCGCAGCCGCCGTCCCCAGCAGCGCGGTACCAAATGGCTCCGTGTGGGTGGGCCCATGTGAAAGCAATCGATGCAGAATCCGTTGCTGTTTAATAACAGAGGGGTTGCTTGCTTGGCCTGGTGTCCCTGTGCCGTGACGGATTCAAAAGGCAGAGCCTGTGAGTCCGGGCTCCAGCAGAATCGGCGGCAGGAGGTGCTGGGTCTCAGCCGCGCTGCAGGAGAGGCTCCGCGGTGGGATGCGGGTGATGCACGCTTGCGCAGCGCTGCTTCCAACCCACCCAGTGCTCCTAAGGGACAGGGAATTCGGCGTTACTGGAGGAGACGGTCATGAGGCGTCCTCCTGATGGGGGGCGCGCGAGGTGAGCCGGCGATCATGAGTCTGCGTGGGTGTTTGCCAAGCGATTATGTTAGCGGGAAATTCAGCGGCACAATCACTGCAGCACCCACAAAATGCTGATGTTAATGCCCAGAACTGGTTTCCTTTTAAACTCTCCAGCTAGACCGGCATACAGCACTTGCTAGCCAGTGTTTTCAACGTGGTGTTACTCCTTTTCTGTAATTCCCTTAATTTTCCTGAAAGAAAGGGGAAAGCCGATTCACTTTTGCCCAGGCAAAGGCAGGGAAGCAAGGCACAGGCATCCAGGTACCGCAGCCTCTCCTCCCCTGTGATCACCGGGGGGCTGCGGAAGCGGGGGGGATTATTTTCTGCGTGCCGCAGCGCAGCGTGAGCACAGGCCGAGGGCCGGGCCCGCGGGCGGGAAGCAGCTCAGGTTTTTGAGAAGCGCTGCTGGTGCTCGCTGGGGATGCTGCCTCACTGGAATCAGTGCTCTCCAGCCTTGGCAGCTGAAGATCCACAAGTTCAAATCCTGGTGGGATCCACCCAGGCTTTTGGAGCAGAACCTGGTTCCTCGGTGTCCCAGCGTGGAGCTTCCCACGGAGCCGCGGATCCCACGGGAATGGGCCGAGGAGGCAGTGGGAGAGGTGCTGTGGCTCTGCTCTCCCCCAGGACCGCGGGCGGGCAGCGTTTTCTGCCTCAGCAATGTCTGCCGGCCGTCCTGCGAGGCCGGACAGGTTGTGGGGCTCTGGAAACGAGCAGCTTCGTGTGAGCCGTCACCGGCGTGGGCCTTGGGCAGGTGCCCTGCTCCCTCAGCCCCTCTCCTCCTAGGAACACAGCAGCAGCAGGAAGCCCGTCACTCCCGTGCCTTTGTTTATTTTCATTACTGAAAATATTTGTACAGTGGCAAAATTTGATTTCTAACCCTCTGCCTGTTCCGGCCGTTTGCCCCCAGCTGGAGCCGAAGCCGTCTGCTCCGAGGGTGCGGAGTCGCCAACCCAGCTCCTGCCTCCGGCCCCGCTCCCAGGAACCGGCCACAACGGGATGCGGAGAGCTCTTCACGCCAGCACCGGTGGCGACTGCGCGGGAGAAAAGGGGCAGAGACAGACGGATGACGGCCAGTAGCCGGGCCTGCGGTTTGAGAGGTTACTGCTGAGCGAAAGGCCATCTGAAGAACATCACAAGCGTTTTCTGGTGAGGCACCCAGCGGCACCTCCCGCGCTGCCGGCAGAGGTGGGACCCTGCACGGTCACCTCTGCCACCAGATCGTCTCTCCTGACCGCGCTCAGAGCCTCCGCACGGCGACGGGGGCCCCTCCCGAGCCCTGACGTTAGCGCACGTCAGCCCAACGCCGGCGCTGGCCGCTTCCTCTGCGCGGCACCTGTTGCTCAAAGGCCCTGTGGGTTTGAGCAACGCCCGGCGTGGCCGCTCTGCGGGCAGGGCACCTTCTGCTGCAGGATCCGGCCCATCGGCACCCACGGGAGCCCCGCGGGGCTGAAGAACCGGCCCCGGAGGTTTGCGGGGCGAGCTGGCCACGCGGCTTCTTCACGCTGGGGTTCAGGTGCTCCAGTCCTGCCACAGCCACTCGCTGTTGTTTCAAGGCCAAATTTCCACCGAAGGTGCGTACTGGAGCCTCGCAACACAAACTGGAGCTCTTTGGGTGCTGGAACACCTGTGAGGGCGAGGAGCTGGGCAGAGCTGGGAAGCAGGACGGAGCCGTGCCGCCGTTCGGCCGCGGTGAGGCATCCCGGCCCAGGCGGCAGGTCCTTATTGCGCCATCCCGAGGGAAGTATTTGGGCCGAAGGTTGGTCCCGGGTTTCAAAAGCGGCACGGGAGATAAGTAGGTGCCTGTTTCTTGTGACACGGCCGTCCCTGGGCCTACTCGGTCTAAGCCCATACAGACACCATTCAGTGCTGGTATTTTTTTGCTTCAAGATTTTCCTGGGCTTTCTAAACCGCTGAGAGACAGGAACTTTCTCTGACCGCCGTGTCTTTGGCTGCTCCTGCCATTCAGTTTCTAACGGCCGTCACCAGAGCGTCTGTTTAATCTGGAACTCGCTGCTTCTTCCTCGTTAACTCCTTAGTGTGAGTTTTGTTGCATCTGCTGGGATCGACCCAGTTTGGCTTTTTTTTCAGGAAAATCACTGAGGAGGAGTGGGGAGCGGCGGTGACGTTCTGTGTGGCTCTGCCGTGCCGGAGCCATTGCGGAAAGCGGGATGCGGGGCTGCTCTCGTCGTCGTTTCCTTCTTCAGCAGGATGGGCTGAAGTTGCAGCTCCGGGACAGTCGCACGTGTCGCTCGTGGCATCGCTGGGGCCGGGCGGGAGAGCTGAAGGTGGAGATTGTCCCAGCCTGTTAATGGAAAACAAATGTTTTCCTTGAGCGGTGCGGAAAATGAAAGCGGTGTTTCTTACGGAAGTGCGTGCAGTCGGGCTGAAAAAGATGAGTGAGAGCATTTGAGAACTCAGCGTCTTACTTCCTAAAGGCAAATTATTTCCATTTTCATGGCTAATAGAGTGAATTTCTAGAATATTTCCCCCGATGTCACCCAAAGCTGTTTACAAACGGCCCAGAGCCGGCACAGAAAGCAGCAGTGAGAGTGCACAGAGGCACAGCCCGAGCCCGTTCGGGGCGACGGCAGCGGGGGGCTTGGCGGTTCCCAGCTTTGAGCGCACCGACCTCTCCGGAGCAAAGCCCGCGTCCAGCGGCTCTGGGGGGGGACTGCAGAGGGTCATTGAGCTACGAGGGCGTTTATAGACAGCGACTCTCAGGAAGGAAGCAGGTTTGTGCGCTTGATTTTCCTGCCGGAGATGCTTTTCGCTTTGGAGAACTTCGATGCATTTGAAAAGACGACATTCAGCAATTCTTCTGTAATTACTTCAAAATTACAGCCACCAGCAATTATATTTTTCAATAGCGTATTGAGTGCACTGAATCCTAAGAAATTAACTACCGAATTTTCAAGGAGTAGATTTATTAATAGCAGCTGTAACCAGAAATCTTGTCTAATTTTGATCACTACCGAAAGAGCAGAAAGAACGAGGGCTCCTGTTTGCATGTATTAGCAATCTGACTGATAAAATTTGCGGGAGACATTCTCGGCGAACAAGATAATTACAGCTGTGTTGCTTGTGCTGCAATAATTAATGATCGTGCGCTTTATTCTCCGAGCTTGTTTTTCTTGAACAGCTCCAACAGTTTAAATGAAGGTCTTGATCCCCGCCGTGCCACGCGATGTTGCTCTGGAGCTGGTGGGGCTGTAAAAGCCATCAGCCTGGGGGCAAATTTATTTTTCAAAATACGGTTTAAATCTGCGAACCATTTCTTAAATTATAGGTTAGGGGAAAGCAGGCCCTTCCCAGAGAAACAGACAGAGGTTTGGAAGAACCGTAGGCTTGAACTGATGTAGTACTGAAATCCTGGCCCGGGCCTGTGAGAAGCCCCGCTGCTCTGGGCGGAGCGTTCAGACTCCCACTTTTAGGGGGAAATAATCCTTAACCTAAACACAACTTTTCAAATACGCTGTAGTTGACTGTCGCATCCTCGTCCGCTTTTTCCCAGGCTCATTGGCGGGGAAGCTGCTTCGGTCTGCGAAGGAATCGCTGGCTCGGGCGGCGCTCGGCGGGAGCCCCCGGGATTTGTCCCCGCTCTCAGGAACGCGGGGCCCATTCCCTCTTTTTCAGAGCGCACACCACAGAGGCAATGCCTTCCATCTGCAGTGTCTGCCCTCCACCTTCATCACTCACGCTCAAAGCATGAGGGCTCATTAAGCGTTTCTAATTAATTTGTGATTTGGCGATTTCCTGTTCAGGCTGCCAACTGGAGAGGCAGCTGAGCATCATCACTGGAGCATGCGGCGGTCTCGCTGTCTCTCTCCGTGAGGAAGATAGCAGAGCCGTAACCCCCTCCTTGCCTGCGGCGTTACCAACGGCTCTTCACCGTTTGCGAGCGCATCCTTCTTTTAGACCACAACTGGACAGACCTCTGAGGTGGTTCCTGCTACCTCAAGGTCTCCTTACCTGCAGGCTCACAAACCGTTTCCGTTTCTCGTGGTACCTGCTTTAGAAAGCGCGGCGCATGCGTCACGCCCTCCTGGAGACGGGCTCGACCAGTAGTTCACTAAGTAGCAACAGCCGCAGCGATGGTTTATAGAAAAGAAAGCGCTTCTGCTGTGAAGGCCATCTTCCCGTGGATGAAGACAGCAACGAAACCCAAGTGTGTAAATGCAACGCAGACTTCTACGGAAAGAATCTGCCTGCTGGCCAGAGCTCTGAGGAAAATGTTAGTCACTGCAAGAGTGTGAAAAATGCAGGTGGTGGGCTTTCTGCTGGTCTCACCCATGGCTTTCAGCACGCTGGGAGGGCACGGAGTATTCCTCACGGCATCGAGGGGAGCGAGGGCAGCCACACGTCAAAACACAGTGAGCCCCAGTCAGCGTTCCAGAAAAGTCAAAGTTTGCTGGGTCACGTTGCGCAGTTATTTCATACACAGTTATTAAAAATAATATTTCCTGGACAAGATTGTTCTTGGTGTTACAGTGTTTCTGGGAGCCGGCGTGTTTCATGGTGTTCCACTTTCTAATGGAAATTGCAAATGCATTTCCAGACACAGCTCTGCCGACACCCTCACAGCAGCCTCCATCACCTCTGCGGTATTTCAGACTGGGGAATGTTTGCATCTCAACTTCCACCTAGCTGGAATGAAATGGCTAAAAATCTACAGAAATTGCTTCTGCCTCACCATCGTCACTGTCGTCCCACCTGATAGATCCTGTCCTGATTTTTAAATTCACTGTAGCACAATAAAAAAACAAAAAAGAGCAGCCCAATCTGCTCTGAGCAAGAGAAATGACTGCCGTGTAGGGCATGTGACGGGAGGTAAGAGATGTTCGCGTACTTAGGTGGCACCTGGCTTTACTGGGTGGTGCGCTGAGCCGTGCACTCGATAACTTGCATCACCAGGTGATTCATACCATCGCCTGACCTTCATCTCGCTGCTGTTCTGCTCCAGTTTCCTTTGCTCCCTACAAGCTACAGTAAAGGAAACTCTTCCTGCGTTCCATACACAAAGCTTCCTTTCATTCAAGGCAGACTGCGAATGGTCGTGCGTTTCGCATTTATAAACCCAACCGGTCCAATTTACTTGAAAAGCACAAGATGGGGTAAGGCTTCCCTGTTCCCTGACATCTGCCCCGCATCACACGCGCTCCAGGAGCTGCTGTGTGTTGGCCATGCCCTCCTCTCCGGGGCGAAATCCCTCCGAGGAGACACTGCAGCCCCTCGGGGTGGGAGGACAGGGCTTGCAGTGAAGGTCCTTCCCCGTTTTGTGCATCGAAAGGAGAAGTGAGCAGGTCTCCCAGGAGGACTCGAGCTCTGCGTGCCGGCTCTTGCTGGTGCTGTGCCTTCAGCCCCGGCTCAGACCCCAGCGAGGCCGTTCCCCCGTGTCCGTACTGGTCCCTGCCCTGAGGAAGGGTGGCTGGTGGCCCTGGATGCCTTGGCTTTTTGATGCACGACAGCCAAAGAAAGTCTGGTGGTCTGTCAGCAGGAGCATGCCAGCTGTCCACTGCAGGACAGGTCCTGGGCTGCGGGCAGAGGCCACCGCCGGCTCTGGGACACCGCTTGCACCAGCATCCCCTGCCACCACGTCCACCGTGACAGAGAACCCCTCTGCGACAGGACTGAGCCGGGGCCCCTGCAAGGAGGGGAGGAAGGGAGGAAAACCACACCGAGTGGAAGAAGAGTCATCTGCAGATCTTTTGAAAGCTAAAAATAGACGGGATTTTGTCTGCAGAAAACAGCTTGTTCTGTTATGCTGCTGACACCACGTGAGCGTGCCGAACGCTTCTGCATTTGAAGCCTAAAACCGACAGGCTGAAAACAGGAACTTTCTGGATATTCCGCATGCCTGCGACTCAGCGGTCTCAGCCAGCCGCCTGATAGCATCGCGTCCATATGGCCATGCCGGGGTGGGGGAGCCAAACGTCTCATTAGCTCCGCAGGGTCATTAAAAGCTGGAGAACAGATCGCGGGGAATAATAAGGACGTATGTCAGGCTGCGAAAACAGATGATGAAAGCCACCGCCTCTGACACCAAGTGCTTCAATGCCAGGGGACCCAGTTTGACAGCGTGGAGGAGCTGAGCACTTGCGAACTCACTCGTGTCAGCGGGAGCTGTTTATTCTCTCCGCATCAGAAAAATCAGACCGACAGCATCGAAATGTGACTAAAACCAGAGGATGATACAGGGAATTTTGGCCTACATAGCTGTGCAGTGAGTTCACCGAGCACTCCTGGCTCCCAGGCCTGAACTGACTCTGCTAAACCGTGCAGCGTTTCTTCGGAATCGAATCACAGCTTACACACCGCACGGCAACGCGAACGGCCGGCCAGGTGTTTTCCTACAAACACACAAAACACAGGCACACAGGGGAAATGCTGCTGGCGGAACTGTTGCACCGGTCTCGGCTACGACAGCAACGCCCAGGGTCGCAAAGTCCCCGGACACCGGCACCGGCAGCCAGAAAGCGGGGAGACCGGCAGGCCTGCTCGCGATTCGAACGCTGTAACGGTTCCCGAGGGTTCCACAAATCAGCAGCGCGCGCTCGATCGCAGACAGCAGAGAACGAGCACGTCAGGCTTCATCCACAATTCCTTCATCTGCCAGTTCAGAAGAAGTCTAGACTCCTGGCCTGTTATTTGGCAGCGGAGAGGTTGTTTATTATTTTTCCACATGCTCAGAGAATTACTCCGTTTACTTAGAAACGGGGTAGGACCGGAGTATTTACTCCAAGTTTTATCGTATTTAACCTGGCTCCTCTCCGCAGGCATGCTCGGCGTCGTCAGCCGGAGCGTTGTCCACTCACAAATGTCACAGACAGACAGAGGGCAATACCGCGTTATGCAAGCGCTTGGCTTTTTGCCTCGGAAAATAACCACTCGGTAGAAAAATACAAATACCAGCGCATGTTCTCGCTGGGTTATAACAGGTCAGAGCCACAAATTCCCCACTGTTTGTGAAATCATCTTCCAGCTTACAGTTGTGCAGCTTTAAGCAGACCCCAAAAATTAATGAGAGAGGCATTAAATATTTGGAATAAGGTATGTTGGATTGGTTACCGCTGCCAGGTTACTGGTGGGGAGTTTCCCACAGCAGGGGTGTTCTTTCTTTTTGTTTTATTTTATTTTATTTTTTTTTAAAGTCTTCATGTTTATCTGCGCCCAGCCCACTCTTTTCCCCACCCTTCCCTCTCTAATGGTTTTTGGCGTGAGGTTTCCTATGACAAATGAAGAAAAATCTTTCAGCTACAGTTTTAACCTGATTATAAGCACAAAGAAAATGCAAATGGGGCAGTCACTAGGCTCCAGATTGCCTCCTGTCAGGGCAGGTTTCCCCCCGCACCCCCATCTTTCATTTTTTTCAAGCTCCAGCCTGGACATCTGTACGCTGTTGCTGGATACCTCCAGTATCTAGACAGGTCCATATGCTCCTTCAGCTTCTGCCAACAAAGTGCTGGGGCTGGAATCAAGGATCTGTAGGTTGTGCGTAGTGCAAAGAAAACGGCAGGAGACAGACAAACCGTCTCATACAAAAGCCTCTTTCGGGAAGAGCGGCTCCACCGCGGAGCGTGCGTCTGCTTGGGGCAAGAACTTCTGGCTTTGAGCAAACCAGCTGTTTTTATTTTAGGTGGTATGTTATAACAATTTTGGATGTTTTTGTCAGTTCTTATTCTGTTTTATCAGACACTTCTGAGAATGTTGTACCCGACGCCGTGCCTGGGGTGCTCTGGTGCCTCGGCAGGAGTCCCTTCGCTCCCGACCCCACTCACCCCCGTTGGACAGGGCTCGGTGACGGCGCGGCAGGCGCGGGACGGGCAGCCCTCCATTCCTCGCTTCAGTCGCACCTTTCGAGCGTCTCGGCAGCCGGCAAGGGAGAGGAATGCCCGTCTCGATACGTGTCTTTTCGCATCCGGACACGGAGGGGAAATGAGGTAGATGAGAACACACGGGTACGCGTCACGGGACAGCCAGCGCCGTTTCAATATAAATAGCTCTCACTGTCCTCACTGGCAGCTCGCAGAGAGCCCGTATCAATGCACGTCTTTGTTTTCATAGAAACTTTAGTAAATGAATAGCAAATAACCTCATTCACTGTTTGCTTTAGCAGATTGCTCCCAACTCCAGAACCGGGACTCCAGAAGCAGTCCGGTGCAAAGCTGGCCGGGCGTTACCCGACACGATGGCCCGGGTGCGACGTTCCTAACCCGCTACGCATCCGCTAACACGAAAAATGCGTTATTTCAGAATTTCCACCTGGCCTCCACGAAGCCTTTCCCGCGGACATCCCATAAAGCGGCCTGGGTCAAGGGGAGACGTTCCCTTCCGTCGGGAGCCAAGGCGTAGGAAATGGTTAATGTCTCCACGCCGGAGCCTTGGTTCCCTCTGCTCCAGGGAGCAGCTGGGGCTTGTCACCCCCTGTCCCTGCGCGTTAATATAGTCTGAGGACCTTTCAATCTCAGGGCTCGCTGTATTCACAGCACATTCACACCAGCACTCAGCGCCTCAGAGACCATCAAAGATGTGTGACAGGGAGGAAAATCGCCGCTGAAGGTAAAGCATAAGCAGAGAACGCATTGTATCCCGCATTTAAAAGTTGTTCAGCTTCCCTTTTGTTTCAGTCTGGCTGGTTAAAGCTGAAAAATAAGGGTTTGACTGTCACGATGACCTCTGTAATCGCTTACGTGTACATGGCTCTCTAGTTCTGCCCTCCAGGAAAAATCTGTACGTGGAAGGAAAACCAGGCTAGCCTTGCGTTAAAGAGAAGAAAAGAGTTTTTAGTTTTAAACATTTTATTATGACACAGCAGAAAGATACAGATCTGGCAACTCTTATGCTTCCTTTCTCAGTTTACTTTTATCCTTTGCACTGAAGCTCTAGGAATACGCACAGTGGGGTACTTTGCCTCAGAAGGAGCGAAGTTAGTGGTGCAATACAAAGTGACCGTTTCATTCCCGCTTTTGATTTTGCAAAAATAATTTGGTATTTCACATATTCTGGGACATAATTTCAGAAATTGAAAGTTTGAGCTGCAAAATGCTGTTTTAGACAGGAGATCCATGTTCTTCTCTGGGTACCTGATCAGTGTTGGGCCATTTGCAAAAAATGTAACTTTTCTGCAAAAGGTGCACCTGCACAAAATTCCGAAGTATCCCAATTTCACACACTTTTACTGAACCATCACAAACCCATTCCACTTGGGAAGTTAATCACCAGAATAGGCATGTATGGTAAAACAGTCTGAAGAGATTCTTCCCATTGGGGGATCCCAGAGCATTTTGTTTTCTTCTAGTCAGGCAGAGAATGAGTTTGTGTGTCTTCCTTGCTCTGTGTTAACCGCACACTTAGCTAGCAGTCGTTGCCAATGATGTGAATGAATCTCTGAGGGGAATTTTTTTCAAAAGCTAAGAAATCCAAACCAATAACCAAACAGCTGTATTGGAGAATGAGAGGAAGGAAATTGCCAGGCTGTAATAAAACTCATGGGAATAAGAAATACATAAATACAAAAAAAATAGAAGTAAAAATATTTTGGTGTATGATGATTGCGTATCCTTCCCACTGGGAGAGGTGAGGAAGTCGAGTTTTACCCTGACGAATCTGGTCTGCGCACACGGTAGTGAAAGGCATGAGATTAAAAGACATCTCTGGGAGTGTCAGTGAAGCCGAACAATTGAAGGAACATACCGGGAGGAGGAGATGTACTGCGGAATTTAGCTGGTCGTCTCAAATTCACGGATGTTTGAAGCAGAAACATTTAATCTCCTGAGACTGTAACTCATCTGTATAAATAGCAAGACACCTTCGGTTCTTATATGTAAGCCTACAGATATTGTTATTTTTCAATAAATATAAAACTACGTGTTAAGTAATGATGCTTTATTCCGGCAGCGTGATACAATCCAGACAAAAAGGAAGCAAATTTTCCCCTCCACACAGACAATAGGCATCCTGCTTGGCCACATCCTTTAATCCCAGCCCTGAAATTACTCACTTCTGAAAGCTTCTTAATTGTGTTTAACTACATAGGCTTTACCACGTGGAGACATGGGCCGTAACATCAGTCAGCAGCTAGGATCATGACACTTGTTCCCATTGTTCTCCAGATATTTGGGAAAATAAACCTGACAGCTTAAATGCCCCTGGAATAATTGCAGCTATTAGAGCCATTACCTACCCAAATTCAGGTATTTTTGGAGTGAGGAAAGTCTTGTTTCTCGGGTCAGCTGAGCCAAGCAACGAAATTGGAATAGCAGCCTTGGTTCCTATCGAGTCCCTCAGTCCACCTCCCCGCTCCACGCCTGTCTCTTGGCTGGTGTACAAACCAGTCAGGTCATTCATGTGCAAAAGGAAAAGGAGTTCTTAGGCTACTAACTTTATTCCCCTGTTGAGTACCCACTTCTGCGTTATTTTGATTGCAGGAATGCTGAACAGCTAGACTAGGTGGGAGAATGAGTTATTGTCTAAAAAAAAAAAATGGGATTAGGATCTATTTGTTATTACAGATCCATGAGAATAGACTTAGGTTTTTATCCAGCTGCCTGCACTTGGGGAGTATTGACTAATTTTTTACATGATACTTAACTACAAACTGAGCTGAGAAAGAAAAAAAGTACTTGTTTCACTATCAAATCTATTAAATCTCCAGTTAAAAAAAAAAGCAAGCATGAAAAAAAAAAAAAAAAGAATCTCTTAAGAAGGAAGGATTCATGCTTCAGTTCTTTTGTACTTGCTTCTCCTCCTTAGGAGAACTTTTTATCTCCAGCTTTTCGACCTGGGTTCCTGGCAGGGAATCTCAGGAGATTCTCACACTACTGGGAAAAAAATATTTTATGTACTGAAGTTGAAAAAGGATAACATGTTCTGCCAAATAACTAGTACAAACTTCTGACCTTTGGAACAATAATAGACACGATATTTGGAAATGTTAATTTTACCACGGAAGTTCAAAATGATGCAAAAATAAAATATATTAGTCTTGATAGACTTTACGGGACTGAAACTGTGCCCTTACCCACTCGTCATTTTTGAGAGCACCTCACGGGCAGCAGCGTAACGGCTTTGTGCCGTTAAGAGCAGTTGCTTTTAAGACCTGGGCTGTCCACCCCACTGCTGTTGTGCCTGCAAGGATATTAGGCACGGAACTAAAATATCGACAGTTGAGGAAATGTCAAATTTCCTCAGATTTTTCTTCAAAGGAAACACTAGAAATATTATAAAACAACTCGGAATGGCCAATTATGTCCTTCAGCACAACAAAGCCAATTGTGCCATAAAGGGCAAGTGGTAAAGAGAACGGGAAGGAATAGCCGGAGAAGGGAAGAAACAGAACCACTCTTGTTTATTAGGAAGGAAAGAGAAAGATAAAAAGGCCAAACACAAGCTGTGTGCCTGCATAGCTCCGATCTCATACATTTACAACATTGGAGTTGGTGCACGGAAGGAAATCTTCCGACGCGCGTTTGATACACGGCTGCTGCCCGCTGTCCCCGAGGGGCCGGCGCCAGTGGAAATGCAGATCTTGGGACCCGGCCCTGGTCCACTTCACAGGAACCCCACAACACTGCCGAGCCGTGCAGCTGCTTTTTATTTACGGCCGAGATCCAGGTTTGGTTAAGCCGGGCTTTCCACCCTCGCGCCCAATGCCCGCACCTGCCAGGCCTCGGCGGGTGAAGCAGGGATGGGATCGTGTGTCCAGGGAACCCAAACCCCACAGCGCCAGGCCCAGAGCTAAAGAGTTTTAGAAACTGGAAGTGGCAAATATTCTACGGATTGTGAGGAAAAGGCGGCAGTGGACGTGAAGGAGAGGAGTAACGGTGAAGAAACGCCGAGCTAACGTTGTCAGGACCAAAGTATCTCTGCCCATGGAAACTCTACTTGGAAAAGTGCGTCCCATTTGATGTCGAAATACAATTAACGCAGAAAATGAGCTCCCGGCCTCCCGCTGCCGGGACCGCCATGTCCGCGGGCCCCGCTCCCCCAGCGCGCATGCGCCGAGCCCCTCCCAACCCTCGCGAGCCTTCCCTCCGCGCCGCTCTTTGACCCCGCCCACTCCCCACTCTACTGCCAGGAGGGGGCGGAGCTCGCCGCGGCCCCGCCCTCCCCCCCTTTCTTGCTGATTCTCTGGGTTGCGGAGCCCGCTCTCGCACTTTTCGGGCTGGGGGGGCGTTG
>WHYT01016938.1:20976-34908 GCA_009806455.1 Tetrax tetrax
CAGTGCTCTACAACTCTCATTGTAAAAAAATTTTTTCTAATATCTAATCTAAACCTCCCTCCTTCTAATTTAAACCCATTACCCCTTGTCCTATCACAACAGGCCCTACTGAACAGCCTCTCCCCACCTTTCCTGTAGGCCCCCTTGAGGTACTGGAAGGCCGCTATCAGGTCTCCCTGGAGCCTCCTCTTCTCCAGGCTGAACAGCCCCAGCTCTCTCAGCCTGTCCTCACAGGAGAGGTGCTCCAGCCCTCTGATCATCTTCGTGGCCCTCCTCTGGACCCTCTCCAGCTGGTCCATGTCTTTCTTATGTTGGGGACTCCAGAACTGGACGCAGTACTCCAGGTGGGGTCTCACCAGGGCAGAGTAGAGGGGGAGAAAAAGTACTCTGAGCATTTCTAGTTATATAGTGCTCCTTTCAATTTTGACTCTTTTTGTTGTCACACTTTTGGTATATCCGAATATTTCTACCCTAATGGACAGCTGTTTTTCTGCTAAGTTTCACCTAAGATTTTTTTTTTTTTCTTCCACAGGTGTCACATTCTGATTTGACTCATAAGAAGCTGAAGAAATTGCAATATTCATCTGAGAATGTTTTCTCTATTGGCTGTGATAAGAGTCTCTTTAGTTCATTAATATCACCCCCTCAAATGAGGACTTGCCATCATTGCGGTCTGTTTGGTAAGTGCCTACTATCCTGTAGTCTGTGATGCACAGAGTATTTATCAGCGAAACCAGATCAGAAGAATTGCTCAGAAATTCTACATCTTAAAATGGATGTATGTTTTTATCTCTCAGGTGCAACTATTCAGAAAATAGTTGGAGTTACGGAACTTATAAACAAAAGAGAGCATCTCCTTAATTAATTTTTTTTCTCTCCTTTTTAAGTATAGAAGGAATTTGGGATATCTGGGGCAGTACTGTCTGATAGTTAGCTATACATGAATACAAATATCTATTTGTATGTGCTTAGAACTGTAGTAGAACCATCTTGTAAAACAGTTATTTAATAACACATGGAAACTGTATCTTAACAGCTGCTGTATCTTCTGATATAGATGTTTGGGAAGGTTGTTTGGTTTTGTTTTGTTTTTTTTAGGATCCCTCAGATGTTCACAATGCAAGCAAATATACTACTGCTCTGCAGATTGTCAGAAGAGGGATTGGCCAGCACATAGCATTGTATGTGGGCCAGTTAAACAGAAGTAAGTTTTTGTTAAAAGTTCTGCCAAATAATCTTTACAGAAAGATAATATCCTTCCCAATACAACTTAAATAACCATGTGAAGGCACTGTTATAGTAAAATATGTTGCTTATTCTTAGTCTAGTACTGCATTATCTCGTACTTGTTAGAAAGCTCAGCTCTGCTGCTTTAGAAAGGTGACTTGAAAGATATTGTTGGAGTTCTGAAGTGTTCTGTAGTGTGACTTAAAGCATTATTTTTACTTGCGTCAGAGCTATGTGAGCATGCAGTAAGATTACCAGCTTATCACCTGACTTTGTTGTTGCTGTTGATAACATGGGGTAGGGAGGAGAAATGAGACTCTGCTTTTCAGTAGTGGCATGGTTAATGGGTTGCACTTAGCAGACTCTGAAGAGGCAGCCTTTGTATCTAACTGTAGTTTATGTGAACTTCATGGATATTTTATTTTTGATGAGCACAGCTGCAATTAGAATAAGTTGTCTCAGCCAGGCCGTTCTCTCGCTGCTCGTTATCGCTTTTTGACATGCCAGTTCAGATGCCCAAGAGATCACTCCCTAATCTGTTTCAATTAAAGTAAGCACCATTAGATTATGACGTTGTACAAATTGTCTGGCTTTGGAACAGTTTAGGGGAGTGATCTGAGTGTTTAAGCTGACAGTCTCTAGCAAGGAGTGATGACCACAATTCAGTGAATCTGCAACGCGGTGTCCATAATCAAGGTTTACAAGAGAATTTCTTTTTTTTCTTTTTTTTCTTTCCCCCACGAGTTTTGCTACAGTGACTGAATGGGGAGGGACACAGAGGCAAGCTGGCATATGTCGTCTGGATATTACTTATGTTTGTGGGTTTTTTTTTTTTTTTTTTTTTTTAATTTTATTTTATATTACCTTTCCATATAGAGGTCAGGTCACTTAAAAATGTCTATGCCTGAAATATCTTGTAATGTTTAATAACCTTAAAATTTAGTAAGGTTACTTTTCCAGTAGAATTATAATAAATTCACCATTTTCTAGATTGTCTTGTTTATTTTTCTGTTTCAATAAAGGCATGCAAATGTAGGACCATGTTGTTCCTTTTATCTTATGCATTTTTAACTCTTTAAAAATGACAGTATCAGTTTCTAGTTCCACCTAAGGATTTTAACCAGCTTTTGTTATATTTCATGCATGCTCACTAAACAAGTATCCCAACAAAAACACTGGGTATTGTTGTATCTAGTTGGAGAATTCTAAGCACGTTTATATTTCTAACTTAGTAAGCCTCAGTGGATAGAGACAAGCAGAGCACCTGACCTCTGAGGAGTCTGGATTCAGATTTTCAGCTGAGCTGAGGAGGTAGCTTTGATTGTGGAACCAGATGAGTACAGAGAAGATGTGCCGGTTGTCACTATTTGGAGGACTCTTGTTTGAGCTTCTTCTGTGTGCAGAGCAAGAACAATATAGTGCCAAGAGCGTGTTCTTTTCATTGATACGCTGCCCATGGAAACTTTGAATGAAGCGATGGTTGATTCTCTTAGCTTGCTAAAATTCCTGATGTGCAGGAAGCTTATCTCCATGTCATAGTCCCTGCAATCTATAAAATGGTGGTTCACCATAGTCCTGTGTAAATTAAACTGATTCAGGCATATTTCACTTCTGGGTGCTTTACAGTACACTAATGGCAAAGCAGTATACCTTGCCAACTTCTTGGAGAGGAAAAAAAAAATAAAAAATCTCACTGCGTTCATGAAACGTTGCATGCATCTATTCCATGACCTTGCAAGCAACTTAAACATCTGTATTCAGGTTTTCAGTTGAAAATAATTACATTGAAAGCTTGGAATACTGCTTCATGCGTTGGAAATGGAATATGTAATAGCTAAGAAACTCAAGATTTCTTTGTAAATCTTGGTAACTCATTGCATACTCAGTGTTGTATGGAGGCAAGTTATGAATCCTTGTATTTGAAAAGGTGTAATCAGTTTTTCAGCCATCAGTCTTTTAGTGATTATGAGTAAATGTTGATTGTTATTGCTTTGCTCATTTTACTTAGTCAAACAGTCTTGGAGCTGTGAATGTCTTCGTAGAACTCAAGTAGTTGAGGCACTCTGAAACAAACTGCTCTTATTTTACATTTTAAGCATATTAAGTACTCAACAACTAAGTAGAACATGCTCACCTTGTGATAGGAATATAGGTCAGGCTCAGAAGATGATTCTGAAATAAAACTAAGTGATTACTATCTTGTATGGTAAATTACTTTCTTACATCTGTGTTTTAGGAGACTGCCTAGATACAGTACTTCCAGAAGTGAGGTCTGATTTAACTCCAGGAAGTAATGCCAAAGGAGCAGACTCTCCAAGAGGTAAGCAAGCAAATAAAACTTCTGAGTAAGAGATGGAAGAAACTTGGGGAATTTCAAGTCCTCCCATGTCTCATGGTATTCTGAATGTAGTAAATATTCTAGATGTACACTAGTGTCACTTCCTACTTAAAATCATTGGCTAGTGGAGCTTCCTTCAGTTCACTAGTGCCAGTAGCAGGTATGCTTTTTAATAGTATAAAGTACTTGTTTAGTGATGATTATGTGAGCGTTAATTTCATGGATGATATGACAGGAGCCTTCAAAGTCAAAGAGTGAGCAAAAAGAATAAACCGCTTCAGTGTACTTAAATTTCGAAGTTTAATTTAGCACAGTTTTTAAGACTCTGAATCCTGACTGGTGAGGTTGTTTGGTTTTTTTGTGGTTTTTTTTTTTTTTTTTTTTTTTTTTTTTTTTTTTTTTTTTTTTTTCCACGTGTACAGTGTCAGAAAACCATTCTAAGGGAAGTAAAGAAAAAATACCTGAAGATGAAGAATTTCTTCACTGTGCAAATTCAGTTGCAGAGTGTGTCTCTGTACGTACCGGAGATGCATTTTCTGGTGTGGTTTCCTGCGTTCAAAATCCAGAAGACTTTTTCTGTCAGCAGCTGCACAGTGCCTGTAAGTGATGTGTTGAAAAAGGGATATAAAATACTTAGTATGGCATTTTTCCCTTCAGGAGGGAGTGGCTGGAGGGAGGTGTTGCTGGTCTTGTAGTTTGACCTGAAATGGTGATTCCCTGTAGCTGTAGACCATGCCTCAGCCAGTTAAGAGCCGTGGTGTTGCAGAGGATGGTTTTTGCAGTGTTAACCATTAATAATTGCTTACTAACCTATAAGGTGATAATGTGTGGGCAGCCTGAGTAGTGCAAAGTAGGAAGATGGTGTGGCATGGATTTTAGCAATCTGAAGTAAACTTGTATCACAAATATTTAACGTTAAATATGTTCTCTCAGGTGTTCCAGAAATGCATGTGAGTTTCTAAATACTTTGTTTATTCCTATGATGCCTTGTTGCTTTACCCCTAGGGGGGAGTGTTTCCTTATAGGCTGGGTGCATGGACTGAACTTTTGTTACATAGTATGGGGAGAATATCTGAGTATGAGAAGGCCAGATAATAGCACCCAAACCCTGCTTTGATGTCTTCTGATACAGTAAAACATAAGACTGTAAGTAACATTATAGTGGGCCAGAGTGCTAGGATGCAAGGACTTCAGGTGCATCTCCCATAGTGCCCATAAACAGATGTCTGGGGAGAACAAGAACATTTGTGGGATGTGTCCTCCTACACTGTCCAAGCCAGCTTTTTTTCAGGTGTTTGGGTTTTTTGGTTTGTTTGTTTTGTTTTTTTTTTTTTTTTCAGCTAAAAGGGCTTTTACACCAGATCACATCAAGCTCCATCTCCTACAGTGGCTTTCTCTTCTGTGTACTTGTGCAGCCTTTGAATTCTGGGTGGACCCATAGCGTAGCATGTCCTTCGTTAAGAAGTGACGCTCGTCATCTGCCTGTTGTTTAAAGAGCTGTCTTCCTTGGTTTCTTTCTAGCATGCCTCCACTAGCTTGGTTTCAATTCCTACTGGCTTCAGTTTTGGTCCTGTGTTGAAAAACTCTGTGACTGGTTTTCCAAGTCTGTTCTCTTTACCACTGTGATTCCTCAGACTAACGTGAGGACTCTCTTCGATCTTACTTATTGAAGAGTCTCATCACTGTTTTGGATTATGTTCAACATTACGTGAAATAATCTCCATTATACTACAAGATACAGCTTTTGAACTTAAGTTTTGTGTCCTTTTGTAATAATTACAAGACGGTGTATATTCCAAAACCTGTGTCTTTTAACATCAGGTCAACTTGCTGAGCTTCAGGCGTCTCTTAATGAACATTGTGACAAATCTCCCAGTAGTCCAGCTTTCCGTCCCGCTGCCGGAAACGTGTGCTGTGCACAGTTCACAGGTAAAACCTGAGTGAAAATATGGCTCTTAATTTTTGTCATTTTATTACCAAAAATAAGCATATTTTATAATTATGTTTATAAATGTTTCATATAGACTTTATTTTAGTTGTATGTGGTTTTAGCTGTGGAATAGCATTTGGTAGTGAATTATGAATAGCAAATGATGACATCTATAAAATACTAGTTTAAAAAAAGACCATAAAATGGTCTCTTCATCAAGCAAACTCTTAACACTGGACTCACTTTTATATAAAGGCACTGTTTAAGAGACCATGGAGAAATTTTTTTTTTTTTTTTTTATGTGGCTTATTCCTGTGGTTGGAAATACAGACTTGGAATGTTAGACCCTAAAAATGGACAAAAGAAATTGAATTATGTGTAACAATGCTGCTCTGATAGACTCATCAAAATGTTATTTAGCCAAGACCTGGTAGTCCTAAATCATATGTTTATAACTTGGTTTCCACCTGACAGTTATCACTGATGTCAAGTGTCTACAGGTCTCATGACAAAAGTGAATCTTGCCTAAAGATAGGCTAATATTCTGCATAAAGCAGTGTTTCGTGCTAGGAATTGTTAAGTCTATATGAATGAAAGTTATTAGAATTTGAAGTCCTATGTGCCTTGTGGGTAGATGTTGCATCTGTAAGGGTTTTGTGAAGGTTTGCGTGAACTGTAGTGCTGCTGGTTTATGTTGAGACTGACATTGTATTTTTATATTGGTCTGCTCAAAAAATCATTCTATTCTCAGAAGTTAAAAGCAAGTTCAATGAACATCTATATCTTCCTTTCTAGAAGACAATCTTTGGTATCGTGCTGCCATTATAGCATATGTTTCTGAAGATACTGTTTTGGCTGGCTATATAGATTATGGTAATTTTGAAGTTCTTCCACTGACTAGACTTCGTCCTATGATTCCAAGACTAATGGATTTGCCATCTCAAGCCATAAGATGTACCTTGGCAGGTATGAAATAAATGATAAGCTGTTTCAAACTGGGGAGAGGCAAAATAAGTGGGGTTAGATAACAATCACACCAGTAGTATCTTCTATTGAAATATGCGGAAGGATGGAGATAACAGTAGGCTTTACTTCCAGAATTCTTAATTGTTGTGGCGTATCTAGAAAACATGACAGACCTTTCCTAATGTACCTGGTGACCTGCAGCTGTATGTTTGAAAAACTGTGTTATATTAACATACCTCTAAGGTTTTGCCTGTGCTTTTGTTCAGAGCAAAATTCAGTAACCTGCTGAATTTGTGGAATTCTTAAATCTGTTATGGTTCTAACACTGCAAGGGAAAGTAAAATTTCATTTTATATCTTGAAATTTGGAACTGTATATGTCCCCATCCCCTAGGGCAAATCTAGTGAAACTACTGGTAGACTCGTCTCCATAGGCTTGTGAAGTCTGTCGAGTTGGAAAGGATGTTGAGGCTTCCTAGTTCATCCTTCTGTCTCAAGCCAAGATCATAATCTGATTTTTTTTAAATACTTGTTTAAACCGCTGTTGGAAACTTTATTTTCTCTGTTCCCATCACTATGCAAGATAGTCCATGTCTTTGCTTCAGTACCTGTCCTTTAGAATACTTTGTTTATCCTTCCTTTATAACACTTGATATTTAACGTGATTTTCAAATTTTTGTAAAGTTCAGAGCAGCATTTGAGCTTCTTGCCTTGTAGGAGAACGTGAAAGAATGCTGCCTTTGTATATAGAGATGGAACCAATGCATATGTAATGTGACCTAAAGAAATCTATTTTCTGGGGCAAATCATCATGCCTGTAGCTGATAATGAGAGTTCTAAGACTAAGAAAGGTTCTAAACACAACATGGATCCAAAAAAGAGATCAGATAAGATGGTTCCTGACCAAAGTCAAGGATTACTGCTGCGTAAAAATCTATCTTTCTGGAAGGCAACTTCTGCCAATCTGTTACTATCAATTTCTCTTTATAACTTGCATTTTAAGAAATAAACTTAGTAGCATAAAGTATAAACATTTAAGGAGGAGGAAGCTTATAGTAGCAGATACATTGGTTGGTTAATGGTCTTCAGAACTATAGGTTGTATTCATGAGACCCAAAGACTAACACTTCTTATAGACATTCATACTAAGGAAGTATTAAATCTCAATTTACGTGTCTCTTCTTGTAATAGACTAGTTGCACATTATCTTTGTCAGATTTTTATTAAACCCAAGTACTACAAAAGTTCACAATCTAATTGTGTTTGAAATCTTATTACAAGCACAAGGAGCGGGGGCGAGTTACTTGGCATATCTGCTGCTTAATCTACTGGTTTAAACGGCGTTGTACCTTTGCACATGTTGTTGAGACTTGGACTCTTCTCAGAACCTTTACATACTGTGTGACTTCTCAGGTGTAAAGCCACCGTTAGGAGCCTGGACCCCAAAAGCTATTGCTTTTATGAATCAGTTGGTGAAAGACAAAGTATTCATGATAAAAGTAGTGGATAAAGAGAGTTACAGATCTGTGGTGGAGCTTGTAGATGCATCAGTTACTCCAGTAATAAATATATCGAGCCATCTCATAGAGAAGGGCTGTGCGGCTGAGGAATCGAGGACGGCCTTGCCAGCGATCAGAATGAGTGATGTTAAGCAAGCAAATGGTGAGTACAAGCACATCCTACTAAACTGACATTATTTAATCTCCTCCTAGAGTGAGTACAAATAATGAAAGTTCTTAATTGCTAAGAACTTTCCAGTCTGGCTCGTGAAGTCTAGCCTTCACAGCTCTGAAGTTTAGCAATGGCAACTTTGCCACAAAGAAATTGTGTTTGCTTGTGTGTCCATATATGTGTGTGTGTAAATGTGCATACATAATGAAGTTGTGATTGCTTACTTTTGGAAAACCATACTACTATTTCATTTTCTCTGGTGAGAAGTCTTACAATTTCCGGTTGAAGTAAATATGACCAGTTAGAACCTGCTTGTTCTTATGCCCTTTTCTTTTAGCTCAAATAGTATTTCATCCTCTTGTCTTATTTTATACCTAAACCCACAAACTTAGTCTTTGAAAACCTATTTGACTGCAGTAGCCTCAAGGCCATGCCTAAACTGCCTTTTTTGCATTTGGTGACCGAAACTTCAATTTGAGAGACTTGCAAATTTTATGTAAGGTTGCTTTATATTGTGAGAAGATTCCTAGCTTCACTCATATGAAGCATGTTAAGCCTCTTTTTTCCATCCTGTGTCTGGTAAAACTATATTTTTCTCTCCTGATCTGTCTGTAAAACTGGGGGAAGTATTTTTGTCAAGGCTATGTAAAAATCCCTTGATTTTAATCTTCTTCACTAGATGCTTTGTAGTCAGGACGTGGTTATTTCTTATCTTTGTTCAGAAGGGTAAGGAGTCTTTTATAAAATTCAGATAGACAGTAACTTTTGCGGTTATATCCAAACAGATTTTGATCTGTGGCCATGATCTTGGACCTGTTTTGTGCTTCATTGATTTCTTGGTAACTTCTTACCTTTTAATTTCTCTCACAGAGTGGGAGCTTTTGAAAGCAAGTTCTAAACAGATCATCAACTTTTGCCTTACGTGTTTTGAAACTTGTGCTTTTTATATTGGTATTTCAACAGATACATTTCTCTGTCAGCTTAGAAAATAATTTTTCATTATTTTGTTTGCTTTATTTAAACTTAGTGATTAAATCTGTGATTGCTGGATCCAGCATGGTATAAGAATGGATTTTAGGTAACTTGCCAGAAATTAAACAATGTATTTTTTTGGTTTAGAGAACTACTTAAAAGAAATCACACCATCACATGAAAGAATAAACAATTCTATTTCACAGTTGTTAGGCATCCTAAAGCTTTCTCTGAACTTTGAGCTGTTTCTTAATTTTTACTTTTTGTGTCAATCCTTCTTCAACCTAGAGTGGAAAATTCAACCAGCTTCTATTACTTGAGTTCTTTGAGCATATTTCTCAAAATATGCCAGCTGTGTTTTGCCTTTGCCAGTAGGGATCTGGCAGTTGCTTACAGTGTGAAGGACAGTCTTGTATTCCACTGAAAATAAAGAAGAGCCTGTTGAAAGCCTAGTCCATTGGTTTGGTTTGTTTTTTTTTTTTTTTTTGAGGTGGAAGGAAGAGGAATGTTCTGTGGGGTGTGTTTTTGTGTGGGTTGATTTTTTTTGGCCATCTTTCTTGAACTTCATTTTCTGAAAAAAACTTAAACACTTAAAAGTGGGAAGATCTACTAAAGTTGGAGGCCACTCATTTGGGCTCAGTTCTTACAAAAGGCTAACGGTATTTCTGCATGCTGCTGTCTATAACAGCTGTAACAAAGTTAACAACTATGAAAAATACAGGTAGATTAAATAATATGCTGATAGACAAAATGATGGCTTCTCCAGTGTGCCATAATTTAGTTTTCACGTGATCTGTTCCACAACTTGTTTTAAATTATAAACTCCTGTCAGGTACTTGAATATAATATACAGTGCAAATTTCTGCAACCAGTCTTTCTGTAATCTTTTTGTTCTTTCTCCTCCGTAGATGATTTCCAGTATTCTCTGTGACAACCATTTCCCTCTTCTGTGCCCCGTACCATGTTACCCAGGATCCATGGTTCCCCAGAGGCCCTCTTGCTCAGGTTATTGCCACCTAGCCTGTAGCTCTGTGTGGTTACTCTTGCCCTTCTCAGTTGTGATCAAATACACTAAGCAACTGGCACATTTCCCTTACTTGCTTTTATTCTGCAAAGAGGCTCTCACTGGTAGTTAGTCTGTTGGTTTATTTATAACAAGGAATTTGAGGACATGAATGAGCATTCAGGATGTATAACTTTTTGTCCTGTAAGAATTATTTTCATTTATCTTCCTTCCTCTACTTCTCTCTCCTCTCTAGAGGACATAGTGAAAAAAAGAGTTTGCAAGTGGAGTAAATTAACTCTTAAACAAACAGTAGATGTCGTAGTGTGTACGCTGTACAGTCCTGGAGAATTCTACTGCCAGATTTCAAATGACAGTGGTAAGTGTATTTGGCTTTTTTCTTTCTGCTAGTTTCTTTGCTTTCTGATTTGTCATTTATTATAGTTCTAACACATTACTGTTTCAAGTAAGCTTATAGCACCAAGGCTTTAATTAGAGGTATCTTATAAGAATACAAGTGGAATGACAAAGGAATTGGATCATGGTGTGTAGTGACTATGAGGCTGAAATCTGAAAACGTTGAAGGTAAGCAGTTGAATAAAACTTAAATTAAGAATGTAAAGAAAGGTGAAAAGAGCCACCATAACCTCAGCAAAGGATATCTAAACAAAAGATAGCAAGACAGACATGTTCCCTGTGCCCATACAGTATTTACTGGGGCTCTCCCCTAGTACTCTGTCCCGTTATAATTTACAAAAACTTAGATTCAAACGATACAGAAAAACATGAAAATGAGAAAGCACAGCTTTTGGACTTGACTTCCTCTTGGATAAGCTCAAAAAAAAAAAAAAAAATCTTGTTTCTGTATTTGCATGTATAAAGACTTCTGATAGCCACTGGTTTTTTAACCTATTGGAACTTTTTCCAAGTTGATGCATGCCGAAATTCAGTGGCTGGAAGTGGAAAATAAATGCTTTCAAACCAAAAATATAGGGCTGGTCTTAAGTGAGGGAAGCTTATTCCTTCACTTATTTAGGGATAGTATAGATTCTTCATGGCTTTATTGCCTTTAAAACATGATTGAATTCCTCCCTAAAAGTGATGTTACAGAGCAGGCTTAAGGACTTGATATAAAAAATAAATAAGCAGGGTGAGATCCCATAGCTTGTCACATGCACTGGATGAATTAGATAATTCCCATAGCGTTACCTGGCTGTAAAATATACTTCAGATTTTGGAGTGAAGGGTCTTGTTGTATTAGCAGGAAGAACTACTGGTCATTTTGTTACCATGCTGAACTAATTTATCAGTAAATATCAACTAGCTCACATCTTCCTGCTGTGAAGTTTGTCTAGTAAGTTAAATGGTTAACTCAGCATCAACAGTTCTTTTTTTATGAAACTCTAAAATTCACAGAAATCTCCCATCGAATCTTTTGTAAGAAAGCCATACAGTGAACAGTATCGATAAAGTTCAAGTCAGCTTATTTCGCTGAGCTTTTTTTTTTTTTTCCTTTCTAATTTTCAGAGTTACATGCTCTAAATTTACTTAACGAATCGTTGTCTGAATACTGTCAGAAAACTCCACCTGATGTATTTAAGCCTGATAATGGAGAACCTTGCTGTGCTTTTTTCTCTGGTAAGTAACAGATGAAAATATTTTTGTTTTTACAGAGTGAACATAAACAAACAAACCAAAATAGGTAGCTCATAGTTTGCATGCTTAGGGGATATCAAAGAGTTGGATTTATTCACAAAAAAAAAATGCTGGCAGAGTTACTAAACATGTGAAGTAATTATTTTTTTTTAAATGTTTAAAAATTAGGTGATGGTAACTGGTACCGTGCTTTGGTGCAAAAAGTTACTTCAGAAGGAAATGTTAAAGTATGCTTTGTGGACTACGGAAATGTTGAGGAAGTACCACTGGATAAAACACGGCAGATCTCATCCTCGTTCCTAAAACTTCCATTTCAAGGAATTAAATGCTGGCTCTCAGGTGGATCTTCTTACTGATTCTTTCTCTTGTCAGAGCTGTTGCATTTAGAGACTTGCTGCTTTGGGGGAAGGAGATGATGATGAGTATACTTCACAGAACTCTGTTTGGGGGGGGGGGTTGTTTGTCTGTTTTATGGAGAGGGTTGGTTTGTTTTGTTTGTGGTTTTGTGGTTTTTTCATAGTAAACATCTGTGTTGCTTACAGCCTCTGGAAATTGTGGGAACCATTGTTGTAGTGTTAACTACACAGCAGACTGGCATTTAACAGAAAGATAGTGGCTCTTCCCTGAGCTCCTGACAATACTGTGGAGTGATCTGCATGGAGGTTGCTTCCTGATTTATCAAAGGGAATTGTTTAGTTCTGCTTCATGTGTGTTGCTTACTAGCTGTTGGTTGCTGCCTTGCTAGGAGTAAATGTGCTGTAGGGATGTTTTGTTTGATTCTTGCAGAGTTCGGCACAATACTGCTGATTGTCAGTCTTCTACCAATTCTCTGCCTCTTACTTTTCCACGCCAGATCACTCAAAATTCTGCAGAATTCTAATTTCTTTCTAATTGGTTTGAAAATAAAAAAAATCTTGAAACAGGAAAAAGCTCAAAACCGCAGTTCATCAAGATGTCTTCTGCTGGGTTTTTTTTTGTGTTTTAAAACACTGTTTTACTGCTCTTTTGATAAAAAGGTTATATTAAACTGACTAATAAACAGTCTTAAGAGTGTTGCTTGTGCTTAGGCACAAGGATTTACTTGGTAGAATACCAAAATGTAGAAAACGTAACTCAGGAGCCATGAGGAAATGTTTCCTTTCAGAAGAAAGGAGAAAAATGGAGACCAGTTATGAGGATGAAGTACAATATGTATCCCTAAGGCAGTAGAAGTAGCCTTGATATTTCAAGTTGTGCTTTAAAAATAAGGAGCTTTTTTAAAGGAAAATATAACGTCGAAGAAAGTAACTTAATAGAGAGATTTTGAACAGTTCTCCTACTTTTTTAGGTATAAAGCCTGCTAATAGCAAATGGCTTCCAGAAGCTACAGCAAGATTTCATATGTATGCTGCAGGGAAAAAGCTTCAAGCCAGAGTAACTTCCTTTTCCAGAGCTGGGGCAGGTGTAGAGCTTATTGACAATTCCACAGGTCATCCAGAAGTGATCAATGAGATATTAACATCTGAAAAATTGGCTGTAAAGGAAGTAGTACAAGATAAAAATAACTTCCCAAACAAGTCTGTTGAGAAAAAAGGTAATAAATGAATGTTAACTTTTAGATTGAACAAGAATTTCCAGTATTCCAGCTTTTAACTGTGATCTTGCTGTTTAACTACAATTAATATTAATAATAAACATGCATAACTTTGATTATAGTGTCAGTTTTTGCAGTTAAACACAAGCTGCCCTGCAGGTGGCATTATAGACAAAAAGAAAAAGATAAAGATTGATGAGTTTGTCTTAAACAAATGCTATTTGAATATTTGATAGTAGAGACTTGCAAACTTGCTATGACTGAAACTTTTCCCAGGTTTACTTTCCAATATCTTATTTTTGAGGTGTTTTTTTTACTTTCATAGAATCATAGTTTATGAACAGCAGATTAAGCAAGAGTTGTCTTGGTTTAGATTTCTCTTCTTGAAGACATGCAGTTGTCTCTAAAATTCAAAAAGAAATTCTGTAACAGTTACTTATAATATGCTTGTGCTTGGAGGAAAGTGGTACGCTACATTTTCTTACTATTTCTATTAGAAACATCACTTGGGCGCTGGAAGTTGATTAAATTGGCTGTAGATGAAACTCTGTCTGTCTGTGTCACAGAAGTTGTAAGCCCAAACTTGTTCTACGCTGT